>CAWUFW010015992.1:0-331750 GCA_963921515.1 Calotriton arnoldi | reverse complement strand
CCAGAAGTTGCACAGCTAATGCACTTAAGTCTGACCAACCTCCTTCCTCCTCCACTTGTACAGTTTCAGGAACAGTGTGATCTTGTGGTATGAAGTGTTGGTTCATTTTAATGATGGTCTATCTCTCTGTGTTTTTAAGCAAGAGACAGGTCCTTCTAACTGTGACAACTGCACCAGCTGTCCTGAACACACACTCAGCAGACACATTAGCTACCGGATAAGCTAGATACATTATTGTCAGCCTGCTGAACTCTGGCCGCTGGTGCATCTTCCCATACCGAGATCATCTTTGACCATCCTCTGAATGGTCATTGGTGCTGCCGCTTGCTCGATCTCTGTAGCCTTTGCCTTTGCATTTGACTTAAGCCCTGCCATTTGAAACAAGCCATTGCAGAGGTTGGGTCCATTTCTTCTGTTGCTGGTGTTGTTCCCGGTGTTGACTGCTGTGAGACAACAGCACTGTCCTCTCTGTAGAGTGAAGGCTGCAAGCCAGAGCTTATGCCCAGGACTTTAACTTCTAGTCATTCATCTTGCAGGATTCTCGCTTGCTCAACTATCCAAGTTGTGTATTGTGAAATATCCTATTCTGAAACAGGAATGAAAGTGGCCATTATTAATTTACCATGGATCAAGTATCTTTTTGGAGGACAGGATGTCTCTTTGCAGCCTTCTATTAACAGCCACGCGAAGGATTAAGTTCTAAGCCAACTCATATACTTTTTTGTTCACACAAGCGAAACTTTGTGACACTTTTTTTTAACAGGTACTGTAGCAGATGCGACAACAGGATTGCTTGGCTCATCGCATTGTCCTCCTTGCTGACTTCCTCTGTGAAAGCCTCAAATGGAAGTAGCATTTGTGGCAGGCATTTGACTAGCCCCCATTTGTCCATCTCCATGGACCTACTTTTCCCAGTTGCATCTCCTCCTCTTTGAAGGACTGTTGGAATGTGGTTTATTAGTAGGGGACACACCACAACTAATAAGGCCACAATCAAAATATAAGGCTCAGTCAAGGTCTCAATAAATCATTCCCTTGCACAACCCTTAGTAGCTGGCTGTGAGCAGGCAGGCTCAACTGAGGAGACAGGTATGTAAAATATTTTAAAACACCAATACATTAAATAAATAAGACATAACATACATTAAAAATCCCAAACCACTTTATAAAATTAGGAAAAACTTTTATGATTAAAATGACACCAAAATGACAAAAATCCAATGTAGGGAACTGTTGAAATGTATTTTTAAAGATTAAATGTTTTCTAGTGCCTAAAACGAAAACCGCCAACTTGGGACATCTAGTCACACTTGACTGGGTCAAAGTCAAAGTTTGAGGCCAACCGCGATGGAGCGCGGGTCGGATAAACTGAACTGTAGGGCCCGGTCAAGTTTTTACCTTCAGAAGTAGTCATTTTTCTGGAGCTTTTTCTCTCGATGTCGAGCGAGGCACCTTGTCAGGACAGGTTTCAAGTCAATGATGGCGACTTGGGTCAGCACAAGGCCTCGGTGAAATCCTGGAAGTCTTGAGCTCTGGAGCTTTAAGTGGGATGAACTTGAAATCCAGGCTGGGTTGCGGTTCAACAATGGCGGCTTGACTCTCAATGACTGGTCCGTCAACTTATGGAGTTTTCTGAGAAAAATACTCTAAACTTCTATATCATGTTCCAGAAAATCATTTTGGGGTTCCAAGGTGTCCACAACATCAATCCAAGGTTGCAGAAGCTCTGAGTTGCATTTTGGGATGTTGGGACTATGTCTCCCACAATGCACCTGGCCAAATCCTTAAAAGTCCTCAGGGGGATGCCCAGTTGGGTTCGTCTTGGTGGGGATGATGCAGGTGAAGCTCTTTTAACCTGTTGCTTTCAGGGAGTCCACTCCTTCAACTTTCAAAGCCAGGCAAAGTCTTTTTTGGGCTGAAGACCAAAGTGCAGCAGGTGCAGTCCTTATGAGTGCAGTCCTCTCTTGTGCAGTCCAAGGGTCCAGTAGGGCAGTCCTTTTCTTCTTGTAGTTTCAGGCAGGGATCTGAGTTGCTGGCCAGCTCTCCTATATGTATGCAGTGTTCTTGGGTGACAAGCAGGGGGGGCACCCCTGACAAGGGGGGGGTGCAGGGTGCCACCCTCAGATATGACAACTTCCTCCAAATGGCTTGTTATTGATCCAGGAATCACTATTCATTTAAAATCCAAAATGGAGAAGTTCTCTCCTGGAGGTTAGAAGACAGCTAAGCCAACCCACTGGTGTGGCTAAGTTTCCCTAACACTCCCCTTCCAGCCCCTCCACTAATTCAATTGCTGGGACTCCTGTCTGGCTGGGGGTGCAGGATGTGGGGGTGAGCCTGTGTCCTGTCCTAACTGTCATTCCCTTTTTGAAGAGAAGTTTGGTTACTCCACCCCCATCCTGACGTTTGCTCTGCAGCTGCAGATCTCCTCCCACCAGATGTCCTTTGTATCTATGCAAACCACTTCACACCTCATCAGAGCAGTTTGGCTCAGCCTGCCAAAGGCTGGATAATCAGGAGAGGCTGCTGGAAGGCTGGATTTTGGTTCATCAGAAAAGAAAGTTATATAACTTTTTTCTGCGATAGTTATAATAAATCTAACCTTGGCAAGTTGTTGGATTCATTCTAACTATCATTTTAATCATTTGAAGTCTATTTGTACCTTGCTCCTATCAATAATTATACTTTTTAAAGTATTCCCAAGTTAGCCTATTGAGCCAATGTGCTACAATGGGCAAAAGCGAGATTGGCAATTTTTCCCTCACCAGAGCATATAAAACATATTTTCTAATGTCAATGCTTATAGTTACAAAGCACCCTATCTCTGGGGCACTTAGGGGAGACCTTAGGGGTGACTTATATGTAAAAGTAAGGTAGTTTAAGAATTTGAAGTACCTTTAATTCCAAAGTTGAATTTGCATATAATTTAATTTTAGAAGCAGCATGCAAAGCAGGGCTGCTTTTAAAATGACAGCAGGCAACACAGTAGTGCACATTTAAGAGCATTAAATCTCCTAGGCCTCAAAATGTAGATGCCCCACCATATACTAGGGGCTTACAGGTAGGTTGTCATACCAGTTGTAATTACACCTAATTGCCATATACTTTTAATCAGGGCACAGGCCCTGGGTCTGGTTAGCAGAGCTCAAGGCACACTAACAGTCAGATAACTAGCATCAAGTAATCAAAAATGGGGATAATACGTGGGGGTACACTGCAAGAAACCTTGGTTTCTCACAAGGACATAGGGCCTGATTTAGATCTTTGCGGACCGGTTACTTCATCATAGCGATGACGGATATCCGGTATGCCGAAATATGAATCCCGTTATATCCTATGGGATTTATATTTCAGCAGATGGGATATCCATCAGCAGATTTTCTGCAAGTGGCCAGTATATTGCTGACTGTCTTCTATTTTTAGAAAGTCCTGCATATTCTGTTTGATGCAATGCGCCAAACACAGGACTCTGAAATATCCACCATTTGTCATGGCCTTGACTATATTACTGCCATTGTCTGTAACAACAAATCCAATTCTGAGACCTCTGGGTCAAAGCCTTTCAAACACTTTGATGTTAAAGTCTTTCAAGATGGTTGCAGCTGTATGGGATATCTACATCGGGTACATCACTACTGTTGCATGCCGCCGAACGCCCTTAAAACTTTCTTCAGTTCTGAAACCTGTAGATAGCCATTACCTAACACCCACAATAGAGATCCAGTGTACAGTGATACACATGCAATCAGTTGCTTGACAACTGGTCCACATGTCTGTCATCAGGTGGATAGTGTGAACAGCACTTTGCTGCATAACCTGGCCAACCAATTGCAGCACATGATGATGGAGCACTGGAACAGCAACTCTGGCAAAAAAGGTCCTGCTGGGAACCTTCCATTTTGGGCAGATGGCCACCACAAATTCTAAAAATCCCACTCCTTCCACAAAAGTAAAAGGGAGGAGGTCCAGCGCCTATGTTTTAGCCAGCTTCCTATTGTAAAAACGTGCCATTGGGTGGTTGCATTCGCAGGACCCTTCCTGCCTAAACATGCTTGTAATATTAGCTTGGATTTCTTTCTTTTGTGGTGCCACTGACACAGGCGACTTCCGGAGAGAACCAGGCAGTGGTAGATTCAATGTGCGTCTTGGGGGAAATCACAGTTTTTTGCTGTGGTGTGTACATCTGCGTCCTGTGCCATTTGGACGTTGCTGATGTGGGTGATGCTAGCACACTACATGGGACAGGGTTGCGTTGTGTTAAGCTGTCATCCTCTTCTTCCTCATCACCTCCTTCTCTCACCGTGATCAGAACTACTTCCCCTGTCTCATCACCACAGCTACCTTTTTAAGGTGCTTCTACCACAAGATTGCATGATGTTTTTTCACATGGGACATTTGGCCTCCAGTACCATAGTGTGAACCAGTTTTACCTCAACAAGAACTCGTGTGGCAAATGGAGCATATTGCAATCTTATCCTCCTGCTTGCTAACTGTGAAGAAGTCCCAGACTGGGGAGGAGAACTTTTTTAGTGTGCCACTGCGAATGCCTGAAAAACTGGAGGTTGGTGAATGTGTCATTTGAATCTCTGCAGTGAATACTTTGACTGAGGTCGTGGTGAATGCAGGTGGCCTTACAAATATGGAAGCTGGCTGTGGCAGTGAGGGAACCAGTGTCATATCCCTCTGAGCAGGTTGAATTGGAGGTGTCATCTCAATGTTCACTGAGCCACCTTCCATACTGACAGTCATTGGCCCATCCTCATCACTGACACTTTCCATAATTCTAAGGTTTTCAGGAACTTTCCTTCTCCCTTGTCTCCCCTGACAGTTCTCAGACTCGGCCATGGTCCAATCCATGTCCAGATCATCAGAATCATCAGGCTTGGAGAAGGTTGTGGAGTACCCTTTCTTTATCTTGCTGGAGATCATGAAGCCAATGGTTCAACAGCTATGTGTTGCTCAGCGGCAAACTCAAACTCCTGTTCTGCTCCTACTTCAAAAAGACCAGTTGCTGGCTACGGTTTCTGTTGTCTACTTTGCTCAGTTTCCTGTGACCATTGGGTACTTGGCGGCTGACGCACACCCAATTCTGACTGACTGCTTGTCTCTATGATTGCAGTGACTGACTTGCTGAGAGCCATGGGGTTGAGCTTAGGTTGGGGTGGTGCTGTTGATGTGGGAGTGCTGCTCCCAGCTTGCTACCCAGAGGACGGTGCGGCAGGCACTCCATGGTTCTGGAAAAATGTGGAGTGGGGCATGCCAGTGGTGGCAATCTGCTTTTTCTTCTCCTCCTCACTGGCCACTTTCTTGGCAGGAAAACCTTTCTTTAGGGTCATCTTCAACCTCTGTCAGTTGGCACTTAGCTGCACAAGCAGAGGCAGAAGAGGACTCAGGTGGTGTGGTGTCACTTTGTGCCTGCCTCCTGTCTGGCAATACTGTGGGTGATGTCTCTTGTGCACCTAAAAACAAACAAACAAGAAAAACATTCAATGAAATGTGGTATTTTTGGAGTTTGAATTATTCATACAAAGCGATACAAAAGGGGATGATGGACGGAACGTTTGAGCCAATCAAACACTCACCCCGAGTCAACTGATCTGGGTTTAATCCATCATCATTCTTTAGCTCACTCCACCACCCCAGTTCAGACATGGCCATATGCAAATCAGTCTGACCCTGTGCCTCATGGGAACAGTCCAGCCCGAACTGCCAAGCCATGTCTTCCCTGGACCGGAAACAAGCATCCTAGGACCGGTTTCTGGCATTCCAGCCGTCATCAGCCAGGCTTGCTTGAATCCAGTGGCAAAGTGAGCAAGGGACCCACGTCTGGGCATACCCCCGCCAACTTAGGGCGAACAAAGCGATACAAAAGGGGATGATGGACGGAACGTTTGAGCCAATCAAACACTCACCCCCAGTCAACTGATCTGGGTTTAAACCATCATCATTCTTTAGCTCACTCCACCACCCCAGTTCAGACATGGCCATATGCAAATCAGTCTGACCCTGTGCCTCATGGGAACAGTCCAGCCCGAACTGCCAAGCCATGTCTTCCCTGGACCGGAAACAAGCATCCTAGGACCGGTTTCTGGCATTCCAGCCGTCATCAGCCAGGCTTGCTTGAATCCAGTGGCAAAGTGAGCAAGGGACCCACGTCTGGGCATACCCCCGCCAACTTAGGGCGAACAAAGCGATACAAAAGGGGATGATGGACGGAACGTTTGAGCCAATCAAACACTCACCCCCAGTCAACTGATCTGGGTTTAATCCATCATCATTCTTTAGCTCACTCCACCACCCCAGTTCAGACATGGCCATATGCAAATCAGTCTGACCCTGTGCCTCATGGGAACAGTCCAGCCCGAACTGCCAAGCCATGTCTTCCTTGGACCGGAAACAAGCATCCTAGGACCGGTTTCTGGCATTCCAGCCGTCATCAGCCAGGCTTGCTTGAATCCAGTGGCAAAGTGAGCAAGGGACCCACGTCATACAAACACAATAATTTAGTGAAGTTATCCCAAATAATTAACAACAATAGTGTATACATTCCAATCCAAACCATAACATAATAGTCCAATTAGGACACCAGCATACAGATTTAAAATTGGCTTTACATGCTTTTAAGGTGAGACACCTGTGACAGGCAGTGGGGTGCAGAGAAAAATTGAATAATCCTTAAAAACTAATGCTGATGTGAGCCTAAGGTCTAAGAGACCTATGGCATTCAAGAGGTACAGGGGGAAATTAAATAATCCTTAAATAAATTACTGCTGGTGTGCGCCTATGGCAGGCAGGGAGTGCAGGGGAAAATTACAAAATTCTTAAAAAATTAATGACGGTGTGTGCCTATGGCCTAAGAGAGCTATGGTAAGCAAGGGGTGCAGGGGAATATGGAATAATCCTTAAAAATACGAATGTTGGTGTGAGCCTATGGCAGGCAGGGGGTGCAGGAGAAAATAACATAATCATTAAAAAATTAATGCTGGTGTGCGCCTACGGCCTAAGAGACCGTAGGCTGGCAGAGGGTACAGGAGAAAATGACATAATCCTTAAAAATGTAATGCTGGTTTGCGCCTATAGCCTAAGAGACCTATGACAGGCAGGTGGTGCATGGAAAAATTGAATAACCCTTAAAAACATGAATGTTGGTGTGCACTTATGGCTTAAGAGACCCATAGCTCACAGGGGGTGCAGGGGAAAATGAACAAAATGCATATATTATTCTATAAACACTGTACATGCATACAACAATTTCGTCAAGCACATTAAACTAATATCAGGACAACAAAGTAACAAATTAACAAAAAACAAAAAGACATACCACTCTTCTCGGAATGTCCATTAAAAATGGCTTTGAAAACTGGAAAAAAGGATTTAACACACTGGCTAGCTACACAAAATTGCTGCAGACCAAATTGTTCAACAACAACAAGCAAGAAGGCATGGACAATGAAAGAATACATGCAGGCCTATGGCAAAAGCACACTGTCTGGCTAAGCAAAATAGCTGCCAGCCGCATGTCCAAACAACAAGAAGAAAGCATAGACAATAAAGAAAACATGCAGGGCTATGGCGAAAGCACTCTTGGTCGCTACACTAAAAGGTCACCGGGCCAAAGTTCATACAACAACAAGCAAGGAGGCATGGACTACAAAGAACACATGCAGGCCTTTGGACACAGACTACACAATATGGCCGCCGGCCACATGGAATGGCGAACAGAGACAAAATGTTGACCTATGGCAAACACACACACACTGACCAGACTAAAAAATGACCACTTGGCCATCAAACAAAAGGGGCATGGTAAACAAAGAAGAAAACACTACCATCAATTCAGCAATGCCAAACACTAAAATTAAGTCAGCAATAAAAAGTTTCCAACAAAACACATCCTCCCAAGGCATCAAAATATTACCCCACTAAAATACACTTTTTGCAGAAAAAAACATGAAATACATTTTGTCTTTAATCCAGTGCCATGCCTGGCTTAAATCATAGATGTTTTAAAACAACAGATACCACAAAAACAGTTTCATGTACCCAATGCCTCGTACTGGCTGATTGGCCTGTGGGCAGACTTGGACACATAGTCAAATAAATGAATAGTGGAAATTTTACAAACATGGAGAAAAAGTACTTAACTATGCAACGTTTCTCCCTATAAAAGCTAAAAAATGTCATGCAAAAAAATAGGTCCCTACTGCAACCACAATCAGATTTAACAATTGAATAAAATGTACGCATATATACTGGTGCATGCCCTCTATCAAACAACACCTTTATGCAAACGTTTTTTAACTTACTTGTTGTGATGTCACGAAAACAGATTGTTTAAAATCCAATGGTATATGTGAAGCAGGAATTGCAGGCAAAGAGAGTGATCATTCCACCTCCAAATCCAAATGAAAAGTGAGATGGACAAAGCACTGGGATGATCCTTCTGAACAGGAAGAGAAAGTTGAAGTTTCTGTACACTTCCTTCCTGTTGACAAAAAAGTGAAATAAAAAATACTTTTTGCACTACAAAACTACCTGAACCGTCCGTTTTAGTAAAATATTCACTCAAAAAGAGATTTTTGAGTTGATTTAGCTGTTTCTTGAGTATGAAATGTACTCAAGAAGCAGCCCGGAACTCTTGTGACTGCTGGCATTACAAAATGATGCCGAAGGCTCTGTGTTGACCGGAATTCGCACCAAGGGCTGTCAAATCTCGCTTGCAGTAGCAAGAGCACGTTAATGGAGCCTCGCATTGTTCTGGTGAACATCGTAAGGCTCAAACGGCTGAATAATTCCACCATGCGTTGATTGGCAAAATTTGCTGGAAACTCTGAGTTACGAGCGTAACCAAATTCTGCCAATTCCATGAGAGAAATTATAATACTAAAGTTGGTTCAATGACACACTATTGATGTGCACAATATTGCTATATAAAAATATCAGTAATTATATATCGTTAACAAAAATATAATCTTTCTAAACTTAACTAATAAAAGCACAAATTTCGAGAACACAAATATCACTGTTAAAAATTGCCTCACACAATATTGACTACAATAATATTGCCAAAATAATTACATTATCATTAATAAAAAATAACTAGTTTTTATGTTACGCAAAATAATAAAATAAACATTAGCTAACATATACACATGTTTTAACAATGAGAAAACATATATGGCATCACCAAAATATTCGCCCCAAATAGAAATATAACTAAAAACATAACATGAGTTATAAATATATTCATATTTACATAAATTACACACATTTATACAACAACCTAAAACATTAATATATAAATATATATATATGTGTGTGTGTGTATATGTGTATAATAAAGTGCAAATGTATCAAACTACATATTAAACGTTCTAAATAAATCTAAAATTAGCATTTACCATAGAAAGATATAACTGAAAACTAAATTCTAAAACAGAACTAACCAATACAATTAAACTATAATCAAACTTAACCAATAAAATCACATAAACAATTAAATCAACAATATAAAATGATATCAACATAATACTCCAAAAATGACAAAAGTTGCAAGAGGGAACCAGAACCTGAAAACAGAAGTGTATGTGCGTGTGTGTGTATATATATATATATATATATATACATATATATATTATCTACTGGCGGTCGCCAGTAGATAGTTATAGTTAGGACCTATTTTCCATAGGAAATTCACAACATTCTATTTCAAATAACTTTGGCGCCGGTTGACGAATCTTCGCGAAATTTTCAAAACTTGTGTGGCGCTCCGGTCCGCTCCTATCCTGAAAGTTTCGGGGTGATTCGGCAAGCCTGTTGTGAGTGGACAGGGTGGATTTCCTTTGTAAAATTATACGTGTTTTTGTGTTCTTTCTAATGCATATCACTCACAATCTTTCTTTTGTCTTTGCACTGCTTTTTAGTGCAACATTGTGGTTTTTTGTTGACAAAACTGTCCTCTGAAATAGTTACATACTCCACATTGACTTTTCCCTCTAGACTTCCCCTACCTGAAATCCCTCGCCATATTTCTATTTGCTAGGTTACTTTACATGCATCTTCTTCCTGTAGTCAAGTATACCCAATATCCCACTACCAAAGTGGGAACAACAGACTAGATCTGTTTGTCATACTATTGGTGAGGTTAACTTTTGCCACTTTTTCAGCACCCAGCCATTTATCAAAATGTATGCTAGTTGGCAAATAACACCATTGTCCTGCTACCCTCTGTAACTATTGGCCATTAGGGGGTATGCCTATACCTACAACATACACTCATCTTACTTATCTATCTCAGCTTGCCAAAAAACAACTTCAGTATAAGTTACTAACTAAACTAGTTCACTTCTTAGTTCTCTTACCTGAATAGATGAAGTGATGGCTGCTACCTCTCTCAATCTTCCAAAACCTTATTACAGGGTTTCCCAAAGGGCCTTTATAATGGTGGAGGTAGTAGTGGGCTATCGCTAACAGGGAAGACATCACAAGCAAGATCCCACTCCTACCTGTTCTGACTGAGGTGAACTTCAACTGTAGGATTATTAAGAAGGATTATCCATCACAGGTAACTAGGCTTAAAGAAAACACAGAGTTAGTGAGTTAATATCATAACTTATCAAAGACTGTGACCAGACCACCACGACAAAAAACTCAAGTTACAAAAACTAGCAGTAGTAACTTCTGAGCAATGGGGAGCAAGTATTTATTTTATTCAGCAATTAAATCTAAACGTACAAAATCCTCAAGTCAGGACTCAAAAGAAGGTTAAGCATTTTAAGCAGAACAAGTCCTGATTCAGAAAGGTAAACTATGTTACACTTTTGGTATAAGTTTACGACTTTTCCATCAGTAACTCTATGAGTAGTAACTTTGGGAGCACTAAGTAATCCCTATCACTTTAACAGGAGTTACTATTACTTACTACAAGCTAGTTAGTGCTCTATTTCTTACTACTCATAAAGTTGCTGGTAGTTAACTTACCCCAAAAGTGTAACTTCACTTTACTTTTTTGAATCAGGCTACATAGTGCACACTAGTACTACCTATCGTGGGGACATACATTGGTTAACTAAGACTCTGCACCATGCACAAATTGTTGTCCCTTTCATGCCTGGATGGGTAAGTGGGGCAAGCATGGGGTATTGCAACTCACTGACCTTGTTCCACAAACAGTTAAAAACTTGGCTATTCTAGGTAACTCAAGTAGCTTACTAACCAATTTCTTGCAGCGCTGGGAAACCTTATAGGTAGTTATGCGCTATACAAGAATTAATGATGATAATAATAATATTGTATTGTTCAGGTAAGAGAAGAACCCGCAGTGAGCTGGTGTCACTTTCACCACATCCCCCCACCAAGTGTGTGATCCATTTATGGTGGAAATTCGTAAGTCACACTCAATATACCTGGAGGAAGATGGTTAGGAGTTTGATGAATGGATGGGAACAGGAAGTTGGAGAAAGGTGTGACAAAGCCAAACACAACAACAACATTCATCAGGTCAATGACCAGCACATCATTATCAAATCTGTTGTGCAAGGAAATAAAGGAATGGCACAGTTCTATTAATAAATGCATTGCAAACAGTCCTTCAGCCCCAGAGACCCAGGGTTATCTAATTGTTCTGTCACCTAGGTTTGAAAAATACAAACTAGGAAGGAATAGACCCACAAAGTTCTAAAAATTATGATTTTTAAGAAAAGAAAAATGATACTGTATATAAATGCCAAATTAGGTGATGAATCTGTATTCTTCTTCTCAGAATGTCCATCCTGGGTGCATGGCAGAACCGGCCCTGTGTTTTGGAGCTTTCTTGCAGAAGAAGAGAAGGCCTGTGGATTGCAAAACAGTACATGTCAATATTGTAGAGTGAAATAGAAGGTAAGATTCATAAGGACCAAGAGGCAGAGCAAGAGCATAGATTACTGCAATCATGACTCATGTGAGATTAACTGAGAAGTGAGAACAATTTTACAACCAATTCCAGACAAGTAGCTACATTTACCTTGGTCATCAATCTTACAACTGTCATCACATTTAGTCAAGTATGTCCATCTTGTGACATGCCTCTAGTTGCAGTCCTCCCGACCACAACCACCTAATTAGAAGAGTTTGACATTTGAGCCAGCACACTACTCAGCATTTCCCTAATCAACGCACCTCTCACCAGTCCACAGGGCTGAGTAAACCTCTTTGAGTCACGTTGGTTTCCCTTTGCAGTATATAGGCATTGTTCATAATTTCTTTCTTCTGGCTGTTGAGGTAGTCCTTCCCCGAGTCCTGACTCTATGTCCAATTCCCGCCCCAAGTGAGACTGAGAGAGATATACCTGTAGTGCACTGCTGTTGATGAACAAGAAGAACAAAATAATTTGAGCATTTTGTATTGATTTATTAACTAAACAGACTGGTCTGGTCTCTGAAGAATCCCAAGGAAGGTAAACCAATTTGTAGACCAAGTAGGTAAATCCAGCTAAGTGTGAAAGGAGCAATCACATTCAGGCAGAATCACCCCTCAGGCCCCAAACATTATAAGCCATTTAAATCAAGTTTACAAGATAGTTGAACAACATCCTGACTGTGCCACCTCATGAATCATTATCACTCCCACTTACTCAATATATATAACTCATTGGTGCAATAGTTACCTGTTCCAAGCATGGTGGTACACATCTGTCTATTGTAACTCTTCTTCTCCCATGGAAGCAGCAAACAATGGCAGTCCTTTAAATTAAGGATCTTTACAGGGGCAAACCAGCTAGTGAATGAAAAAAGCAGGGTAGGGATGGGAAGCATTGTCTTCATGTCCTTTAAGCAAATGGGGAGGCTTTTTCTCTGCATACTGATCCAACTCCAGTCCAGTCCATACATGTGAACAAATGGTAGGGCTGCATACGTCAGTCACCAACTATATAAATGTTCCTATAGCTATATCTATTTTTTTTTTTTGCAAAGCAGTTCAACTATAATATGAAAGTCTATTGTGGCCTACTCAGTCAGGGAAGTATAGATCGTCCTCAGACTCAGACGGTTCGCCCAGAAGTTGCACAGCTATTGCACTTAAGTCTGACCAACCTCCTTCCTCCTCCACTTGTACAGTTTCAGGAACAGTGTGATCTTGTGGTATGAAGTGTTGGTTCATTTTAATGATGGTCTATCTCTCTGTGTTTTTAAGCAAGAGACAGGTCCTTCTAACTGTGACAACTGCACCAGCTGCCCTGAACACACACTCAGCAGACACACTAGCCACCGGATAAGCTAGATACATTATTGTCAGCCTGCTGAACTCTGGCCGCTGGTGCATCTTCCCATACCGAGATCATCTTGGACCATCCTCTGAATGGTCATTGGTGCTGCCGCTTGCTCGATCTCTGTAGCCTTTGCATTTGACTTAAGCCCTGCCATTTGAAACAAGCCATTGCAGAGGTTGGGTCCATTTCTTCTGTTGCTGGTGTTGTTCCCGGTGTTGACTGCTGTGAGACAACAGCACTGTCCTCTCTGTAGAGTGAAGGCTGCAAGCCAGAGCTTATGCCCAGGACTTTAACTTCTAGTCATTCATCTTGCAGGATTCTCGCTTGCTCAACTATCCAAGTTGTGTATTGTGAAATATCCCATTCTGAAACAGGAATGAAAGTGGCCATTATTAATTTACCATGGATCAAGTACCTTTTTGGAGGACAGGATGTCTCTTTGCAGCCTTCTATTAACAGCCACGCGAAGGATTAAGCTCTAAGCCAACTCATATACTTTTTGTTCACACAAGCGAAACTTTGTGACACTTTTTTTAACAGGTACTGTAGCAGATGCGACAACAGGATTGCTTGGCTCATCGCATTGTCCTCCTTGCTGACTTCCTCTGTGAAAGCCTCAAATGGAAGTAGCATTTGTGGCAGGCATTTGACTAGCCCCCATTTGTCCATCTCCATGGACCTACTTTTCCCAGTTGCATCTCCTCCTCTTTGAAGGACTGTTGGAATGTGGTTTATTAGTAGGGGGACACACCACAACTAATAAGGCCACAATCAAAATATAAGGCTCAGTCAAGGTCTCAATAAATCATTCCCTTGCACAACCCTTAGTAGCTGGCTGTGAGCAGGCAGGCTCAACTGAGGAGACAGGTATGTAAAATATTTTAAAACACCAATACATTAAATAAATAAGACATAACATACATTAAAAATCCCAAACCACTTTATAAAATTAGGAAAAACTTTTATGATTAAAATGACACCAAAATGACAAAAATCCAATGTAGGGAACTGTTGAAATGTATTTTTAAAGATTAAATGTTTTCTAGTGCCTAAAACGAAAACCGCCAACTTGGGACATCTGGTCACACTTGACTGGGTCAAAGTCAAAGTTTGAGGCCAACCGCGATGGAGCGCGGGTCGGATAAACTGAACTGTAGGGCCCGGTCAAGTTTTTACCTTCAGAAGTAGTCATTTTTCTGGAGCTTTTTCTCTCGATGTCGAGCGAGGCACCTTGTCAGGACAGGTTTCAAGTCAATGATGGCGACTTGGGTCAGCACAAGGCCTCGGTGAAATCCTGGAAGTCTTGAGCTCTGGAGCTTTAAGTGGGATGAACTTGAAATCCAGGTGGGTTGCGGTTCGACAATGGCGGCTTCACTCTCAATGACTGGTCCGTCAACTTATGGAGTTTTCTGAGAAAAATACTCTAAACTTCTGTATCATGTTCCAGAAAATCATTTTGGGGTTCCAAGGTGTCCACAACATCAATCCAAGGTTGCAGAAGCTCTGAGTTGCAGTTTGGGATGTTGGGACTATGTCTCCCACAATGCACCTGGCCAAATCCTTAAAAGTCCTCAGGGGGCTACCCAGTTGGGTTCGTCTTGGTGGGGATGATGCAGGTGAAGCTCTTTTAACCTGTTGCTTTCAGGGAGTCCACTCCTTCAACTTTCAAAGCCAGGCAAAGTCTTTTTTGGGCTGAAGACCAAAGTGCAGCAGGTGCAGTCCTTATGAGTGCAGTCCTCTCTTGTGCAGTCCAAGGGTCCACTAGGGCAGTCCTTTTCTTCTTGTAGTTTCAGGCAGGGATCTGAGTTGCTGGCCAGCTCTCCTATATGTATGCAGTGTTCTTGGGTGACAAGCAGGGGGGGCACCCCTGACAAGGGGGGGTGCAGGGTGCCACCCTCAGATATGACAACTTCCTCCAAATGGCTTGTTATTGATCCAGGAATCACTATTCATTTAACATCCAAAATGGAGAAGTTCTCTCCTGGAGGTTAGAAGACAGCTAAGCCAACCCACTGGTGTGGCTAAGTTTCCCTAACACTCCCCTTCCAGCCCCTCCACTAATTCAATTGCTGGGACTCCTGTCTGGCTGGGGGTGCAGGATGTGGGGGTGAGCCTGTGTCCTGTCCTAACTGTCATTCCCTCTTTGAAAAGAAGTTTGGCTACTCCACCCCCATCCTGACTTTTGCTCTGCAGCTGCAGATCTCCTCCCACCAGATGTCCTTTGTATCTATGCAAACCACTTCACACCTCATCAGAGCAGTTTGGCTCAGCCTGCCAAAGGCTGGCTAATCAGGAGAGGCTGCTGGAAGGCTGGATTTTGGTTCATCAGAAAAGAAAGTTCTATAACTTTTTTCTGTGATAGTTATAATAAATCTAACCTTAGCAAGTTGTTGGATTCATTCTAACTATCATTTTAATAATTTGAAGTCTATTTGTACCTATCAATAATTATACTTTATTAAAGTATTCCCAAGTTAGCCTATTGAGCCAATGTGCTACAATGGGCAAAAACGAAACTGGCAATTTTTCCATCACCAGGGCATTTAAAACATATTTTCTAATGTCAATGCTTATAGTTACAAAGCACCCTATCTCTGGGGCACTTAGGGGAGACCTTAGGGGTGACTTATATGTAAAAGTAAGGTAGTTTAAGAATTTGAAGTACCTTTTATTCCAAAGTTGAATTTGCATATAATTTAATGTTAGAAGCAGCATGCAAAGCAGGGCTGCTTTTAAAATGACAGCAGGCAACACAGTAGTGCACATTTAAGAGCATTAAATCTCCTAGGCCTCTAAATTTAG
Organism: Calotriton arnoldi; assembly: GCA_963921515.1. Classification (NCBI taxonomy): domain Eukaryota; kingdom Metazoa; phylum Chordata; class Amphibia; order Caudata; family Salamandridae; genus Calotriton; species Calotriton arnoldi. The sequence goes on along the minus strand of CAWUFW010015992.1, from coordinate 315,699 downwards.
ATGCCCCACCATATACTAGGGGCTTACAGGTAGGTTGTCATACCAGTTGTAATTACACCTAATTACCATATACTTTTAATCAGGGCACAGGCCCTGGGTCTGGTTAGCAGAGCTCAAGGCACACTAACAGTCAGATAACTAGCATCAAGTAATCAAAAATGGGGATAATACGTGGGGGTACACTGCAAGAAACCTTGGTTTCTCACAAGGACATACGGCCTGATTTAGATCTTTGCGGACCGGTTACTTCATCATAGCGATGACGGATATCCGGTATGTCAAAATATGAATCCCGTTATATCCTATGGGATTTATATTTCAGCAGATGGGATATCCATCAGCAGATTTTCTGCAAGTGGCCAGTATATTGCTGACTGTCTTCTATTTTTAGAAAGTCCTGCATATTCTGTTTGATGCAATGCGCCAAACACAGGACTCTGAAATATCCACCATTTGTCATGGCCTTGACTATATTACTGCCATTGTCTGTAACAACAAATCCAATTCTGAGACCTCTGGGTCAAAGCCTTTCAAACACCTTGATGTTAAAGTCTTTCAAGATGGCTGCAGCTGTATGGGATATCTACATCGGGTACATCACTACTGTTGCATGCCGCCGAACGCCCTTAAAACTTTCTTCAGTTCTGAAACCTGTAGATAGCCATTACCTAACACCCACAATAGAGATCCAGTGTACAGTGATACACATGCAATCAGTTGCTTGACAACTGGTCCACATGTCTGTCATCAGGTGGATAGTGTGAACAGCACTTTGCTGCATAACCTGGCCAACCAATTGCAGCACATGATGATGGAGCACTGGAACAGCAACTCTGGCAAAAAAGGTCCTGCTGGGAACCTTCCATTTTGGGCAGATGGCCACCACAAATTCTAAAAATCCCACCCCTTCCACAAAAGTAAAAGGGAGGAGGTCCAGCGCCTATGTTTTAGCCAGCTTCCTATTGTAAAAACGTGCCATTGGGTGGTTGCATTCGCAGGACCCTTCCTGCCTAAACATGCTTGTAATATTAGCTTGGATTTCTTTCTTTTGTGGTGCCACTGACACAGGCGACTTCCGGAGAGAACCAGGCAGTGGTAGATTCAATGTGCGTCTTGGGGGAAATCACTGTTTTTTGCTGTGGTGTGTACATTTGAGTCCTGTGCCATTTGGACGTTGCTGATGTGGGTGATGCTAGCACACTACATGGGACAGGGTTGCGTTGTGTAAAGCTGTCATCCTCTTCTTCCTCATCACCTCCTTCTCTCACCATGATCAGAACTACTTCCCCTGTCTCATCACCACAGCTACCTTTTTAAGGTGCTTCTACCACAAGATTGCATGATGTTTTTTCACATGGGACATTTGGCCTCCAGTACCATAGTGTGAACCAGTTTTACCTCAACAAGCACTCGTGTGGCAAATGGAACATATTGCAATCTTATCCTCCTGCTTGCTAACTGTGAAGAAGTCCCAGACTGGGGAGGAGAACTTTTTTAGTGTGCCACTGCAAATGCCTGAAAAACTGGAGGTTGGTGAATGTGTCATTCTGCAGTGAATACTTTGACTGAGGTCGTGGTGAATGCAGGTGGCCTTACAAATATGGAAGCTGGCTGTGGCAGTGAGGGAACCAGTGTCATATCCCTCTGAGCAGGTTGAATTGGAGGGGTCATCTCAATGTTCACTGAGCCACCTTCCATACTGACAGTCATTGGCCCATCCTCATCACTGACACCTTCCATAATTCTAAGGTTTTCAGGAACTTTCCTTCTCCCTTGTCTCCCCTGACAGTTCTCAGACTCGGCCATGGTCCAATCCATGTCCAGATCATCAGAATCATCAGGCTTGGAGAAGGTTGTGGAGTATCCTTTCTTTATCTTGATGGAGATCATGAAGCCAATGGTTCAACAGCTATGTGTTGCTCAGCGGCAAGCTCAAACTCCTGTTCTGCTCCTACTTCAAAAAGACCAGTTGCTGGCTACGGTTCCTGTTGTCTACTTTGCTCAGTTTCCTGCGTCCATTGGGTACTTGGCGGCTGAGGCACACCCAATTCTGACTGACTGCTTGTTTCTATGATTGCAGTGACTGACTTGCTGAGAGCAATTTGGTTGAGCTTAGGTTGGGGTGGTGCTGTTGATGTGGGAGTGCTGCTCCCAGCTTGCTACCCAGAGGACGGTGCGGCAGGCACTCCATGGTTCTGGAAAAATGTGGAGTGGGGCATGCCAGTGGTGGCAATCTGCTTTTTCTTCTCCTCCTCACTGGCCACTTTCTTGGCAGGAAAACCTTTCTTTAGGGTCATCTTCAACCTCTGTCAGTTGGCACTTAGCTGCACAAGCAGAGGCAGAAGAGGACTCAGGTGGTGTGGTGTCACTTTGTGCCTGCCTCCTGTCTGGCAATACTGTGGGTGATGTCTCTTGTGCACCTAAAAACAAACAAACAAGAAAAACATTCAATGAAATGTGGCATTTTTGGAGTTTGAATTATTCATACAAACACAATAATTTAGTGAAGTTATCCCAAATAATTAACAACAATAGTGTATACATTCCAATCCAAACCATAACATAATAGTCCAATTAGGACACCAGCATACAGATTTAAAATTGGCTTTACATGCTTTTAAGGTGAGACACCTGTGACAGGCAGTGGGGTGCAGAGAAAAATTGAATAATCCTTAAAAAACTAATGCTGATGTGAGCCTAAGGTCTAAGAGACCTATGGCATTCAAGAGGTACAGGGGGAAATTAAATAATCCTTAAATAAATTACTGCTGGTGTGCGCCTATGGCAGGCAGGGAGTGCAGGGGAAAATTACAAAATCCTTAAAAAATTAATGACGGTGTGTGCCTATGGCCTAAGAGAGCTATGGTAAGCAAGGGGTGCAGGGGAAAATGGAATAATCCTTAAAAAAACGAATGTTGGTGTGAGCCTATGGCAGGCAGGGGGTGCAGGAGAAAATAACATAATCATTAAAAAATGAATGCTGGTGTGCGCCTACGGCCTAAGAGACCATAGGCTGGCAGAGGGTACAGGAGAAAATGACATAATCCTTAAAAATGCAATGCTGGTTTGCGCCTATAGCCTAAGAGACCTATGACAGGCAGGTGGTGCATGGAAAAATTGAATAACCCTTAAAAACATGAATGTTGGTGTGCACTTATGGCTTAAGAGACACATAGCTCACAGGGGGTGCAGGGGAAAATGGACAAAATGCATATATTATTCTATAAACACTGTACATGCATACAACAATTTCGTTAAGCACATTAAACTAATATCAGGACAACAAAGTAAAAAATTAACAAAAAACAAAAAGACATACCACTCTTCTCGGAATGTCCATTAAAAATGGCTTTGAAAACTGGAAAAAAGGATTTAACACACTGGCTAGCTACACAAAATTGCTGCAGACCAAATTGTTCAACAACAACAAGCAAAAAGGCATGGACAATGAAAGAATACATGCAGGCCTATGGCAAAAGCACACTGTCTGGCTAAGCAAAATAGCTGCCAGCCGCATGTCCAAACAACAAGAAGAAAGCATAGACAATAAAGAAAACATGCAGGGCTATGGCGAAAGCACACTTGGTCGCTACACTAAAAGGTCACCGGGCACAAGTTCATACAACAACAAGCAAGGAGGCATGGACTACAAAGAACACATGCAGGCCTTTGGACACAGACTACACAATATGGCCGCCGGCCACATGGAATGGTGAACAGAGACAAAATGTTGACCTATGGCAAACACACACACACTGACCAGACTAAAAAATGACCACTTGGCCATCAAACAAAAGGGGCATGGTAAACAAAGAAGAAAACACTACCATCAATTCAGCAATGCCAAAAACTAAAATTAAGTCAGCAATAAAAAGTTTCCAACAAAACACATCCTCCCAAGGCATCAAAATATTACCCCACTAAAATACACTTTTTGCAGAAAAAAACATGAAATACATTTTGTCTTTAATCCAGTGCCATGCCTGGCTTAAATCATAGATGTTTTAAAACAACAGATACCACAAAAACAGTTTCATGTACCCAATGCCTCGTACTGGCTGATTGGCCTGTGGGCAGACTTGGACACATAGTCAAATAAATGAATAGTGGAAATGTTACAAACATGGAGAAAATGTACTTAACTATGCAACGTTTTTCCCAATAAAAGCTAAAAAATGTCATGCAAAAAAATAGGTCCCTACTGCAACCACAGTCAGATTTAACAATTGAATAAAAGGTATGCATATATACTGGTGCATGCCCTCTATCAAACAACACCTTTATGCAAACGTTTTTTAACTTACTTGTTGTGATGTCACGAAAACAGATTGTTTAAAATCCAATGGTATATGTGAAGCAGGAATTGCAGGCAAAGAGAGTGATCATTCCACCTCAAAATCCAAATGAAAAGTGAGATGGACAAAGCACTGGGATGATCCTTCTGAACAGGAAGAGAAAGTTGAAGTTTCTGTACACTTCCTTCCTGTTGACAAAAAAGTGAAATAAAAAATACTTTTTGCACTACAAAACTACCTGAACCGTCCGTTTTAGTAAAATATTCACTCAAAAAGAGATTTTTGAGTTGATTTAGCTGTTTCTTGAGTATGAAATGTACTCAAGAAGCAGTCCGGAACTCTTGTGACTGCTGGCATTACAAAATGATGCAGAAGGCTCTGTGGTGACCGGAATTCGCACCAAGGGCTGTCAAATCTCGCTTGCAGTAGCAAGAGCACATTAATGGAGCCTCGCATTGTTCTGGTGAACATCGTAAGGCTCAAACGGCTGAATAATTCCACCATGCGTTGATTGGCAAAATTTGCTGGAAACTCTGAGTTACGAGCGTAACCAAATTCTGCCAATTCCATGAGGGAAATTATAATACTAAAGTTGGTTCAATGACACACTATTGATGTGCACAATATTGCTATATAAAAATATCAGTAATTATATATCGTTAACAAAAATATAATCTTTCTATACTTAACTAATAAAAGCACAAATTTCGAGAACACAAATATCACTGTTAAAAATTGCCTCACACAATATTGACTACAATAATATTGCCAAAATAATTACATTATCATTAATAAAAAATAACTAGTTTTTATGTTACGCAAAATAATAAAATAAACATTAGCTAACATATACACGTTTTAACAATGAGAAAACATATATGGCATCACCAAAATATTCGCCCCAAATAGAAATATAACTAAAAACATAACATGAGTTAAAAATATATTCATATTTGCATAAATTACACACATTTATACAACAACCTAAAACATTAATATATAAATATATATATATGTGTGTGTGTGTATATGTGTATAATAAAGTGCAAATGTATCAAACTACATATTAAACGTTCTAAATAAAACTAAAATTAGCATTTACCATAGAAGGATATAACTGAAAACTAAATTCTAAAACAGAACTAACCAATACAATTAAACTATAATCAAACTTAACCAATAAAATCACATAAACAATTAAATCAACAATATAAAATTATATCAACATAATACTCCAAAAATGACAAAAGTTGCAAGAGGGAACCAGAACCTGAAAACAGAAGTGTATGTGCGTGTGTGTATATATATATATATATATATATATATACATATATATATTATCTACTGGCGGTCGCCAGTAGATAGTTATAGTTAGGACCTATTTTCCATTGGAAATTCACAACATTCTATTTCAAATAACTTTGGCGCCGGTTGACGAATTTTCGTGAAATTTTCAAAACTTGTGTGGCGCTCCGGTACGCTCCTATCCTGAAAGTTTCGGGGTGATTCGGCAAGCGGAGGCCGAGAAAAAAAGGGGGTCCCAAAACGTGTTTTCCCCATGCAATTTTCCACAGCAAACTTTAGACACGGCTACAGCCCGAACTGCTGAACGGAATTACATCAAATTTGGCAAAGAGGTAGTTCTTGGTTCAGAAAGAACCCTTTTTGTTAAATGGAGTAAATCCGTTCAGTAGTTGCTGAGAAAATCAAAAGTAAAAACACATATATATCTATGGCAGCGGAGGATCCGCGCACCCTCCCGATCACGAGCTGTATGCTAATTGGCTGTCAACACTTCAAACCAGGAAGTGTTGGCAGCCATCTTGTGCCTCGGTAGACATGTGTGCAAACACGCCCTGTGGCGCATTTTAAGTTGGGGAATTAATTCCCCTTGAATCCTGAGGGACCCTGGGGGCCAACTAGCCCACCAGGTACCTCCAGTGGGTGCCACAGGGCTGCGTTGCAGAGAGGTGGTCCAGGCCATGCCCCTTTTTACACCTCTGTGCAACGCAGCTCTGTGGCGCTTACTGGAGGTACCTAGTGGGCTAGTTGGACCCCAGGGACCCTCAGGATTCAACGGGACTTAATCTCCCAACTTAAAACTGCCACAGGGCTTGTTTGCACACATGTCACCTCAGGCCCCCCCTCCCTTCACCACTGTGCAAACGTGCCCCGGGGTGCATTTTAAGAGGAAGTTTTAATCCCCCTGCCCTATTATGTACTAGGGCCTTACAGAGGAGGTCATGCTAATCACAGGGGTACCCCAACGCATAGTGTTCCCTCGTGTATGTAGGTGTTTTCACTGTATTCTAAGTGTCTTTTAGCATAGCACTGGCTCTAGGCCTGGTTAGTCCAAGTCAGTTACCACCAGTACCCGTCTGATGTCATCAGTGATGTCACTGACCATGTCATGAGTGATGTAATATGTGACGTCATCAGCAGTGCATTGCGGGGGCGCGAGTTATAGTTAGCTGAACTAACTATAACGGGGGAATTTCTATGGTTTTGTACGAGTGAAATGTCCAACTAACTATAACTGTCCCTAAAACCTATGGTTTTTTCAGTGAATATATATATATATATATATACATTATCTACTGGCGGTCGCCAGTAGATAGTTATAGTTAGGACCTATTTTCCATAGGAAATCCGCAAAATTCTATTTGAAATAACGTTGGCGCCGGTTGACGAATCTTCGCGAAAGTTTTCAACTTGTTGGGGCGCTCCGGTCCGCTCCTATCCTGAAAGTCTCGGGGTGATTCGTCAAGCGGGGGCCGAGAAAAAAGGGGGGTCCCAAAAAGTGTTTTCCCCATTCATTTTTCCATAGGAACCTTTACTCGCAGCTACAGCCCGAACTGCTGAACGGAATTACACCAAATTTGGCAAAGAGGTAGCCCTTGGTTCAGTGTCGTGCTTTTTGCTTAAATGGTGTAAATCCGTTCAGTAGTTTCTGAGAAAATCAAAAGTAAATTCACATATATATCTGGGCGGAGCCTAACCACACATGTCATTGTGAGATCTGATTGGCTGTCAGCACTTCATCCTGGAATTGCTGGCAGCCATCTTGAGACCAATATACATGATAGTACCCCATTGAAATGCATTGTAGCGAATCAAAGATTTTGAGGGTTACCAAAAGGAGAACTATAAAGGGTGATAACAGACTTTAGTTACATTAGAATTCATTTGTTGATGGTACCATACTAATTTCAGGAATTGTGGTGTGTTCTAAGGTGATTTTACCCTGTGAAAAACCTTCTGCTGGGATATCATGAATCATGTTTGAGAGAAAACTATTTTCACATGCTTGTCCCATAGAGTTTTGGAAGGTGCTCCAGAAGCTAAAATGAGAGCATATTTTCTGTAAATTCACATTATCTTTCTCAGTCATGTGAGAATGAAGTCTGACATTCTCAGTAAAACATGTACATCCAACAAGGGCAGAGACTGTCAGTTGATTCCTTTGTGTTCTACTGCAGCTTCCCAGAGTGTTCTAAAGAACAACTCGAGTGCTAACAGCCTTACTTATGACAAAAGTATGGCACTCCTGAAGCCATCTTGATTGGAATAAACTGGTAACACTTAAAACATTTAATTTAAAAAGGAACAAAATGATGGGGTTCATTTTGTCATAGAAATGATGGTTAGTGCTGTAGAAAGAAAAATTAGGACATGTTTCAAGTGTGATCTCAAATATCTTCCTGTTATATTTCAACAGGAGCAGCCTACCAGTTGATGCCTTTGTGTTCTACTGCAGCTTCCCAGAGTGTTCTAAAGAACAACTAGAGCGCTAACAGCCTTACTCATGACAAAAGTATGGCACACCTGAAGCCATCTTGATTGGAATAAACCGGTAACACTTAAAACATTTAATTTAAAAAGGAACAAAATGAGGGGGTTCTTTTTGAAATAGAAATTATGGTTAGTGCTGCAGAAAGAAAAATTAGGGCATGTTTTAAGTGAGATCTCAAATCCTCTTCTATTTCATTAGAAAATTCTGACATGCAGACTGAAACAATCACTTTCAATACCAGCAGCAGACTTCCAGTTAACTCCCTGGTGAGCAGTAACTTTACTACAGTGATCTAATGAGCAACTAGAGTGCTAACATTCTGAATTTATGGCAAATGTGAGACACATCTGAATGCCTTCTTGATGGAATCAAAGTAAAAAACTGAAAGCATTTCCTACTGAGGAGACTGCAGTAAATGAGGAAATTAGGAAACTTCATAACAAAGAAGTCTTCCAAGATGGCCACCAGTGAAAAAAGAGCCCAAATGTAGCACAAATATTACCCAGATGTAGCCCACATATAGCCCAATGACAAAAGTTTGCAAAACACTTTTTATTTTTAGTTTTTTTGCAGTTTTATGTAGTGCAGCCTGGTCAGGTATTGGAGCGTTGCATCTTAAAACATGACCCCCATACACTACAAAAACACCACTGCACTACCCTAAACCCCTAAAACACTACCCCCAGCACGACCCCCTACACTACACAAGCACCATTGCACTATCCTAAACCCTAAAACACTACCCCCAGCACGACCCCCTACACTACACAAACACCACTGCACTACCCTAAACCCTAAAACACTACCCCCAGCACGACCCCCTACACTACCCAAACACCACTGCACTACCCTAAAACATGACCCCCTACACGACACAAACACCACTGCACTACCCTAAACCCTAAAACACTATCCCCAGCACGACCCCCTACACTACACAAGCACCGCTGCACTACCCTAAACCCTAAAACACTACCCCCAGCATGACCCCTACACTACACAAACACCACTGCACTACCCTAAACCCTAAAACACTACCCCCAGCACGACCCCTACACTACCCAAACACCACTGCACTAACCTAAATCCTAAAACACTACCCCCAGCACGACCCCTACACTACCCAAACACCACTGCACTACCCTAAAACATGACCCCCTACACTACACAAACACCATGGCACTACCCTAAACCCTAAAACACTACCCCCAGCACGACCCCCTACACTACACAAGCACCACTGCACTACCCTAAACCCTAAAACACTACCCCCAGCACGACCCCCTACACTGCCCAAACACCACTGCACTGCCCTAAACCCTGAAACACCAGCCCCTGCACGACCCCCTACACTGCCCGAACACCACTGCACTGCCCTAAACCCTGAAACACCACCCCTAGCACGACCCCCTACACTGCCCGAACACCACTGCACTGCCCTAAACCCTGAAACACCACCCCTTCACGACCCCCTACACAGCCCGAACACCACTGCACTGCCCTAAACCCTGAAACACCACCCCCAGCACGACCCCCTACACTGCCCGAATACCACTGCACTGCCCTAAACCCTGAAACACTACCCCCAGCAAGACCCCCTACACTGCCCGAACACCACAGCACTGCCCTAAACACTGAAACATCACCCCCAGCAAGACCCCCTACACTGCCCGAACACCACTGCCCTAAACCCTGAAACACCACCCCCAGCACGACCCCCTACACTGCCCGAACACCACTGCACTGCCCTAAACCCTGAAACACCACCCCCAGCTCGACCCCCTACACTACCCAAACACCACTGCACTAACCTAAATCCTAAAACACTACCTCCAGCACGACCCCCTACACTACCCAAACACCACTGCACTACCCTAAAACATGACCCCTACACTACACAAGCACCACTGCACTATCCTAAACCCTAAAACACTACCCCCAGCATGACCCCCTACACTACCCAAACCCCACTGCACTACCCTAAACCCTAAAACACTACCCCCAGCACGACCCCCTACACTACCCAAACCCCACTGCACTAACCTAAATCCTAGAACACTACCCCCAGCACGACCCCCTACACTACCCAAACACCACTGCACTACCCTAAAACATGACCCCCTACACTACACAAACACCACTGCACTGCCCTAAACCCTGAAACACCACCCCCAGCACGACCCCCTACACTGCCCGAACACCACTGCACTGCCCTAAACCCTGAAACACCACCCCCAGCACGACCCCCTACACTGTCCAAACACCACTGCTCTGCCCAAAACTCTGAAACACCAGCCCCAGCACGACCCCCTACACTGCCCGAACACCACTGCACTGCTCTAAACCTTGAAACACCAGCCCCAGCATGACCCCCTACACTGCCCGAACACCACTGCACTACCCTAAACCCTGAAACACCAACCCCAGCACGACCCTCTACACTGCCCGAGCACCACTGCACTGCCCTAAACCCTGAAACACCAGCCCCACCACGACCCCCTACACTGCCCGAACACCATTGCACTGCCCTAAACCCTGAAACACCAGCCCCAGCATGACCCCCTTTACTGCTCGAACACCACTGCACTGCCCCAAACCCTGAAACACCACCCCCAGCACGACCCCCTACACTGCCCGAACACCACTGCCCTAAACCCTGCAACACCACCCCCTGCATGACCCCCTAGACTGCCCGAACACCACTGCACTGCCCTAAACCCTGAAACACCACCCCCTGCACGACCCCCTACACTGCCCGAACACCACTGCACTGCCCTAACCCTGAAACACCACCCCCAGCACGACCACATACACTGCCCGAACACCACTGCACTGCCCTAAACCCTAAAACACCACCCCCAGCACGACCCCCTACACTGCCCGAACACCACTGCACTGCCCTAAATCCTAGAACACTATCCCCAGCACGACCCCCTACACTACCCGAACACCACTGCACTACCCTAAACCCTAAAATACTCCCCCCAGCACGACCCCCTACACTACCCGAACACGACTGCACTGCCCTAAACCCTAAAACACTCCCCCCAGCACGACTCCCTACACTACCCAAACACCACTGCACTGCCCTAAACCCTAAAACACTCCCCCCAGCATGACCCCCTACACTACCCGAACACCACTGCACTGCCCTAAACCCTAAAACACTCCCCCCAGCACGACCCCCTACACTACCCAAACACCACTGCACTGCCCTAAACCCTAAAACACTACCCCCGCATGACCCCCTACACTACCCAAACACCAATGCACTACCCTAATCCCTAAAACACTACGCCCGCACGACCCCTACACTACCCAAAGACCACTGCACTACCCTAAACCCTAAAACACTACCCCCGCACGACTCCCTACACTACCCAAAGACCACTGCACTACCCTAAACCCTAAAACACGACCTCCTACACTACACAAACACCACTGCACTACCCTAAACCCTAAAACGCTACCCCCAGCAGTACCCCCTATACTACCCAAACACCACTGCACTACCCTAAACCCTAAAACACTACCCCCAGCAGTACCCCCTACACTACCCAAACACCATTGCACTACCCTAAACCCTAAAACACTACCCCCAGCAGTACCCCCTACACTACCCAAACACCACTGCACAACCCTTAATCACTACCCCCAGCACGACCCCTACACTACCCAAACACCACTGCACTACCCTAAACCCTAAAACACTACCCCCAGCACGACCCCCTACACTACCCAAACACCACTGCACTACCCTAAACCCTAAAACACTCCCCCCAGCACGACTCCCTACACTACCCAAACACCACTGCACTACCCTAAACCCTAAATCTACCCCCAGCACGACCCTCTTCACTACCTAAACACAACTGCACAATTTGTTACCGGCGTTGCAACGCAGGCTTGTGGTGCTTACTGGAAGTACCTGGTGGGCTAGTTGGGCCCCAGGGACCCTCAGGATTCAAGGTGACCTAATCCCCCAACTTAAAACGCTCCACGGGGCGCGTTTGCACAGTGGTGAAGGGAAGGGGCGGGGCCTCAGGTGACATGTGAGCAAACACGCCCTGTGGTGCGTTTTAAGTTGGGGAATTAAGTCCCTTTGAATCCTGAGGGACCCTGGGAGCCAACTAGCCCACCAGGTACCTTCAGTAAGCACAACAGAGTTGCGTTGCAGAGAGGTGAAAAAAGGTGCGTGGCCTCGGAACGCCTCTCTGCAACTCAGCTCTGTGGTCCTAACTGTAGGTACCTGGGGGGCTAGTTGGGCCCCAGGGACCCTCAGGATTCAAGGGGACTTAATCCGCAACTTAAAACGCGCCACGGGGCACGTTTGCACACATGTCACCTCAGGCCCCCCATCCCTTCACCACTGTGCAAACGCGCCCTGTAGCACGTTTTAAGAGGTAGTTTTAATCCCCCTGCCCTATTATGTACTAGGGACTTGCAGAGGAGGTCATGCTAATCACAGGGGTACCCCAACGCACAGTGTTCCCTAGTGTATGTAGGTGTTTTCACTGTATTCTAAGTGTCTTTTAGCATAGCACTGGCTCTGGTTAGTCAGAGTCAGTTACCACCAGTACCCGTCTGAAAAAGTTGTGGGCACAGGATGATTTTGCAACAAGGCCTCTTTCTGCTCCTCTGTTGGTTCTTTCTGCACATCTTTTGCTTCTTTCTGTGCGTTTTTTCTTCTTTCTTCACATGTCCTACCTCTGTAGGCATAGTTAGAAACTAGCATTTAAAAAACCTTTGAAATTCACTTAAAAAATCATATGTTTCAGGCACGTTATAGTTAGAAATTAGCATTTAAAAAACCTTTGAAATTCACTGCAAAAACCATAGGTTTCAGACACGTTATAGTTAGAAATTAGCATTTAAAAAACCTTTGAAATTCACTGAAAAAACCATAGGTTTTAGGGACAGTTATAGTTAGTTGGACATTTCACTCGTACAAAACCATAGAAATTCCCCCGTTATAGTTAGTTCAGCTAACTATAACTCGCGCCCCTGCAATTCACTGCTGATGACGTCACATATTACATCACTCATGACATGGTCAGTGACATCACTGATGACATCACTGATGACATCTCAAATGACATCACTGATGACATCATCCATGTGATAATTTCATGCATCTTCTCACACCCTAATATAACTTTTGATACACCCACTCTAAATTACAGACTGCCATTCTCAAAACCATAGACACTCCAACACCAAAAACTACATACCCACTCACTGATTCTTAGGTCTACACACACATCCACTCACTCACCCGTACAGTCACTCATACTTACAGTCACTCAGTACAGGACTATCATATGCACTCATACACCTATATAAACACTCACACACCGCCACTCATCCATAAAGGTACTCACACACCTAGTCAGTCATGCAAAAATTAATCACACACCCATTTACTCACCTATACAGTTATACACACACCAGCTCACTTACTCATATAAATACTAGCACATTCTTACGCTCTTATACAATAACTGATACAAGCACACACGCATCCATACAGCCACTCTCACTATCACACACTCTCACTTATAGCCATTTAAATACTCTAACACACATATATACTGCCTTTTACATATGTAGTTACTCGCACATGCACCACTGAGATATACATTCACTCACTAACACACCCATACACACACTCACCCACCCAAGCAGTCCATCACAGATGCACTCTTGAAATCATGCACCCAGTGAATCACCCACTCACACATCTATGTACAGAGTCACACCCACCCCACCCACACAAACACTTAGGCAGCCATACAGATACTCAGAGAACCAATCAATAACCCATATAGACACTCATGTAGCTATTCGCAAAGCCATGCATCCACTTACACACCAACAAACAGACGGATACAGACATTCACACAGTTTAGTCACTAACCCATGCATTCAGTAAGATACGTTTAATCACTCACTTGTAGAGTCAGTCACTCACGTACTAAATCATCCATTCAGACACTTATACACCCACTCATTCTTCAATACGCCTTTCCCATATATATGTATTAAACATATTTAAACTTTACAGAAACACACAGTCACTGGATGATGTCATCAGTGATGTCATTTGAGATGTCATCAGTGATGTCATCAGTGATGTCACTGACCATGTCATGAGTGATGTAATATGTGACGTCATCAGCAGTGCATTGCGGGGGCGCGAGTTATAATTAGCTGAACTAACTATAACGGGGGAATTTCTATGGTTTTGTACGAGTGAAATGTCCAACTAACTATAACTGTCCTTAAAACCTATGGTTTTTTCAGTGAATATATATATATATACATATATATATGTATATATATATATATATCTGTTTAACCCGGAAGGAGTATTGTCCACGCCAGCCCCCCGCAGTCAGAATTCGAAAGAGCGGTAAAACCGGTGTTTTTGTTTGGAGTTTCGGTGGATCCGAGGAGTCGGAGGACAAAAACGAGCCAGCCGGGCTCCATTCAGGTAAGCCGTGTGGGCTCTGATATTATTGACAATGCGGGTGAAGAGATAGTGCTTTCTGATAGTGAGAGTTTGCTCAGATGCATATGAGCAGCTCCAACAGTGCATAACTGGATATTGCAGATAAAAAGGGAGAATGACATCCACATCAGACACGCTGCGGGAACGGGAGGCCGTGGCCAATGCCTTATTTCTTAATTTACCAGACGTCGACGAAGCAACTAAGGACAATAGTAAAAGCGCAGTGGCAAACAATGATGTAAAAACCTTACTTAAAAATCTAGAAAAATTGCTCCGTACTGAACTTACAAAATGGTGGGAGAAAAAATCATTAGAGAAATATAAGGAAGTTGGAAGAGTGCCGCGGGGATTGCGGGTACTTATTGCACCATCATTTGAAAATCCTAACCCTTTAATGCTAAAAGAATGGGCAACTAACAATTTGGAAGCGTCTATGAACATGGTCTCAATACTGATCAAGTATGCTGAAATAGATAGGACAGAAATCCTGAAAGGAATTGATAAAATCAATCAACTACTAGAAGCACATGACCAAAAAGAGCTTATCAAAAAAAGCAGAGAGGAAATCGATGCACGTTTAAAGAAACACGAGGAAACCATAAAAACGCGGAAAGTGTTTAAGTTTGCCCGCGATAAGCGGGACTATGAAACGGGCAGAGTGTTTACATTTTCAAGGAAATCTGATAGTGTGAAAAGGCAAGCACTGGTCCCCAAAACATCTGCTATCTCTGCAACAAATCAAAGTAGTATTGCTCTATCTGACATCGAAACAAGCTCTGCATCCAGTAGTATGGACTCCGACGATAGCAGTTTCAGTAATGTGCAGGTACAATTACCCACCAACTTTACGCCATCCGAGGAATTGGGTTTTTTAATCGAGGACCGCCGATAAACATTGCGGCCACGAATTCCCCAAAAGAAAACCGGCGAAGGAGAAATGAACGCCGGAAGCAGAGGCGCAAAATCTGGCGGCAACAACAGGGGCAGAAGGGGAAAAGCGAAACAATGGTCCCAGAAATAAGTAACCCGCAAAGCATAGACAACACTGTCATTAATTTATCAGAAGTGGAACTAACAACTGCAGAAATACAACTGCTATCATTAGGACTGTCTTTTTGCCCTGCCAATAGGTTTAAGTACGTGCAATCTCGCATAGACGTGTTTAAGTTTATACGCAAATTGAAATTGCTTAAACACTTTAAATTAAACAAAGCTTCAGAAACAGCATCTCTGATTGATTCTTCCAACCAGTCAAAAACGACTCTCCAAGTATCTGATATTACCACACTTAGATCGCTGCATTCACTGGCCCGCAACAACAACCAAACTGTCAACACTACTCAGGAAGATCTGGATGAAATGGGCATGCAGTCTAATTGTCCAGCTAGCAGCCCCTTCCGCCCTACATCAATGTTCATTCCCTTGATGCCCAAGGATGCAATAGACACGTTTAGTGACTGTGTGATTGAAGATCTCAAGCAATTAAACCACAGAGTTATGCGTAACCAAAATCGGAGAAAATTCACAGAATTACAGTATTCCAAACTTATGCGCAAACTGAAAGAAAATGGAACTATAATTGTCAATAAAGCGGACAAAGGGGGAAATATTGTGTTGTGGCCCGGAAACCTCTATATGGAAGAAGCAGATCGACATTTGAAAGATACTGAATGCTATAGAAAAGCCACATTTCAGGACCTCAGGCGAATCAAGGAGCAAGTGTTTAAAGAACTAGCCCAATGGAAAAGAGAGGGGTTATTAAGTAAAAATGAATACAATTTTCTTAAAAACGACCATCCAATTACACCTGTATTGTATTTCATTCCGAAAGTCCACAAAAATATGAATCCGACACCTGGGAGGCCTATTATATCAGCCCAGAAAAGTCTCCTAGAATCAGTGTCCAAATATGTCGATTTCTATTTACATGGCTTTGTGGAAAACCTTCCCTCTTTCATCAAGGACACGGGGCATTTCCTGTCTGAATTACAGAATGTTACCTGGGATAAGGGTTACTTATTCATTGTTATGGATATCTGTTCTCTATACACAAGTATACATCATGGGGATGGTTTAGAAGCAGTAAAATATTTTTTAGCAAAACGTAACATAAGTTTTTTTCAACACAATGCTATGCTCCTGAGAATGATTGAACTATGTTTGTTGAATAATTATTTCTTATTTAACAAGGAGGTCCACCAACAGATGTGCGGGGTGGCCATGGGGGCATGCTTCTCTCCCAGCTATGCGTGTTTACACGTAGGTTGGTGGGAGGAGCATGTCCTCAGGCACGCGCACAAGGAATTGTTTGATACGCATGTATTACAATGGTGGCGCTTTATTGATGACATTTTTGTGATCTGGAAAGGGTCAATGGAATCTGCTAAAGGGTTTGTTGATATTATCAACAATAATGTTCTAAATCTGGAGTTCACTGCTCATATAAGCAACCAAAGTGTTCAGTTCCTTGATGTAGAGGTATATGTTGACAATAACACAGTACATACCAAATTACATCGGAAGAGCACAGCAGGTAATGCCATATTGCATGCAAGTAGCTCTCACCCCAAACATCTTATCAAAAGCATTCCGTATGGAGAATTTTTGAGAATTAGAAGAATCTGTAGTTCAGATACGGATCTTACCCAGTGTCAGGCAGAAGCATTACAAAGATTTAAGGCACGAGGCTACAAAATCAAAGACCTAAAAACAGCACTTTTAAAGGCTAACAACCATAACAGAGAGGAATGTTTACAGCACGTTCAGTCAGATACCACTCCTAATAGCTATAAGACCATTACTAAACCCTTTGCAGACAGTGACACAATAAGACTAATAACCACCTACAGTCGGCTGGAGAAACAAATAAGAAGTATAATCTATAAAAATTGGTCAATAGTAAGAACTGATTTGACCTTATCCCAAATTCTACCAGATTTGCCCTCTATTACTTTTAGACGGGCTCCCTCCATGAGGGATGTATTGGTGAAAACAAGCCCTGAGGTAACTGCCCCAATCAACTGGCTAACGAGTAGAAATGGGTTTTACAAATGTAGCTCATGCCGAGCATGTAAATTCGGGGTCAATAGACAGGAGTATACAAGTGCATTTGAACTCAATCCCATTAAAATCCAGGGGAGGTACACTTGTAGAACTGAATGTGCGGTATACGTACTTGAATGCACATGTCACTTACAATATGTAGGAAGCACAAAGCTGCAAGTATTCAACCACATACTGCAACACCTACGTGCAATAATCAACTCAGACCCCAGTTACCCTGTCACTCGGCATTTCGAATTGGTGCACAACAATAACCTAAAAGATTTGAGCTATTTTGTAATAGATGCAGTACCGAGATTACTGAGGGGTGGAAATAGGGAAAAGAAACTCCGGCAATTAGAGTCCAAATACATCCTGTTACTTGACACTAAGATGCCCAATGGTCTTAATACAGGGGAGGACTTACACAACTTTTTATAAACTTTTTATAGACTGATGTGGTGTTCTAATCTGTGCAATAATTGTGGTGATTTTGTTTTGTTATGTTTTAGTTTTTTAACCTGTAATTTTAAACCTGGTTTTAGCCTTGTTTTTACCTTGTTTTACCAGATTTGTTCCGGTTTTACTTGGTTTTGACGGGTTTTTAGATCAGGTTTTAAACTATTTATAATACCAATTATCTCAGTACTGTAATCATACCTGTCTTGACTAAACGTTTAAAAGATTTTTCCTGTTGCCATTTTTGTACTAGCAGTTTATTCAACTATTGCACTTGCATTCTATGTTTCCTTCAATGTACAACGAACAAAATATTGCACTTGCACTTTATCAATGCATCTATTATTAAGTATGTGGGAACGTGCACTGTTATGTTGATGTCATAAATGCATAGAGTTTATGGTAAACGAAGTAGCAGCATTTGTATGAACTTGAAATAATACAACAAGGCATGGCCTAAGTTTTCCTATATATTGTAATTAAGTTGACAGTTATGATGGATACAATAACTGAATACTTAAGACGAACACTTTCTTTATGCACTTGATTTTTGCTCCCTCTCTTACGACGTACCCTGTGTAAAAACTAATACAATTGTATTTAGGTTATTTTATATACAGACCAATGTTAAAGTGCTACCACATCAAGACAATTTGTTTTAATTATACACTAATCAGGTTTGTGTATATAGAATATATGCAGGTAACAAATACTGACTCTACATACATATTTTTCACGCACATGTGTAGTATTTTGTCTAGCTCTACGAGAGTAAGGGGTGTGTTCATTCACTAATTAATTACTTTGTCACACTATATATTGTAGCCAATGGTTCTAGCGCGTCATGTGATCAAGACCGGGGCAACCCAGTCGAAACGCTTCATGCTGTAAATCCTTCTGCAATAAAGCACTTTATCTTCTAAGCACGCTGTGGTCCGTACCTGATTTCCTGATTTCCGTCGTGGGATTGGTGAAGTTTCGGGATTGTGGTTCCTCATATATATATATATATATATATTACCTACTGGCGGTCGACAGTAGGTAGTTATAGTTAGGACCTAGTTTCCATAGGAAAAGCGTTTTTTGATTTGCCAATATCTTTGGCGCAGTTTGATGAATCTTTGCGAATTTTTCAAAACTAATGGAGCGCTCCGGTCAGCTCCTGTCTTGAAAGTTTCGGGTGATTCGTCAAGTGGGGGCCGAGAAAAAAGGGGGGTCCCAAAACGCATTTTCCCCATGTTAATTTCCATAGGCACTTTAGATACAGCTGCAGCCCGAACTGCTGAAGGGAATTACATCAAATTTGGCAAAAAGGTAGCTCTTGGTTCAGAAAGCGCACTTTTTTTTAAATAGTGTAAATCCATTCAGTAGTTGGTGAGAAATTAAAAAAATAAAAATATCGATATCTGAGCACCGAGGAGGATTCGCAAACCCTCCTGGGCACGAGCGTCACTCTGATTGGCTGTCAACACTCCAAACCAGGAAGTGTTGGCAGCCATCTTGTGACTCGGTAAAACTGAGTCACAAGAAAACAGTAAAAAAAAGGCTAAAAAACAAGAAAAGGGGGCAGGGTAGAAACACCCTGACCCCCTAGGCCTGCTCAGGGGGTCCCACAAGGACCCCCAGGGCCAAAAAAAGCATTTTAAAAAAGTGGGATTATGTGTTTTTGAGAGTAATTATGTGGTATTGTAGTCTGTGTTGTGCAGTGGTAACCTCAGGTTTAGTCTTCCTCATTTCCATAGAAGCTAAACTATAAACTCAATGAGACACAAAAAAAGAAGGAACCACTGAGGAGCACTTCTGAACCTAGTCGGAGGTATGAGCAGGGTCACTGGAATTATGTGACTGTTCGGCTGCACCAATTTTCACATACTTAAACATTTTCCGCTTTTGCCAAATATTCCATCATCTGCTGCCTAATCTGCAGATTCGAACAAAAAAAGCCTTGTTTCTAGCTCAAACGGCTCAAATGTTCCCAAAAATGCAGCGTCACGTGTTACAGCATGGTGGAAGGCCCTTTGCAAAGCTGGAATGGTCACGTGTTACTTGTTGCATAATGTGGGTGTTAAACTGGTACTAATGGTGCACAAACCTCTCTTCTTTCTGTGCCTCTCTTGCCTCTTTTGCATTTCTCTTGCTTCTTTCTGTACCATTCTTCCTCTTTCTGCACCTCACTGTCTTCTTTCTGCACTTCACTTGCCTCTTTCTGCACTTCTCTTGCCCCTTTCTGCACCTCACTTGCCTCTTTCAGCACCTCTGTTGCTTTTTTCTACAGATCTCTTGCCTCTTTCTGCACCTCTCTTGCCTCTTTCTGCACCTCTCTTGCCTCTTTCTGCATCTCACTTGCCTCTTTCAGCAGCTCTGTTGCTTTTTTCTGCACTTCTCTTGCTTCTTTCTACACCTCTCTTGCCTCTTTCTGCTCCTCTCTTGCCTCTTTGTGCATTTCTCTTGCCTGTTTCTGCAGTTCCCTTGCCTCTTTCTGTACCTCTCTTTACTCTTTCTGCACCTCACTTGCCTCTTTCTGCACCTCACTCTCTTCCTTCTGCATCTCTCTTGCCTCTTTCTGCACTTCTCTTGCCTCTTTCTGCACCCCTCCTGCCTTTTTCTGTACTTGTCTTGCCTCTTTGTGCACTTCTCCTACTTATTTCTGCACCTCTCTTACCTCTTTTTGCACTTCTATTGCCTATTTCTGCACCTCTCTCGTCCTTCTTTCTGTACCCCTGTTGTCTCTTTCTGCACCCGTTGTCTCTTTCTGCACTTGTCTTTCCTCTTTCTGCACCTCTCTTGCTTCTTTCTGCACTTCTTTTGCTTCTTTATGCACCTCTTTTGCTTCTTTCTGCACCCTTCTTCCCTTTTTTGCATCCCTCTTGCCTCTTTCTGCTGTTTTCTTGCCATTTTCTGCACCTCTCTTGCCTCTTTCTGCATCTCACTTGCCTCTTTCTGCACTTCTCTTGCTTCTTTCCACACCTCTGTTGCTTCTTTCAGAAATTCTCTTGCCTCTTTCCGTACTTCTCTTGCTTGTTTCTGCACGTCTCTTGTGTCTTTTTGCACCTCTGTTGCCTCTTTCTGCACCTCACTTGCTTCTTTCTGCACCCCTCTTGCCTCTTTTTGCACCCCTTTTTTCTCTTTCTGCACCTCTCTTGCGTCTTTCTGCACCCCTGTTCCCTCTTTCTGCACCTTTCCTGCCTGTTTCTGCACCTTTCTTGCCTCTTTCTGCACTTCTTTCTGCACCCTTCGTGCCTCTTTCAGCACCTCTGTTGCTTCTTTCTGCACTTCTCTTCCTTCTTTCTGCACCCCTCCTGCTTCTTTCAGCACCTCTGTTGCTTCTTTCTGCACTTCTCTTCCTTCTTTCTGCACCCCTCTTGCCTCTTTTTTCACCTCTGTTGGTTCTTTCTGCACTGCTCTTGCTTCTTTCTGCACCTCTTTTGCAAATTTCTGCATCCCTCTTGTCTCTTTCCGTACCCCTCTTCCCTCTTTCTGCACCTCTCTTGCCTCTGTCTGCACACCTGTTCCCTCTTTCTGCACTCCTTTTGCCTGTTTCTGCAACTCTCTTGCCTCTTTCTGCAGTTCTCTTGCCTCCTTCTGCACCCCACTTGCCTCTTTCTGCACTTCTATTGCCTCTTTCTGCACCTCTCTTGCTTCTTTCTGCACTTCTCTTGCGTCTTTCTGCACCTCTGTTGCCTCTTTCTGCAGCTCACTTGCTTCTTTCTGCACACCCCGTGCCTCTTTCTGCACCCGTCTTCCCTCTTTTTGTACCTCTCTTGCCTCCTTTTGCACCCTTGTTCCCTTTCCTACCTGTTTCTGCACCTCTCTTGCCTCTTTCTGTACCTCTGTTGCTTCTTTCTGCACTTCTCTTGCTCTTTCTGCACCCTTCACACCTCTTTCAGCACCTCTGTTGCTTCTTTCTGCACTTCTCTTCCTTCTTTCTACACCCCTCCTGCCTCTTTCTGTACTTGTCTTGCCTTTTTGTGCACCTCTCCTACTTTTTTCTGCACCCCTCTTGCCTCTTTTTGTACCTCTGTTGGTTCTTTCTGCACCTCTCTTGTAAATTTCTGCATCCCTCTTGCGTCTTTCTGTACCCCTCTTCCCTCTTTCTGCACTTCTCTTTACTCTGTCTGCACACCTGTTCCCTCTTTCTGCACACCTTTTGCCTGTTTCTGCAACTCTCTTGCCTCTTTCTGCAGTTCTCTTGCCTCCTTCTGCACCTCACTTGCCTCTTTCTGCACTTCTATTGCCTCTTTCTGCACCTCTCTTGCTTCTTTCTGCACCCCTGTTGTCTCTTTCTGCACCCCAGTTGTCTCTTTCTGCACTCGTCTTCCCTCTTTCTGCACCTCTGTTGCCTCTTTCTGCACCTCACTTGCTTCTTTCTGCACCCCCTTGCCTCTTTTTGCACCCCTTTTTTCTCTTTCTGTACCTCTCCTGCATCTTTCTGCACCCCTGTTCCCTCTTTCTGCACCTTTCTGTACCTCTGTTGCTTCTTTCTGCACTTCTCTTCCTTCTTTCTGCTCCCCTCCAGCCTCTTTCTGTACCTCTATTGCCAATTTGTGCATCTCTCCTACCTCTTTCTGCACCCCTCTTCCCTCTTTTTGCACCTCTGTTAGTTCTTTCTGCACTGCTCTTGCTTCTTTCTGCACCTCTTTTGCAAATTTCTGCATCCCTCATGCCTCTTTCTGCACCCTCTTCCCTATTTCTCCACCTCTCTTGCTTCTTTCTGCACTTCTCCTGCTTCTTTCTGCACTGCTCTTGCTTCTTTCTGCACTGCTCTTGCTTCTTTCTGCACCTCTCTTGCAAATTTCTATATCCCTCTTACCTCTTTCTGCACCCCTGTTCCCTCTTTCTGTACCTTTCTTGCCTGTTTCTGCACCTCTCTTGCCTCTTTCGGCACCTCTGTTGCTTCTTTCTGCACTTCTCTTGCCTCTTTCTGCACCCCTTTTGCCTCTTTAAGTACCTCTGTTGCTTCTTTCTGCACTTCTCTTGCTTCTTTCTGCACCCCTCTTGCCTCTTTCTGTACACCTTTTGCCTCTTTGTGCACCTCTTCTGCTTCTTCCTACACCTATCTTGCCTTTTTCTGCAGTTCTCTTGCCTCTTTCTGCACCTCTTTTGCTTCTTTCTGCACTTTTCTTGCCTCTTTCTGTACCCCTCTTGCCTCTTTCTGCACCTCTGTTGGTTCTTTCTGCACTGCTCTTGATTCTTTCTGCACCTCTGACCTAGAGGTAGTTTTAATCCCCCTGTCCTATTATGTACTAGTGCCTTACAGGGAAGGTCATGCCAATCACAGGGGTACCCCAACCCATAGTGTACCCTAGTGTATGTAGGTGTTTTCACTGTATTGTAAGTGTCTTTTAGCATAGCACTGGCTCTGGGCCTGGTTAGTCAGAGTCAGTTACCACCAGTACCAGTGAGCAAAAAGTTGGAGGCACAGGATGACTTTGCAACAAGGCCTCTTTGTGCGCCTCTGTTGGTTCTTTCTGCATATCTCTTGCTTCTTTCTGCACCTTTCTTCGTCTTTCTGGACTTCTGTTGCCTCTTTCTGCATTTCTCTTGCTTCTTTCTGCGCCTTTCTTCCTCTTTCTGCATATGTCCTACCTATGTAGGCATAGTTAGACATTAGCATTTAAAAAACCTTTGAAATTCACTGAAAAAACCATAGGTTTCAGGGACGTTATAGTTAGAAATTAGCATTTAAAAAACCTTTGAAATTCACTGAAAAAACCATAGGTTTCAGGGACGTTATAGTTAGAAATTAGCATTTAAAAATCCTTAGAAATTCACTGAAAAAACCACAGGTTTCAGGGACGTTTTAGTTAGTTGGGCATTTCAGTCATACAAAACCAGAGAAATTCGGCTGTTATAGTTAGTTGAGGTAACTATAACTTGCACTCCCGCAATGCACTGCTGATGACGTCACATATTACATCACTCATGACATGGTCAGTGACATCACTCATGACATCACTGATGACATCATCCACGTGATAATCTGATGCACCTCCTCATACCCTAATATAAACTTTGATACATCAACTCTGAAATACAGACTACCATTTTCAAAACCAGAGACACACCAATACCAGTTACTACATACCCACTCACTGATTCCTAGGTCTACACACACATCTACTCATTCACCCATACAGTCACTCATACATGCAGTCACTCATCAATACAGCACTATCATATGCACTCATACACCTATACAGACACTCAGACACTGCCACTCACCCATAGAGTTACTCACACACATAGTCAGTCATGCAAAGAATCAATCACACTCCCATTTACTCACATACACAATTATTCACACACCACCTCACTTATGAATACAGATACTAACAATAATTACTCTCTTATACAATCACTGATACAAGCACACACTCATCCATACAGCCACTCTCACAATCACTCACTCTCACATTTAGTCATTTATATAGTCCAACACTCACATATACTGCCTTTCACATATGTAGTTACTCACACATGTACCACTGAGACATCTAAACACTCACCAACACACCCATACACACACCCACCCACCCATACAGCCCTTCACAGACGCACTCTTGAACCCATACACCCAGTGATTCACACACTCACACATCTATGCACAAAGTCACATACCCCCCACCCACCCACACAGACACTCAGGCACCCATACAGATGCTCAGACAATCAATCAATAACCCATATAGACACTCATGTAGCTCCTCACCAACCCATGCAGCCGCTTACATACCAACTAACAGACTGATACAGACATTCACACTGTTTAGTCACTAACCCATTCATTCAGTGAGACACGTTTAATCACTCACTTATACAGTCAGTCACGCACCTACTAAATCATCCATACAGACACTCATACACCCACTCATTCTTCAATACACCTTGGCATATATATATATAAAACATATTTAAACTTTTTAGAAACACTCAGTCACTGGATGATGTCATCAGTGATGTCATTTGAGATGTCATCAGTGATGTCACTGACCATGCCATGAGTTATGTAATATGTGACATCATCAGCAGTGCATTGCAGGGGCGCGAGTTATAGTTACCTCAACTAACTATAACGGCCGAATTTCTCTGGTTTTGTACGACTGAAATGTCCAACTAACTATAACGTCCCTGAAACCTGTGTTTTTTTTAATTTATATATATATTCGAAACCTCTCAGCGCAGCAAGCCAGATATAATTCACTTTCCAGAACTTCTTGGATTCTACTATAGGATTGATAATGGACATTGATAATGGATGTGACTGTGAACCTACTCAAGGGAAATTAAAGGCTCTTTTCTTTTTAGAATAATACAATTCCCAGAATGCAACAGATTGGAACACAAACTGAGTGTAGCCCACTGAGGGCTGGGAACAAATGAGAAATGTGCATGAACTGATTAAAAAGAGCCCGTCACACTCACAACTTGTAACAGCCTATGATTAAGGGGCGGAATGCCCTGAAACGCGTCAGGCAACATAACTCACCTAAGAAGTGACGGAAAGTTACATCGTGGAAAGCCGGAGGGTTGGCTTGCCGCCGAGTGCTTCCTGGAAGCTCGAGGGCATTTGTTGATTCACATGTTGCAACGCGGCCTCCTCGCCGCGTCAGGAGTGCACCATCTTCATGATGACAAGTACGAAGAGGCTGGGGATCGAAACTTGTTCGAAACCTCTCAGCGCAGCGAGCCAGATATAATTCACTTTCCAGAACTTCTTGGATCCTACTATAGGATTGATAATGGACATTGATACAGGATGTGACTGTGAACCTACTCAAGGGAAATTAAAGGCTCTTTTCTTTTCTTTTTAGAATAATACAATTCCCAGAATGCAACAGATTGGAACACGAACTGAGTGTAGCCCACTGAGGGCTGGGAACCAATGAGAAATGTGCATGAACTGATTAAAAAGAGCCCGTCACACTCACAACTTGTAACAGCCTATGATTAAGGGGCGGAATGCCCTGAAACGCGTCAGGCAACATAACTCACCTAAGAAGTGACGGAAAGTTACATCGTGGAAAGCCGGAGGGTTGGCTTGCCGCCGAGTGCTTCCTGGAAGCTCGAGGGCATTTGTTGATTCACATGTTGCAACGCGGCCTCCTCGCCGCGTCAGGAGTGCACCATCTTCATGATGACAAGTACGAAGAGGCTGGGGATCAAAACTTGTTCGAAACCTCTCAGCGCAGCGAGCCAGATATAATTCACTTTCCAGAACTTCTTGGATCCTACTATAGGATTGATAATGGACATTGATAATGGATGTGACTGTGAACCTACTCAAGGGAAATGAAAGGCTCTTTTCTTTTCTTTTTAGAATAATACAATTCCCAGAATGCAACAGATTGGAACACGAACTGAGTGTAGCCCACTGAGGGCTGGAAACCAATGAGAAATGTGCATGAACTGATTAAAAAGAGCCCGTCACACTCACAACTTGTAACAGCCTATGATTAAGGGGCGGAATGCCCTGAAACGCGTCAGGCAACATAACTCACCTAAGAAGTGACGGAAAGTTACATCGTGGAAAGCCGGAGGGTTGGCTTGCCGCCGAGTGCTTCCTGGAAGCTCGAGGGCATTTGTTGATTCATATATATATATATATATATATATATATATATATATATATATATATATATATATATATATATATATAAAGCGCACACTCAAAAGAGTCACAATGCAGATGATTTATTCTCGTGATGTGTTTCGACTGCGGACAGTCTTGTTCACACAGAGATTATTCTGAGTTCACCTCATACATATTCCATTAGACATGAAAGATGGACTAAAACAATACAGTGATACTGACACAGACACCTCATGTAAATCAACAAGTTCATCCACAAGAAGTGAACAGATGGGAAAACCGACACTTTTTTAGATGAATATTGGCTCCTCCGGAGGGACAACAAACTACAAGGACAACACCTGCAGTCAAAACCAGAGAAACAGGGAAGTGTCAAAGAGGCCGGGGAAGAGGCCAAGCAGGAGTCAGTGGAGGAAAAAATGACTCAAACAAAGGGAATACAAGAGGAAGAGGAAGGGAGCGCATGGGAATTACAGCAGGAAGCTCCAAGAGGAAAGCATAATGGATGAAGAAAAGGTAAGCAAGACCAGTATTAACCTGACTGATCGCCCCTTGTCTGATCTTGAGAAAAGAATGCTTTGTTTAGGCCTCTCTTTCTATCCATCTGAACCCTTCAACTACCCAGAAACTCGTGTTGATCTATACAAATTTATAAGGAAGTTAAAACTCATGAAATGGCACAGTCTTAAAACTAGTACACCATTCCAACCAAGAAGAGAAGGAGCAGCGGCTGGGGTCATATCAACAGCGATCAATGACCCATATAAGGATTTTAAAGTGGGGGATATTGATACCCTCTTTGTTCTACACGAACAGGATTGGAATCGAATCCAGACTCTACCAGGATGTGGAACACAAGCGAACAGTTGGATATCACTACTGATCAGGCAGCCACTACTCATTTCAAACCCAAGTCTATTTTCTTTCCCAATACGCCACATGATAATATCAACACGTTTCATGATCTAGTCACAAGAGATCTAATTAAGTTTAAACACCGCAATTGGATCAGAAACAGTGTCCGACACAACCTCTCTATCACTCAGAAAAAGATAATAAAATCCTTATCTGAAGATACCAACATTATTATATGTCCAGCGGATAAGGGAGGGAACATTGTTCTTTGGAGTAGGGAAATGTACACTACTGAGGCCCTGAGACAAGTACATGATCACAACTTTTATATTAAGATCAACAAGGAAGGCTATAACAATGGCATTCTAGAAATATGGAAAAAATTAACAGAATGGAACGATGGTGGCATCTTAGAATGGGAGAAATGTTGTTTCTTGAAAAAGGATTACCCCAAATTGCAGGTACTTTACCTTCTTCCCAAGATCCACAAAAATCCCAACAATCCCCGAGAAGACCTAACGTGTCATTCAGGGGTAGTGTCCTAGAAAATATCTCTAAATATGTTGACCACTTTCTACGAGAATATGTGAATTTACTTCCATCATGCGTTAGAGACACAGATGTTACCTTGCACACACCAAGATGATACTGGAAATCATCAAACATTGTTTGGAGAATAACATCTTCATGTTTGATGTCTCCCTATACAGGCAGGTGCTGGGGACCACTATGGGGACATGCTTTGCCCCCAGTTTTGCCAATCTATTCTTGGGGGCATGAGAAGAGGAATTTTGGAAATATCTGTCTAACATTCAGGGAGATGGACTGGTCATTCTGTGGCTTCGCTACATAGATGACCTGTTCATAATCAGGAAGGGCTCAGAGGATAGTGTGGTCATGTTTATCAACAAACTCAATCAGAACAACCGCAATGTCATACTCACACACAACATGAGCAGGAAGAGCATAGATTTCCTGGATGTTAGAATTGAGATAGAGGAGAATATCATCCTTACTAAACTCTTCCGTCACCCTGACAACCTGAAGTGGAGCATTCCATACGGGGAGCTCCTCCGTGCCAAAATAATTGGAATACGGAAGAGGCCTTCTTAGCTGAGGAGAAGATCATGTATGCCAGATTCAGAGAACGAGGATACCCTTCATGGGTTTTGAATAGAGCGATTAAAAAAGCTAAGAAAGTGGACAGAGCCCATACATTGATAGAGCACCCCACTGATATGACTGAGGGGGCCTCCACCAATACCAGTGTTATACTTACCTATAATTCCAATTCTCAAGATATACACAAATCCTCACTAAAAATTGGGACATTCTTACCAGCGATACCATTATAGGGCACATACTTCAGAACGGACCCAGGGTTACATATAGAAAAGGTCACAGCCTTAGAGATATTCTAGTTTATGGTGACATAACCCTTACACAACAGTCCAGACAACACAATCTTCAGGGATTCTTCCCATGTGGTCACTGTAAAGCGTATCACAACAGTTACATGAAGAAGGAATATTCCACATCTAAGGGGTAAGCCTAATAGGAAGATCATTCAATTTCCCACATGTAGCACAGCCTTTGTGATCTATGCCCTGCAGTGTCCTTGCAGTTTGAGATACATTGGCAGCACTACATTCATGGTCAAGAAAAGAATACTGGAACATATGCATGCATTACTAACAAGGACACACATTATCCAATTGCGAGACATTTCCAAGACTTTCACCTGTCCAATAGTTCTCTTCTCAGTTATTTTGCTATTGAAGAAGTGAGAGCCAACCCCAGAGGAGGGAACAGGGTACTAGAATTACGTAAACGCGAATCCAAATACATACTAGACTTGGAGACTAAGAGCCTATGGGGACACAATCTTGATGAAGAACTTGGTGTGCATTTACATGATGATTAGGCCTTTTGTAGACCATGATGTGTTCTATATCCTCACTGGCTGTATCTTCATTTACACGGTCCCTCTCTCTTTCTTGACCCTTCTTGACTCTATTCGACCCTGTTTGACCTTTTAGAATTTCAGGTTTCCTTTCCTGATTTGACATATCTTCTTTCTCCTTTTTAGGAATTCACCTGTATGACGATTCGGAGATGAACAGTTATATATATGTTCTCTGTTTTTCCCCACTCTGTCTCTTATTCCCCATACCATTTACCAATTCCCTCTTTCTAGTCTCAAGATTGTTTCAAGTTGTTATGAGAAATCAATAGAGAGTAGTTTTTAATCCTGTTTTTTGTCTGTTTTCATTCCTAGGAGGAAAGTAAGGGACCCACCAATGGTGGAGGATTAGCACACAGATTCCCTACCCTTTCTTCATGAAACTCATCCAAGGGGTGCCACCTTTTCTGGAAGATAAGAAGTCTTTTTCTTCTATTATACTTTACACTTTCGTCTTTGTTTATTGTTTTTCTTGGGGTTTTCCTTGTATTTTTTAGATGAGACATGAAATTTCGCTGTGGATTTCCATGCCTCGATTCGCCTAGGGTCCGTGTATACATATGTATATTAGAAAGGATATACGGTGTTTCTGACTTTAGTCACTTGGCGCATGAAATGTACACATTCGTATATTTACTTAAAATGTTTGTGATAGTATAAAAAAGCAAACATGTGGCCATTCTGCCAAGGCATTGTCTTGGGAAATTATAGGTCTTGTACTTGGGTGGGAATCTCAAGGTATTTCACCACTGGGGTCTTTATTCAACTATTGTACTCACTTGGAGTGTAAGATATTACACCCTCCCAGGTAGTACTCTCCCCTTTTACTTGCATGGTATTGAGCAGACGTATGTGTTTTGAAGGCGTCTCCCTCTCATTGTGGGGCTGTACAATGTAGCAATACTATTTACATCTTTACTATGTTTCCACACTGTGCTTCTTTTTACATTAGGTCACATTTTGTTATCAGTGGTTGGACACATGCTGGTTCGCCGGCGGTTTTCAACACACCATGCATGGCACTATGAGCCTTTTCATTATTATCAATATTTTACTTTGAAATATGCTTCAGGATGTAAAAATAGAAAAAACATTGTTGCTATTATTGCACCATGCATTATATATGTTGCACCTTTTTCAATGTTTACATGCAATTCATGTTATAACATAGAGGTTTTGGTATGATTTTACAATCCCTTTCATATATGTCAAATTGAACCAAGTATGTTATAAGATGGCCGCCTTTTTTCGAGAAGTACACATCATTGTATTGTTTTAGTCCATCTTTCATGTTTAAAGGAATATGTACGAGGCGAGCTCAGAATAATCTCTGTGTGAACAAGACTGTCTGCAGTCGAAAGGCGTTTCGAGATTATTAAATCATCTGCATTGTGACCCTTTTGAGTGTGCTCTTTCCTGCACCTGTCTATGGGCCCAGGGTGTCAGAAGGGGCGAGTTTCAGAAAGGGATATATAAACTAAAACATACTTTTACTTAAAATTCAAATTGTAAAATAACAATCTATCTTTTTACATGTACTTAAAAATACTACAACCTTGAGAAATTGTTAAGCTACCAAAAACACATCAATCACAAACCAGAAAAAATACATAAAAAAGTATATCTAATTTATTATAAAACAGAAACTCACCCTAAAACAGAAAAAATAAAACCTAAAGACCTAAACCTCTATAGCCAACCAACAAATAAACATTTATAATGAAACAGATGCTCCAACAGAAAAGAGAATACCTGCTCCACATTACAACACCCCAAACAAAAAAGCTGCAAAAACGTGTGAAACATCTGAGAAGAACATACTTTTAGTGCAAATAAGAGGACTAGATCCATAATTTTATACATAAATAACAAATATATAAACATTTTAAGATTGTAGTTCTTTATGCAATTACACTATTTTCAGACATAATGACAGAAAGGGCAAGATATATCACAGAAAGGAAAGCAATTGTTAAGTCAATTGGGTTACACCTACAGCCAAGAAAGTAAATTGATGGAAACTGTGAATTGGAAATGTACTTAATATTGCTCTAACGCATACTATGCAAGGCTCACTACCAAAGATGATAGTGTAATTAATGTAAGGGAACACAACCAACCCCCAAATGTGACAGATATAGAAGTAAGGGAGGTATTGCCGAATATAAAAGAGACAAGCACTAGCTCCCAGGAGCCTACAACAAAAATCCTAAAAGATGTACTCCCTAAAGTA
This sequence comes from Calotriton arnoldi, assembly GCA_963921515.1. Taxonomy (NCBI): domain Eukaryota; kingdom Metazoa; phylum Chordata; class Amphibia; order Caudata; family Salamandridae; genus Calotriton; species Calotriton arnoldi. Next base: position 283,958 of record CAWUFW010015992.1, on the reverse strand, counting down.
CCTGAAAACATCACACTTCAACTACCACCTATACCCACTTTAAAACGTTTAATTGCACAAACTGAAAAGCAACCAATGATACACCTCCTGCCCGTAAAAGGAACCAAGATATTGAAATACCTACAAATCACACTTAGGCCCTCATTATGATGTCAATCGGACTGCGACCTACGGCCTGTTGGTTGCGGTCCGACCGACATCTAGTGCTGCGGTCCAACAGCCACAATATGATGTGTGGTGGTCAGAGGCAGCATGCGGAGGAACCAATGATTCTGGCAGGATCAAGGAGCCCATCCGATCATCGGTCAGAATATAATCCCCTACAATGGAGCGGTGACTGCTCAGGCACCGCTGTAGGTAGTATCATATCCCTTACAGGCAGCCTTTCATTGGCGGTCCAACCGCCATTGAAAGGCTGTCAGAAACGGACTTTGAGAATCCACGGCCTCCTCTATGAGGCCTGGGGAGCACCTGTGGTGCCCCCCCAAACATCCATACCCTGTGTGACAGGCACCGCTACATGTATGTTTGTAAACATCCTTTTTCCAATATGGCTTGTGCTGCTGCCCTTTTCCGGCCGCTGCACAAGCCACAATGGGAAAATTGATGTTTCCAACCGCCTCATGGGCGGTCACATCCTAATTTGTCAGGTGGAATAGGTTTCCATTTTGACACAATGCCGGTCGGATGCTCGTCCAACCAGCATTGTAATCAGGGCCATAATGAGGAACCCTTCCAATTATATAGCAACCTAAGCAATGACAGACAAATCCCAACGTTTTCTACAGCAGATAAATTACTAAAATAAGCCATTGTAAAACCTGGATGAAGGATGGGACCTTCAAAATGTGCCCCAAGCCATTCACTTTGATATACACCAAACATGGTAAATATCACAACTCAAATAACCCTTTTATATATGCCCTTGTGTGAAATAAATAAAGTAACACTTATACGAACTCTTAAACCACATTAAACATAAAACAAAATATCACTACCCACAAAAAATAATCATAGACTTTGAACATGCCGTGAGTCAAACCATTTTAAAAGTTTACCTACACACAGCCATACAAGGCTGCTGCTACCATTTCAATCAAAGCATATGGAGGCATCTCCAACAATTTGCACTAAGTGTGGAATATGCCACAAACAGTCAAATTACCTTTGAAATGAAAAGAAATGATAGTACCAACCTCTGTCCCTGTCACCGAGGTAGCTAACAACTACAATTTACAAGAGAAAGCCCTTTCTACCAACAAAACTAACACAAACTAAGCCCCCTAATGAAGTATTTTGAAGCTACTTGGGTTGGAAGACTACATAGCTCTGGACTTAGATACTAACCCAAATTCCAAATACCATGGTGGAATGTCTATGACAGCACCTTTGCATAGGAAACCAAAACAAACAGCACAGTGGAAGGATGGCACAAAGCCTTCCAATTCACACTAGGCAGAACCCAATTTAAACTCTATAAATGTATAGAAGCCCTACAGAAAAAGCAAAGCTACTAACAACTACTAATGGAGCAATTCGTAACTAAAATCACACCTAAAATTAGCACGCAAGCCAAAAGAATGTACGACATGCTACAAATCACTCAAAACATTATTTAAAACTCAAATTTTAAATAAGACTGATATGATAAAACAAATCTACATATCATTTATAGAAATAAATGTAAACCTCATCAACCAAAAACCTCAAACATCAACCTCAATCATTATTACAAATAATTGCAACACTTAAACTGTACGATGCCCAATAACAATCACATAACACATAAATGATAAAATATAACATTTCCCATCCAAAACAAATACCCTAAATATGACTTACTGTTCTGTAGCTGCAGATCATCCTCTATATCCACATAGCCAAAAAGTATAATCCACCAAAAACTGGAAAAATATTTTCCAAAAAATGCAATATTATTAGAAACCAAAACAGATTTCCTTAAAAAATGCTCAATCCAAATGTGCATAGGACACGTTTGTAAATAAAAACCTCCAAAGTAAAACAGAATACCCGCCCACAAAAAACAGTACAATCAAAAATTACATATACATTACCCTTAATTATCAAAAAGCATGTAACATAACACAATATAGCATAACAAATCGATACATTACTAAAACACAGTACGAAAATCTAAACCAAAACATTAGTGAAAAACTATACAATTACTACAACTAAGGGCCTCATTACAATGTCGGGTGGAGTTTCCTCTGCCAGACATCGTCTCGGTCAAGGGACCGACCGACACCCGGTCGGCGATCCCGACCGACTAATTAGGATGCGACTGAACACTGTTCGGTCACACTTCTATACTTCACAATGGAAGCATGCATTTTGGCCAGAATGCATGCTCCCATTGTAAATTGCGAGGTGCAGTTCATCGGTGCACCCTGTGGCAGGTAAGGTGCAGGGATCTACAGGAGGGAACGATAGGTGCCCCCTCAGCCTCCAACTGCAGGCCGGGCACCAAAAGGGGCCCTGCTGGGGGCCCCAAAGTGGAGTTCTGACAGCCTTTCTGTGTCAGAAAGGCCGGCACAGAAAGGCTGTGTAAACCCGACATCATAATCCCTCGGGCAGAAACAGCCGCCCTTGGGATTACTGGCCACATTCCGACTGGCGGACTAGCTCTCTGAGCCCGTACGAAGATAGTTGGAATGACCATTCACATTCCTTTCCGACCGACTCCATTGTAATGGATCGGTCGGAAAGGAATCCGACCGGCATATTACGATGCGGTTGGAATGGCTCAGACCGATGGTCAGAGCCGTTTCCGACCCCATCATAATTAGGCCCTAAATGTACTAAAAACCCACAAATAACACAATAACTAATCTCTTGAATGCCCCCCTACACTCCCTAACCTCAGAACCCTAAAAAAACGTTAAAAAGGACCTTCCACTTCCGGCGAAGAGCAGCACCTTCCTGCAACCTGGATCACGGAAAATATACTAAAAATAAGACAAATAGAACAAAAAAAGACTATCTTCCCATAGAACAGAATGGGATATATTTAGAAAATGTTTTAAAAGTTGTAAACAGAATATTAAACATGCAAAACCTGTTAAAAATGTTAAAATATGTAAAGAAAATTGTAAAGTATAAATTAAAGTATAAATTAAATAATATAAAAATATACAATTATTTAATGTATGGTGAAAAAAGTTATGCAAATATTATGTTAAAAATATGTGTATAAAACAACTGAATTAATGTTAAAAAAATGTTAAACGATAGAAAAAACTTAGCTCCATCTCTTGATACATTTGGAGTTTGGAAAGACCGAGATTAAAGGGTGCTAAGCTCTACGTGACACTGCAGAAAGGTGGCTTACGTCTTCAATATTTGGAGGGCTATTAGCTGGCACAGCAGCTGGCCCATACTGTGTACTGGTTGCCTACATCTAGGACCACACCCTTATGGGTGGAGCTGGAACATCATATATTGCAATCTTTCAGAGATCTGGGTGTTTATTACACTTTGAGACCTTCAATTACTCTCCTCGTTAATCCAATCATTCCCACTTCCCACTACGCATGGCATCGGGCTCATAGGCTGGTGCAAGTCTCGAGCCATATTTACGCTAAAGCCCCATTCTGGTGCAATGCGGCCCTTATGGTCAGTGGGTAGGAAGTTCACTGGTCCATCTGGATTACACATGGTGTTTATCACAGTGAGAACCTTGTCTCTAATGGCTTCAGCAAGTCGTTCCCCGACTTGAGATGGGAATTTGCGTTTCCACTCTCCCAACTATGGAAATACAATACATTTTCCCATGCCTTATCACATGTCCTTGGGAACGCACATACTGGCCTTCCTAGCTCGCCCATTACTCAATACATCCACATCTGGAAAAACTTTGGGGGGAATACTTTGGGATTTATGCCACATTGCTTGACCCCTGTTTTTTCACTCCCACATCTAGTGGCATAGCAAGGAGGGTGCGGGGGCCGGTCCGCCAAGGGTGGCATGAGTTTTGGGGGTGGTGGCCTACCCCCCATTCTTACCTGTGGCCGTCACGATGCGGCCGCTGCTCGAATCACCAGCACCTACCCCCCTGTTCTTACATTCGCCTGCCGTTGCTGCGGGGCAGCCGCCTCAGGGACTGCCACGGGCAGCAAATTGTCTAGCTACACCACTGCCCATTTCCACAGCACCCCGTGTCTGGTGGAAATCTCATCTTAACACAAATTCTTGGTTGTTGTCTGGGATACTCTTCTGGCAGATTATAATAAAGGATCACGGGAAGCGAGCCTTAAGTATAGTTTTTTAAAGTTCCTCCACCGCTGGCACTCGTCCACAGCAAGGTTATACAATGCCCGTATTAGTGCGGATTCATGTTGTTGGAGATTTGGCTTACTGGACTGCGATATAGTCCATATTTTATGGGAATGTTGCCTACTGAAGGCCTTCTGGTCGCAGGTTTGAGTCCATAAGTGAAGGGCCTCAGGGTAGCCAGGCCTTTACCAGCCCAGCTAGTGCTCCTGCATGATACTTCTGACCTCCCTTTAGTGGCCCATCATGTTAATAGATGGCTCTCCACCACCCTATGGGTGGCTAAATTGGTGACTCTGCGTCTATTGAAATCAACTCAAATACCCACTTTACAGACCTGGTTAGACAACATGTACAATATGGCATGCTTTGAGTGCCTTATTTATACGCTAAATGACAAATTACAGATATTTGAAGAGGTTTGGTGCACCTTTCTTAAAAATTAAAGTGCTGAACACACCCATACATTTAAGGTTTCTATGGTGTATCCCATCCTGCTTCATGTTCCAGCAGACCCCTATGTTCCGTTTCCAGGCCCCTTCCTCTTGAGGTTCCTCTTGAGGTTCCCCAGACTTCAACCACTATGGTTATTGGCATCCGTTAAAAGAAGGAGATGGGAACAGAAGGCCATCTCATTTTATTTTGTCTCGTATGGGTGTTAACTCCTCCCATCCTTTCTCCTCATTGCAAGTGCGTGTTTCCTTTTTCCTTTCTTCCCTCGTTGGTTGTGTTCTCCTTTTCCCCTTGTTTAAGTTATTAATTAGTTATTAATTAGTAATTGCTTTGTGGGGGGATCTGGTTTAAAGATAGATTATGGGTTGCATTTACTTTGTTGATTTTCTCCCCCTGTATGGCGATTTGTCTGTGTATTTCTAAAGTGCTGCTCTTGTTACAGTAATGAGAAAAACTCAATAAAGAATTGAAACACCTGAAAAATAAATCCCAAAAATATACAGCATACAGTCCTATTTAAATATGATTTACATTGTTTATTTAATAATATTTTTTTTCATTTATCAATATTTAAATGTTTTTAGAACTAGAACTACATATGTTTAAAAAATGTAAAAACTATACATTAAAAAATCATTGAAAAAATAAAGAAAAAATATGTAAATAATAATGCTATTTATTACAATTTTGCAAACAACTACAATGTCAATTATCTTTCTAAACATCAACAATATTAATTAAATGACATAAACTGCTCTTACTACATTGAAATACATTTCAACAAAGGATTTAATTCTAAAAGGGTTAAATTAAATATTCCCACTCCAACGTAAACCCACTCCAATCTAAAACATTTTGAGGAAGGTGTTGGACACTAAAGGGGTGACATTTACTATTGCCAATCCAAACTACGCCATTTTGGGAAGGTTTTGAACACCAAAGGAGCAGGATTTACTATTCTCATTCCAATATAAACCATTTTGGGGAAGGTGCTGGACACTAAATGGGTGACATTTACTATTCCCGCTCCAACGACAAATTCTGGGCCGAACTACTCTGTAGTGCAAAGAAAACCAACTCAAATACATTCTGGGAAATTATAAATAAATTGCATAGGCCGGTGAACATGTTATCATCAAACATACAAGAACATGAGTGGGCTAAATTTCTAACTACAAAGTTTACAGAAAACACAATTCTTGATAATCCAGCATCATCGGAAATCATTATAAAAGGAGGTGATGACACAAGCAAAATAGGAGAGGACAGCACGAGTAATTCAATAGTAATGTTGGATTCTGGGGCTAACCCAATTGAGGAAATGACTAAACTGCATGTTAAACACGGCACAAGTTCCCTCAAAGTAAAGATAGGCCGGTCCCCCCTCTCGGCCGATGGAATAATACGCACAATACAGAAAGGCAGAGGAGACGGTGCTCCAGGACCTAACGGCATTCCTCCAGCCATCTTTAAGAACGATCCATCCTTCTGGAGCGAGCATCTACTCCTGTTATTCAAAGATATTGATCTACTAAATTGTATTCCACCCAACTGGCAAGGCTCGATAATGACACCTATCTTTAAAGGAGGAGACAGAACAAATCCATCGAACTATAGGCTAATCACCCTATTAGACATCAAAGCCAAATATCATGCCTCACTCATTCTGGAAGATCTGAAGGAATGGACAAACAAGCTTAATCTGATTCCACTCAATCAAACAGGTTTCAGACAAGGCATAGGGACGATCACGAACATTTAGGCTCTATCACTAATAGCAAACAAATGCAAGTGGAGGAAACAACAACTTCACCTCTGCTTTATAGATCTAAAGGCAGCCTTTGACAGTGTAGACCGCCACCTCCTATGGAAAAAATTGCGAGCCTGGAAAATTCCGGAGAGGTTGCTACGAGGAATACTGCAATTTTATTCTAAAACATGGATAAGAATCAAGATAGGAGATGGTTCCAGACTATCGAGGAAGCTGACTACGACCAAAGGACTAAAACAAGGTTGCGTATTAGCGCCACACCTTTTTAATTTGTTTTATGTCCGACCTTGCACAAAGGCTTGACTGTATTAATTCCCACCCTCCGCAAATAGGTAAATTATTATTAACACATCTCTCGTACGCCGACGATGTGGTGTTAATGAGTTTAACTAAGATCAGTCTGCAAAGAGCATTAAACGAGATGTCAGAATATATCTCATTTAACAAACTAGAAATAAATACATCAAAAACCAAAACAGTGATGATTGGCAATTACCGGAGAAGCAAGCAGAACATCTGGCTCAATGGCAACCAGATAGAGGAAGTAAAAGCTTACAAATATCTGGGGTTTTATATAGATAATAGACAAAATCATCTAGAGCAAAAAATGTACATTTCACAGAGAACCAGTGCACTTACATTTGCCTTCAGAATACTGGCAAAAAAACTGAGTGGACCATCACACAAACCCCTGCTTGCGGTGATGGCGGCCAAAATGCTGCCAACGCTAACATATGCCAGTACCGCTCTACACAGCAAATATTCAGACCTTTTAAACCGACTAATAGTCTCTACTTATAAAAATGTCTTCCAGATACATCGGACGGCTTCACCGGCCCAGGTCCGACTTGAATTTGGCCTCTTAAACGAAACCATAGGGAGAATTTACAACACAATAAAGCTTTGGTATCGGTTGAAACAGAATGCGGTAACCTCTCCAATTAACAAAGCCCTTTTGGACAGAAGTGGATGAGGATAAAAAATCACCATACAACCATTACTTATATAAATCCTTGCTAACAACCTGCACGACCGAGTTATGGAATAAAAACTTGTCATATCAGTCCTTCAAACAAACAATAAACAAGTCAGCAAAATTCCATTCACTACTGCTCGATAAAAACATCTTCAGCTCAAGGTCGCATGCCTGGATGGTGATTAACAATTATAAGACCCTTGCACCAGCACCTTATTTGAGCATAACATTCTCAATCAACTTGAAAAAAACACTAATGGCTATACGTTTCGGGAAATTGCCGTCGATAGCGGATCAGCCAACCTGGGTGCACACAGGGCCTAAATCATGTCGACTTTGCGGCAACTACGAAGAAGATTTTATCCATATAATCTGCACATGTACTAAACTTCACAATGCACGAGTCACTTTACTTAGAAAAACATTTAATGCCAGAGGTATCAGGACCTGCCGAGCTGCAATCATTTCAGGGCTAGATCCATCGGACCCACAATTGAATTGCAAATTGATTATCAGGCACATGCATCAAAAGAAAAACCGGTCGCAAACGGGCAGATTCTCAGAATCTGCCCCTTTGCGACCGGTATTTTTGCATTTGGGATGCATCATCCCAAATGCAAAAATCGCAATTTAAGTAATCTCTAAATTGCGATTACTTAAATTGCGATTGCATTTAAGGAATCGCAAATTGAGATTCCTTAAATGCAATGCATTAAAGTAAAAAAATTAGCGATTTCGCTAATAGGAGTCACAAATTACCATCAATTTGTACTTGATGGTAATTTGCAAAAACTTTGAAAAATGCACTAAAGTGCATTTTTCAAAGTTCCATTTTACACACACACATGCCCTTGGGGCATGTGTGTGTGCAAGATGTACTCATATGCAGATTTCAGGGGTGCAACAGGGTGTCCTCTTGAAACTCTTGCACCCTTGAAATTGCGTGCGCAATTTGCAAGTACCTATTGGGTACTCGCAAATTGCGCATGCAATTCCCATTCATTCCTATGGGCCTGTGGGCCCATAGGAATGAATGGGAAGCCATTCCTTAATTGCGACTCGTAATTTGCGAGTCGCAATTAAGGAATCTTTAGGAATCGCTATTTTTATAGCGATTCCTACATGCATAGGCTTTTGCGATTCCTTAATTGCGATTCCTTAATAATCGCAATTAAGGAATCGTAAAAGCCTTCCTTGATGCATGTGCCAGTAAATTCCTTAAAATCTTCAAACAGGCCCTGAAAACTGACATTAAAAAATCCAGCTAGAAGATGGTAATGTCTGACCCCTCTGAAGTAAAGCTCGGGAACCAAATTTTTTTTTATACAACAAATCAAGTCCGCTGAAATGGTTGGAACTTTGACAGTACAAATAGATAGGGACCTGGACTAACAATTAGAGCATGTTTAATTAATAGTGTGTAATATTTTATCAGCAACATACTGATGTCAAGTGTTAAAAACTGGCACATTTTATTGATGTTTTAAATGTCTTTTATATTGTTAAGGTTTTAACTGACTAAACAATAAAATTTACTTTGACTTTGACTATTCCCGCTCCAATCTAAATCATTTTGGAGAAAGTATTGAATACTCAAGGCGCGACATTTACTATTTCAACTCCAATCTAACATATTTTGGGAAATGTGTTGGACATTAAAGGAGCAACATTTACTATTCCCACTCCAATCTAAATTATTTTGTGTAAAATGTTGGACACTAAAGGGATGACATTTACTATTCCCACTCCAATCTAATCCAAATTAGGGAAGGTTTTGGATACTAAGGAGTTGACATTTACTATTCCTACTCCAATCTAAGTCATTTTAGGGAAGGTGTTGGACACTACAAAGTAAATATAGACAATCATTACTCCAAACTCAAGCATAATTTTTTATGTATAAAATAAAATAAAAAGTACTTTGAAGACACAGTAATCCAAACTAAAAACTGATATATTTTAAATGAAACATTAACATATAAAATATGTTAATCACTCATAATATATTTTTATTAATATTACTACATTTTGAAATAAATTATAAAAAAAAATACATAATGCAAGTTTAAAAATCATTGAATATATAAAAAAGATATTTTTTTATAATTATATAATAAATATATATTATATTACACTATATTACATTTATATGACATACCTGAGCACAATATTTTAAACAGAATGTTAGTTGCAAATAGTTATTTCAGTGGTCGCTCCAAAAATAATTATTTTTCATTTCTGTAATCTCCTTTTCCAAAGTCTCATAGCTTTTGTAGCTCTATTGCAAGTGTGGTATTTCCCAAGAATTCTTGTGTCTATCCCTTATCTCAAGCTGCAGGATTCTAAATATCAAGATTCTCCTTTTTATTCCCTCTCTCATCCACACAGACAAAAATCATATTGAGGTGGGGACACCCCAGAAAGGAGGATGTCCCACTAATCATGTGATGCCATTTTATGTTACATTGTTTGTACGTGCTATGCTAATCATTTTCTCCAATACATCTTTGGAGTCTCTGGCCAGAAGCCTCACATGTTGCCCTATATTTATGGGTTTGGTGTGAATTATCTCTAATTATAGGCTCATGAAGAGAATCAGTCTTTACTTCCCATGCTCTGAAGGGTCAGGAAAACAATCTCCCTTGCCTTCTGTCATTTGCAATTGCAGGGTCAAATCAGTGTGAGGGTCCCCCATTGCTGCTTAATGTTGAAAAGCCTGTTCCCCTACTGTTCTCCGCCTCTCAGGTGTCCTTCTCCCCACACCCCTTCCCCAGCTGATCTGAGCATCTTTCTCCTGCCTCTCAAATGCATATAAGGATAAAAGACATCCTTGTGATCCCAGCGATTCACCTATGATGGTTACCTGTGACCTCCCACTTTCAGGCATAGGGGAGTCATGTCAATGCAGATGTTGTCCAAAAACAAGATTATTTTGTTTTGGCTAACAAATTCTCAATAATGTCAGAACACTGTGTTGTGACCTCTTCCTTGCAGCCGTGACCCCAGACACAGCAACCTTCACTGTAGACACCACAATCAGAGTTGCGATGGAGAATACCGGTTCTTCCCCCTCCAGTGATCACAGGTGATGGCACTTCCTTCTCTAGTAAGAAAGCTATCACTCCGTTTTCAAGGGGGCTGTCCCCCCTTTTCACTTTCATGAGAAAGGGTGTGGCCAAGAACCTCTATTTCTCAAGACCATAAAATTAATCTCCCCTCTGATTCAATGGGTTGTTAATAAACAGAATCTCAGGTACTATAGCTGCAAAAAGAGAGAGAAAGAGAGAGAGAGAGGCAAAGTTACAAGGTCTGCTGATAATAAATCGGGTGAACAAACAAAGACAACCAGCAAAGGTGCACACATCTGGTTAAGTCTGTACTTGTCCATTGCTATTTCCCGAAAAGCATTCTCTGACTTCAGATGGGAGGCATGTTGCTTGCGTGTGTACTCTTGAGCTACCTTTTACTTTGGAAGGTTAGCATTATAGAAAAGGGCCAGTAGGGGCTGGTTAGAATAGTTGCAATAACACAGTGTAAGTTAGCAGTTAGCAGTGCACCTGTTCCATCAGTGTTGTTCAAAGGTTTACGGGCAGGGAAAAGTGAGGAGTGCATATTCTGCCTTGCAAAGATTAAAGTGCATAACAAATATGGGAACTATGATGAGTGCAATGAGGATGGGGTCAACAAATATGCGGGCAAGGTAACAAGAAGTATGTGAACTGTTAAACTGTTAGTGTAAAATTGAAAAAAAGGTTGGGAACATCATTCCTAATAGACCCCACACGGTTTGCAAAAACACATTCCAGATCTGACAAGAGGGAGTGAGGGGAGGTATTAGTTACCATCTCTATGCAGCAATGAGCCAGGCATTACAAAAAGGTAAGGTTTCATGGTGAACATTAGACAAGTCGAAAAACATGATTAATGATTGCACAATTATAAAAGATACCTCTCAACGTTTTGCAAGAACTTAGTAGGTGAGACTCTCAATTTCAGTCAGAGACTCCTCATTTTTTATTTAGCCAAATATAAAGGTATTTTTATTTTTTGTCATATATTTGAATCTGTTGGCCTGATTCTCAACCTGCACTTGTAGTACATTTTGTAGCACCACAAAACAAACTATTACACAGACTATAAAATAAAAGTTTTGCCTATATTTATGTGTACAGAGTTCTCAGCCCCAACTGCTGAGTCTCCACAGATCTACATAGAGATTTTAGTAGCAAAAGTGGGAGGGACACAGGGGAGTTGATGGGAAAAGGGGAAGAAATACTACTAAAAGGAATGGGATTAGAGAGGAGTAAAATGGGTTTAGGGAGGATCAGAAAGGGATTTTGGGAGGGACGTCACCCACACACACAAGATTAAGCCAATTTTACTCTGCGGGTGGAAACATGGTACTTACACTGAATACCAAAAATAGTAGACTTATTACAAAGTGTAAACCTATTCATAAGTTTGACTTACCTTTGTGAATCAGTCCATGTGTGTTTAGAGCGCACTGCCCAACATTGAGTCAAGTGCAGAGGTAGTTTAAGGGACACAAATTAATTTTAAATATGGGCTCTATTGAACTACATTTTGCTTCCAGTGGTGAAAGTGCCTTTCGGCATGCCAAAGGGATAACTCTTTGAGCTGAACTACTTAGGTTACTTGAACAAAGAGATGATCGACAGGTCACTACTTCGAATCTTGGCAATGCCTTCCATCCTCCTGAAGGTTGGTAAAATGAGTACCTTAAACTGGATAGTAGTAACAATCCTTTATTTACATTACTTGCACAGTATAGAAAGCAAGGCTGTGACTGTGGCCGCAGCAATGGAGGTTAAGAAGGAAGGCTGATGGGTGAGTGGGTGTCACCCACCAAAGACAGATGAGTTAGGAGGTATGTATAAAACCAAGAAAAACCTACGGAAGTAGAAGCAACAGTTGTGGTGATAGCAAAGATGATAACTATGGCAGTAGCAGGAGAGTGGCATAACATAAAATGATGGGGAAACCTGCAGAATGTGAAGCAGGCCGCTGAGTCTCCCATATCTCACAAATATTCATTGGCCTTGTGTAGAATGGGGCCCCACTAAAGGGTTTGGGGGGGGCCTGAAGTATTGGGGCTACCCTGCACCTCAGGTGCTGCAAGGGCCTGTGTTAATCCCCTGTAATAAAAGTGGAAACTAGGATGGTAGCACAAATTACAACTCCACTGAATGACCTACTGCTGGCATCTGTGGTATATGCAGATGAGGGATGAGTGGAGGGGACCTCATTTCAATGCAAGAGTGAGGGGAATACAGTGTGACACATGGACATACATACAAAGTCTCAACCAATGTCACAATTATTATTCACCACTCTCTGTCCTAAGTCATCTAAAGATGTTCTAACAAATTTGAAACATTTAGACAATAAAACTTTCTCCTAGTGAATGGACCCAGTGGAAAAACAAATGAGTTAGATACTTGTTGCACTCCTGCATATGTACTATACCAGATTCAACAGTAGCAAAGAAACTACTCCAGTGGAAATAAACAATTATGTCATCAGCTTAACTGTGTGCTCTGCAAAGCCGGTGGGGAGAGGATGTGTTCTGAGGGGGAAACAGGAGCGAGTGATAGGGACGGAATCCATCTTGTTCAAAATGGAGATTTATACAGATTATTGGCCTAACTAAAAACATTAATAACTTCACTTCTATGCATCATAGGAAATTCTTTCAATTGCAATTATATTAATTCAGTCTATATATGCAGGCTCATATGTAAAATTACTTATTATTCGTCATTATTAGTACACAAAAAATAAGCTTGAAAAACAATTCCATAGTGTGTAGGATGCTGTTCAGGGATGACAGTGTGGTGTCTGTGAGACTTTGGAGCATGGTGGTACCACCACTCAGATGAGAGAGTACGAGAGTTTCAACAGCAGTTCTAAAGTTCCTTTCCGAGAGAAATGTTTTCACTTTCTTTAGATGAAAGAGCTGGTGCCATGCTATCATTGTTTTTTCAGAATGTGTATAATGGGTATAATGGACACTGGCACTGCATTCACCTTCTCCATGATGTTCTTCCAAAGTCGGTTACTAATCTGGGGGGTATAGGTGTTTTATGGGTGTAGTTTTGGCACGTGAACATCAAAGAAGTCGAACTCCTAATTCACCACCTCCTCAGCCGTAGCCGTCAGCTCACAGTCTGACCACCTACTTGGATGCCATGGTAATAACATTTAGGCTATTGCTGTCAATGGATGATTGAAGGGGACAGTTAATAGAGCTGGGTTCTGCCTGGTGGTCTCTGTCTAATGCCCTGCATACAAAATGGCAACCTCTTTGGCTGTGATGAGTTTGTGGGTCACAAATTCACAATGAGGGAGCCGGGGTGTCCCTGAGAGTGCAAGTAAGTGCTCCTGGGTTGCAGATGTCTCTACAGGTATCCAACCCACTTACTTCAGTATGCTTGGTGGGGGTTGGAAATGTGACTACTGGTATTTCATGTATGTGCTGTGTTTGTGCAGGTAGTGATTCCATATGCGCTGATTGTGCATATACCAGAAATACCAACACACCTGAAAATAGTACATACGCTAATTTCACATAAGGAAATTCCGAAACCACCGAGTAGTTCTTTTACTCTGAATCACATTTCTTCTATGTAGATTTAGTCCACACTATCGGTATTTACTGATTTAGAAGCTGATTCTGTTTTTATGTTTAGTAAATAATGAGTGCAAAAAGAACAGTAATGGACAGAATGCTGATCAATGTCAAACATTCACCCCAGTACACAGATCTGGGCCTAAATCCATCATTTTATTGCTCCCCTTGCCATTCCAGTTTAAACCCAGCCATATGCAAATCAGTCTTGAACCTATTCCCCATGGGAACAGTCCAGCCCGACTGCAAGACCAGGTCCTCCCTGGACTGGAAACAAGCATCCTGGGACCGGTTTCGGGGCATCACCCCTCATCAGCCAGGCTAGCTTGACTCCAGTGGCATGGAGAGCACAGGACCCACGTCTGGGCATACCCGTCCCACTCGGGTGACAAATGCAAAAAGAACAGGAAGCTTGGCATTTTGACACAATCCCAGGTCTACCAGTAATGGTAAATCTGGGAATGCCCCAAAATCCATGGGTGGATGCATGGGAACACCCTGCTCCACCCAATGAACTCCTCCCTGGGGCAGAGTAACGCAATGTAGAAATTTGTGCTGAGTTGAGTTACTCTAGATTTATCAATCCACGCAAAGGCACGCAAGGTGGCCTTGCAAGGCTTGATATATCTAACTAAAGAGTTGCGTCGCTCTTGCACCTCATTGCATGGTGCAAGGGCAACACAACTCTTTAATAAATATGCTACTAGATGTTTTTTATTCAACAGAAATGGCCACTTCTTTACTTCTGTCAAACCTGGATTTTCCAATTTCTTTCAATGTAACAAGTGTGGAGTTGTGGGCCATAATTCAAAAGGTAAGCAATATTGACACATAAAATTTAAACCATACCCTGGAGAACTGGTAATGGCATGGATGGACTTCTGCCATGAGCTTTTCAAATGGTCTGGCAATCATAAGACATATGTGTTGGGTGGCTTTTCCAGGAGATTGTCATGAAACGCAAAACGTTCCTGACACCATACTTAAAGCTATATAAGAGAGACACACCGTGCAGACTCCTAGAATCAGCCATAATGCTGCTGACTCTTCACAGCAGAAATAAAGAATTTACAGAGCCCAAAGATCTAGAACTGATCCTGGAATCCTTGAAATCATCATCTATGGACACTACACTACATTGCACTGAGGATGAGGAAGTCGGGCTAAAAATAAGCAAAATGACAACACCGTGAAAGAAGCCTACTGAGCTCAGAAGGCGAAAGATTTTCAGCTGTCACTAGAAAATTGGCTGAGAGAGAAAATATGGCAGGACTCCTCCTCAAGGACATAGATAAATCCAGATCTCCAATGAAATTATGAAACAGTAATGACCTCCTACTTCTCCTCTGATGCATCCACCTAGCTAAGTTCTTCCTCCCCTCTCCCACCTGCCAATTCTTCATCGTGGCATCACATACATTGGGCCATGCTGCAAAGGCACATGAAACTTCACCTACTCACCTTCCAGGGTAATGGAAACCTGCTATCCCATATCTTGAATTATGTCCTTTGTTTCAAGGTGACTCTATATTTGTAGTAGAAAGAATGTGGAACACGGGGACTCCCAGCAACCACACCTCTTTTTTATGGTTGTAGACCTTTTCTATCCTACCTGCTCATTGTCCATATTCTGCGTACCTTTGGCCCGTTCTCAGATGTATGCCACCACATGATGTATGTCACATGGCCCTAGTGAAGTCATAGTCTATAACTCTTGGGTTATGGTTCAGGACATAAAGAGTCAATGAAGGTGTGTGGGGTGGGATGCTCTCTGCAGCAAGTCTCACAAGTTTAAAGCTTTCTGATTGGTGTTGGTTGGCTTGGTTTTACTTTTCGTTAATTCTTTGTTACAGAAACAGAGCTCTTTGTACTGTGCTAATTAGGCAAAACCCTAAAATTAACACATCTTAATTACCCTACACAAATGCCCCATTTCAGCTCTTATTGTCACACTCCTTCTTCTCTCAGCCCCTTCATTTTAGTTTGCTCTCTCTTTCTGTTGTGGCAGTTTTCTACTTCTCTGTGAGTGTAGAGTTCTTTCAATGGTGTCACACCTGTTACAAACAAGGTCATCAGTGCCTTCCTAAGTGGTGAAGGCACATCAAAAGCCCTGTACACTAATGTATCTCAATGTCAATGGCATGTCACACTATAGCAAACAAAAACAACTTTGATTAGCGCCAAGCCACCTGACATTGCATTGGTTAAAGAGACCGACCACTCAGTGACATAATCAGAGAAACTGAGAAGAGAACAGGTGGGGAAAGTAGTCCGCAGCAGTTAGACATCACAACATATCAATCCAGTCCATGAACCTCAGTCTTCATCCCTATCAAAAAAATGTGGGGTGTCAATTCTGTTCCATAAATCTCCACAATATACTGTTGTCTAGACATGAGTGTATCCAATAGGGAGATATGTGTTCACTAAGACATGTGTTCTAGGTATTATACTTGCACTAGGATATATATATGAGCCTAGTACTTCAAAAGCCTCCTTGGTAGTAGACATTTCTAGAATACCCATGGAACATAAGTCCTCGAAGAATATAATTAGTGGTGACGGGAAAGTTCCTTTGATCAGATACTAGATAGGAGCAGATACAATTCCAGGGACAGAGCAATATTGCATGATATAATGAGTGAACAAGGGTTAGGAATCTCTAGCAACTGCTACACCCGAGGGAGAGAGAATTCACCTTTTTCTCCTGTGTCCATGACACATGTTCCTGGATAGAAAATTCCCTTTCCTCTTACTCAATCCTCCAGTGTTTCTTTAACTGTTTGATTATGGACAGTGGAATCTCCTATCACTCACCAATTCTTATAACCCATTAATATGGGAATTGATGCCCCGGGGTCCAAAAAGTGGAGGATGAATATCCCTAGGAATAGAGTTCCATTAGCCAAGGCCTCCTTGAGATCACACCGTGTGACTATTTGGATTTTAAGAACGAGTCTGCTTGTTCCTCATACACCTTAGAGGCTGGCAAGGCAGCCATCTGGGACTGTATGATGAGAAACTTTACTGTGTACAAAGTTAGACTTGAGAATGAACAATATATTCTTCTTATATTAGGCATTTGATAATCAGTTACAACACCTGCCCAACCCTAGAACTAAGAAGAACTGTAGAATGGCAAAAATGTTGTCTTAATGCTCAATTCACTAGCAGGGCAGAATATGCTTTGTCTCCACTGCAATGAACGAACTGCAAGCAGGGAGAGAAGTCCAGCAGAGTGCTTCTGCCTCAACTCAAACAAAGGGAGTTGCAGGCTGCCATACAGGGGATGTACGAGGACAGCAATGGCATAATCACGCATCCAGGGGAGATAATTAAATCCTTTGCCAGATTCTTCCAACAGCTCTATACCTCTAACAGCCCTGAAGCTACCATGGCCAAAAGATACTTTATATCTGGCCTTCTATTGCTCATTCTCTCTGAAGGAGGTGGAGCCTTATTAGAGAAGGTAATATTGGTTAAAGAAATTGAGATGGTGGTGTGGGACTTGCCATACATTAAGGTGCTGGGTAAAGATGGGCTTCCAGGCAAATTCTAAAGAATCAACAAATCACTTACTGCTCATTTATTGTATGAAGTGTTTAGGGAAGCTAAGGTGACAGGTATAATTAGTCAATATTCAAATAGGGCAATAATCATGTTGCTCACCAAACAAAGCAAGGGCCTCCGCTAGTGCTCATGCTACAAGCCTATATTCCTAATAAACACAGACGTAAACATCTTGGCCAAGATCTTTGCAAACCCTCTCAAAAGATCATTCCTTGTCTAATCCATGACCAGGCAGAACACCCAGATACCATCTGAGACTGTTATCAGGTGTACTCTGGCGGTGAAAGATTGAGTCCAATGGAGATACCTATTTCAGACACCGAAGACGATCAGCATTGGTCCTGATTTTAGGTCAAGGTCAAATGTCTTTCAAAAACCCCTACACATATCCATTGATGATTATTTCTTTCTGATGAATGTGTGGTTCATAGCAGAACAAGGCAGGCCTGCCTGTTTTGGCCCATACTACTATTGATAATGCTAGAATCCCTGGCAGCTGCAAATAGGCACCCAGACAGCAATGGAGGTGTGAAGACAACAGCTGGCTCCGCAAAGGCTATTTTATAAACTGATGGCTTCCTTACACTAAAATGACAGAAGTGTCAATCTAAAACCTTAGCTCCCTAATAAATTCCTTCTTGACTTTGTCAGGATATTTGGATGAACTTGTACATACGTTAAACTGGCCAACAGGAGTTGAAGTATATGGTACTAGACAATCTGTAGCCAATTATGACCTATGCCAGTAACAATTTTGCCCATGGGTCTGCTTTATATCTGTCTCTATGAGGACGACCTCAGGTCATCAAGATGGTTGCAGCCCCCAGGTTTCACTACACCTGGGAATGAGAGAGCGTAAAAGCACCAAATCCTTGTGAATATGGAGCACTCCTTCTCTCTCACTTTCGTGCAACACAGTGCAGCAACTTTGCTTGCTGCCCTACATTGCATGAAAGTTTAGTAAATGGACCCCCTGTGTGGGATTTTGACCATTAGCACTACACCAGAGCCCAGATTTACAAAGGCATTGCGTCAGGTTTGCATATTTCTTTTATCACAGAGCAAACACAAAGTCTACTAATGGAATTTACAATCCAACACAAATTGTGATTTGTGCTGGAATGTACCCGTAAGTAACACAATTCAGTGCAATGTGCTGCCTTGGGTTACTTTGTGTCAAGGTGGCATTCCATGAGTGGTGTATAGGCCCTCCCATGCAACTACCTATGGAGTTTGATGCAAATCCCTATCTACATAGAATTTCAGACAAGGATCTATAGTTACTAAGCCTTTTCATTGCCCTTGTGTTGCGCAAGTTGACGCAGGGCAACGCATTACTTATCTGGGATTTGCAAAGCCACGCAAGGCTTGATTTGCATGACCTTGCGTGGCGTTCTGAAGAAATGTAACGTAACGCAGTGGCTTTCACTGTGTTGCGTCACACTTCTTAGTAGCAGCCATTCGATGGGTAGAGCATGTTCGTTCTTGTGCATCCACCAATGTATTTCACCTGATTCCAGATTTACTAAGGTTTGTAAAGCTGCAATTGAGTGAAATCGGTACGCCTATAATAAAGAGGATAAATGTGTTTATTTTGCCTCTTTACTTCCTCTTTCTATGTGTGATGCATTCTGAATCACACGTAGGACTAGGAAAAGTGCGCAAGTGCCGGGGGGGGGAGCAGAACTGCGCCGTTTCTTAGTAAATTTGGCACAGTTCCCCTTTCTCCGGTTAACGCAAAGCAGCGCAGCAACTTGACTAACTGCGCAGCGTGAACTCTTTGTAAATCTGACCCCTAATCTCTCCTGGTTTATGAGCGTTCGTTTGACATTTAAGAAATTAGGCCTCATGCACTTTAGAAATACCCATGACCTCATAACATTTCCTACTGTGCAAGTTCATGAAAATATGACTCCCTGGATCAAAAAAGAATGCTGAAAACTACCCATTACATGCTCACAGAACATTTTATTGCTCACAATCATATTCCTCGGTTCCAGACTTATGTCAAATATGTCGAGCCACAGTCTGGGAAAATATTGTTCCCAAAGCTCAGAGTGGGCATTTTATCTTTAACAGGTTTACTGATCTAGTAATTGGATGCTAGCAACCTTGTGCTGTCATTGTGATAAGTCACCCGAAACAGGAGTACAGTTCTTAATGTTTTGTCCCTTACATCATGAGCCCAGGATGAAGTAGATTGGTTAGGTTTTTCTGAATATGGGTACACGAAGGTACATGGCTGTTCTGCCATAGTCAAATGAGAGGCCCTATTTAGGAGAAACTAACGAAGCACTGTGCCGTTAGTTTCAAAGCACAGGGATGCGACATATTTACAACCATATGTCGCATCTCTGTGCTCTTCCTTGCGACGGCGCACAAACTGCTGCTATGAGCCTGTGAGGCACCCGTGCACCACGGTGCGAGGATGCCTGTGTCATGGGGAGACTGTTTTTGTGCAGGAAGGGGCACCTTCCTCCACAAAAACAAGCAATTGAGGTGATTTCCACTTTCAATATGTGCTGTAGAATGCAGCACGCATTGAAAGAGGAAATAAACGAGGAGCGCTACGCCACCCCTGGGTTGGCGTAGCATTCTGACGCATTTCCAGGTTTACGATTGCTCGTAAATCTGGAAATGCATCAGTGGACATGGGTGTTGCGTGGGAACACCCACAGCAACATCCATGTCACGCCCCTAACGCGCAAAGTGTTGCGTGAAAAGGGGCGATATTTACAAGCACACGTAAAGCCATGCAGGGTGGCTTTACGTGTCCTTGTAAATATCACACAGCAGGTTGTGCCGCCGGTGCGTCACGCAACGTGATGCACCAGCGGCCCAAGAGGCTTGTAAATAAGCCCCTTAGGGTTTGCCATGCCGAATTATTTACACTCTGCCTGACTAATTAGGCTGGGAAATGTAGCCATTTCATTTGGAAAATCTTCTGTATTTCGACCTTCAAAGTACTTGAATTTGTAAAGACTCCCTTAGTACCCTTTCCTAATATGCTGCTGCAGGTAAAACAATGAATGCTAATTAATTCATAATTTACTGTGTACGTACACAGAATTTGATAATAGGGTGACACTTTTTTATTTTATAGACAATACTGCATCTCAGACTGATTTTATTGATGTTTCTTAAATCTGAGTGTTTGGTTTATTTGCTGTGATGTTTGATAGGTAAATTACCTTAAATAAACTTGATGAAGATGATAATAATGATGAAATAATAAACTTGATGAAGATGATAATAATGATGAAATAATAAACTTGATGAAGATGATAATAATGATGAAATGCAGCCCATGCATTAGGAAAAAGCTCCAAGCACATCAGGATCATTTTTTTCTTTTTGAGAGGGTTTGTCTTTGAATAGTGAAAGAAATGTTCTTCCCTCATGCCACCCACCGTGGCAGGCAGGCATTTACCAGCATTGCGCAGCTTTATTTGGTGTTCCTGTATAGTCAGTGGAAGCACTACTGGAGAAAATACCTAACCATACAGGTGAGGAACTCTTAACTGAGATAGAACTCCCAACTTCATGTTGTGGTCAAAGTTGGTAAAAGTCCACAATTTGGCCATCAACGTTTGTCTTTGATATGTTCAGGAAAGTTAAACTTGACATTAAATCAATGAACATCTTTGCAATATCTGACTATGCTTCTTTCCCCAAAAAATAAGGCCACTAGCAGCATATGTTTGATGGAGATGCGGACGTGTGTTGCCATTAATTCTGGACAGTGCTTAATTTGTTCCGGTGGTTTCCGGTGCTCGGCACCGGCACTTAATTGTCAACACTGGGGTTTGTGACAGTCTGCCACCAGGGGGCGCTATCTGGCTAATTTAAAAATTACTACAACAACAGTTAATTATTAATTCAATATACATTAAAAATGACTAATTCCTGCCGCCCAAGCCATTCTCATAGCTTTTGGGGGGGGTGTCAGACATAGTCCGAATTGTCACACCTGTAGGAATGTGATGGTTAGTAGTTTTGTTGTTACTATCATTAGCAACGCTGGAAGGGGCAATATATGATGCAAGCTGCAGTGGCCACCTGACGAGAGCCCTGGCACCTATGTTTTTTACAAATTAAGCACTGATTCTAGATATGAGTCGCTGAAGCTGAAGCAGTAGCCCGTCCATGCTGTATTACATAATATACTTAAGAGAGTTATGGCCATTGGCTGTTCTTGTTGCTATAAGGGTCTCACAATTCACAGGCTGGAACAAATCAGCCAAGTATGGTAATCCCACTGCTTCTTCCCTTCATGGCATCATGTCGAAGGGTTATATGCCCTGCAGGGACTGCCACTGAAGTATCACGGCCAGAATGTTCCTGTAAATATGGTTCTACCACAACTAAAAACTGTAGGTCTTGTGCTTAATGACAGTAGAAAGGTAATTTTCTTACTTCCAAATAACTTCCGCTTCTAATGCTGTTATGACTAGCAGTGTGTCCCTTTTATAAGTACATCTCTCCATCTAAGTTGTTTTCGTGGCTCAAACAGGGGGGCTTATTTATGAGAGCCCTGCATCACTTTTGCACCACGTAAAATGGTACATGCATGAGGAAGGGCTTTCAATTCAATTTATGTAGCCACGCAAAGCCACTCTGGGTGGCTTTGAGTGGCCTCATAAATCATGAGTTAGGTTGACGCAGTGCAAATCACTGTTTTGCCTTACTCTGCACCTAGGAGGCATTTCAATGGGTGTTGGGGTGGGCTTTCCCACCCAACATCTATGGAATTCGATGCTGCCCCAGATTTACAAACTCGTGTAAACCTGGAGAAGCGCCAAATTCATATGCCTCCTGAGATGAGGCGCAACGAGGAGAAATATGCTTATTTCTCGTTTTTTCCTCTTTCCATGTGTACTGCATTATGCAACACACATGAAAAGAGGAAAACACCTGTTATGATTGTTTTTGTACAGGAATGTGGCCGTTCCTGCACAAAAACATTTTTGCATGCAACTGAGCCACCCTTGCACCATCTTGCAACATGGTGCAAGGGTGCCTACATAGTTGCAAGGCTGCCAAAGTGGCACCAGCGCAGGGAGAATGGATAGGAATGCACTGTATTGCTTAAATAGGGTGCATTCTTGCCCTTTCACTTTGACGTAGGGCAGTGCAACAAGGGGCCCTGCTGTGCTGCCCTACACCAAAATCCCGTAAAGGAGGCCCAGAGTTCCTGTTCCAAGGTCTCAGTTCCCATTTGGGCTGCATTTTCCTTTGATGCCCTGCTGGTACAGTCATGCAGATTGTGGGTTTTTAAATGGGACTGGAAGTGAGGAAAGCCTGAAAGAGCTAGAACACCCCGACATAGGTCCTCATCATGAGAGGCCCTTTAAATCTGATCCCAGCTAATTTAGTCTAGCTAGTGAGTTGACAACAAGTTATAGTAAGTTTTGGGCAGGGAGTAATTTATAACCTTAAGTGATAACTATAAAGTTCACTTTTGAAGTTCAATGGTTTATGTTGTTTAAGTTGGTTTGTATAGAACTAATAAATGAATTTTTCCTAACTATAACTAACCTTAAACCTTGGGTTTCTTCATTGAATTAGTATGTTTTTAGAATTTGTTTCCAATCATATAATGTTTTTTATTATGTTATTAATTATTGTAATTTCTTTGGTACTGGCACTCTTTTGCGATATGTTAACGTTTATTATGCACATCAGTGTTGTCTGAGTTACCATTTTGCGTCATTAGCGGTTGCTCAATAGTACTATGGTGCCTTCGTAAAAATGTTTAATTATATAAACACCAAAGATTTATTTAAAATTTAAAATATGGATTCAGGGTTTCATGGCAACTTTTCTTTTTTTAATGGTATATGTGTCAGTATTGTAACTCTAGGTTGTCTGTGTGAACTATATGGGTACTGCAATAGTGATGCAGTAATACTGAGATACTACTGCAGTACTTTCGCTTTGGTGAAACAGCATTTTATTGGCTTAGAATTGTAGGAAACAAGATGTGTATACCACTTATCCCCATTCAATTTGATATCTTCAAAGGAGAAAGTTGTGCTGTTTGGAAGAGGAAAAATCTTTTTTTCAAAAGCACTTTTCAACTTTTGGAAAACTGCAATGGCTGAAGAAGAAGATCCAGTGCTGTTGCACCAGGAGGAAGAAGAGGTGCCATGGAGGAAAAAATTAAAGTAATCCATTGTGTGCGATTTTCTTTTCATTGCCACCTGAAGAGAAAAAAATGTAATGCCAAACTTGTTACATGCAACCTATGTAACAAAGTTATTTCCTGTGTGAACATAAACAATACTCCTTCAGTACCACGAGAATGAGAAAGCACCTGCAGGCAATTGATTCCACCAGGTTGACACAAGCAGAAATGAGGCGTTAGAAGGTGATAGAAGAAGCCGAAGCAGGAAGATTGGCAGCAGCCACTTTTTCGGTTACTGCAACACCTTCGACTTCTACCAAACCTCCACCAGCAGCCGCTGCACCTGTCCCTCCAGAAGCACCTTCTACTTCTTCTGCTTCATCAGCACCGCCACCAGTATCTGCTCCTGGTACTGCAGTAAAAGACACACAATTGATGGACGGAATGCAGAACAAATCAAAACATTCACCCCCAGTCAAGAGATCTGGGTTAAGTCTATCATTCTTTTGCTCACCATGCCACCCCAGTTTAGACCTGGCCATATGCAAATCAGTCTTGACCCTGTGCCTCATGGGAACAGTCCAGCCCGAACTGCCAAGCCAGGTCCTCCCTGGACCGGAAACAAGCATCCTAGGACCGGTTTCGGGGTTTCACCCCTCTTCAGCCAGGATAGCTTGATTCCAGTGGCACAGTGAGCCCGGGACCCACGTCTGGGGATACCCGGCGCACTTAGGGCGAGGAAGCAAAAGACACACAATACTGCAGTGGCAATACATCTTTTGAGGCAGAAACACGAGATAGTACAGTAATATGGCATTACAGCGACATACTGTCTTCTCTGTTCCCTACTGTGATTGTTGGGCACAGGTGCATCAACGAAAGCTCATCAGCTCAGTAGCTGAAGGCTCTAAATTTGAATTGTGGCTTTCTACTGATAAAGGAATGAATCCAGAAACACTTGTCTAGAGTTACACATTACAGGCTGCACCAACAATGGTGAAAAATTAAACACTACTATGAAAATAATTGTTATCATGCACTGTATTACAATGATGCTTTGGAGCAAATTGAGTGCTGGGATGTGAGGCAGTGTGCTCACACCCTCCTTCTATTGGAAACGGCTACCTTGAGCTACTGAGCTGACGAGCCTGTGATGATGCACTTGCACCCAGTGATGGTATAGACACCTGAGAAGACTTTGGGCAGCATTTCAAGCACCCCAAAATGACTTTTTGCTCTCTACTGATTAAGGAATGAATCCAGAAACACTTGTCTAGAGTTACACAGCACAGGCTGCATCAACAACAGTGAAAAGGTAAAGACTACTATGGAAGTAAGAGTTATTATGCATTCAATTTACCATGATGCATTGGGGCAACTTGAGTGCTGGGTTGTGAGCCAGTTTGCTCCCACCCTCCTCCTGTTTGTAAATCTGATCAGTAGTGTTTGGTAAATTAAGGTTCAAAATATTTGTATATCTAGAATGTTGGGTTCGAGGGATTTTCGCAAGAGTCCCTCTAACCCATTTTTAAAAAATAGAGCCTTATCATTGGACAAGGGAGCTTCTTCCCCTTGGGTTAATTAGCTCCTGCGGTTGTCAGACTCGCACAGGAGCAGCGCTCTGATTAGCTGTCAGCAACATGAGAAAAATGTTGCTGGCAGCCATTACAGGACTCTGGCATATAGTCCCCTGTCCTGAAGTTTAAAATTAAAAATAATACAAGGCGCAAGGTAAGGGTACCCTGCCCCCCAAATCAGTGGTTTCGCACAGAATCACAGGGAAAAAAAGAAAATGACATCCCAACATTTAAAAAACATATTTCGGGAGGCGGAGTGAGTGTGGTCCCCCTCCTTGAGGCCATTCTGTGCTCCGGGAACCCCATCACGTGGGGCCAGGTGCCTTAAGTAAGGGGAGCAGAATCCGCAGCTCTCCCTCCCCGAGGGAGAGCTGGTTCCCTCGGGGAGGGAGGTTCCAGGGAATCTATCCACTGGGGCCAAGTACATTATTATTAGGGGAGGGGGGGCATGTGGCCTCCCTCCCTGCCTAAATGGGCCCCGGAGATCTCATCCCTTGAACCATACTTTATAGGGAAGGGGTGCATGTGACCCCCTGCCCCGAGTCTTAAGAGGCCCCATTGACCCCATCCGACAGGATCAAATACTTTTACATTAGGGGAGGGGGCACGTGGCCCCTTCCTCAAGCCCAAGTAGGGCCCGAGGACCCCATCCCCCAGGGCAATATTTTGATTATAGATAAGGAGGGTGCGTGGCCCCCCTCCCCAAGCCTTAAGAGGTCCCTGAGACCCCATTCCCCAGGTCCAATTACCATAAGCATTTCGTTAACACAACCATGTCAGGACCCCACAAGTCTTACCTTCCGCTTGTAAAGTAATCTCGCAGGGAAGACAGGAACAACCACCACTGTCTCCCACCTTACCCTAGAAATGTCAGATGTATTGACCAGGATGAAGATGGGGACCGGGGAGGAAGTTCTAGGGGTATAGGAAGATATCCTTTGTGCAGACCTGAATGGTGCACCCACTGGTGGTCACTGAATCCTTCTCAGAAAACACCGCCTGCAAGGGGAATATATGGGAACACACTATCACCACTGATCACACTCACAGACTCATACACAGTAGTCACAGTGCTCAGAGAATCGTATGATCACCTGAGGCTTGGCATCATAACAGATGAAAAGGAGGTATCGTCACCAGGAAAACAGAAAAGAAAATAAACGAACCAAGCATGCGCTCCTGCGCTTCTCCCTAGAGTGCCTAGGATCGGCCACACACACCTATGTAAGCCGTGATGAAGAGGGCAACTAAGCGCTCCTGCGCTAATTGCCAACAGAAAGGACACAGTAGGCGCTCCTACGCGTTTTTCCCATAATATCAATCGCTCCTGCGCTAGCAGCCAACAAAAAGGACAAAGTGAGCGCTCCTGCGCGTTTGTCTCATAACATCAAGCGCTCCTGCGCTAGTAGCCAACAAAAAGGGCAAAGTAAGCGCTCCTGCGCGTTTGTCCTATAACATCAAGCGCTCCTGTGCTTTTTTCTGGGGCACTAAGAAAACGGCCACGCACTCCAGTGCTAGCCGCAAGGCCTGTAATGGACAAGCCCTCCTGTGCTTGCCCCAAGATGCTGGGAAAGGGCAACCCAACCGACGCTACCCACAAGTAGTAAATAGGCAAGCACTCCTGAGCTTGCCCCAAGATACCGGGAAGGGGCTACGTGCACCTGCACGAGCCGGGAAATATGTAACTAGTAAGCGCTCCTGCGCTCGTTAACGCCGTCAAATTCCTGACCATTCTCTCACCAACGCACTGACTCCAGCGAGGCGAGGACGTCAATGCAAAGCACTGTCCGGGCGGGCACCACGGCTGTTTAGGCGGTCTCCCCCGGAAGTGCAACATCATGACGCCACCAAGTGCCAAGGGAATCAACCGGTGGGCGCGCACTGCACACAACACACCAGTTACGCCTACAAAACGGGAAACCATGACAAACCATTAGTGCAAAAGAAGTTATAAAAAATGAGGTACAGAAGTAGGAAGATACCGGCCACTATGTAAAGTATAAAACAAGCTAACAGATTCATTGGCTGATGTCATTAGTGATGTCATTTGAGATTTCATAGAACATGTCATGAGTGATATAATATGTGAGGTCATAAGCCGTCCATGGCAGGATGCAAGTTATAGTTAGCTCTTCTAACTATAAATGGTGATTTTCTGTGTTTTTGTTTAGTTCAAAACATCACAGTTTCGCCTAACTATAATGTCACTTTAACCTTTGTATATATATATATATATATATGGCATTAAAGAAAGGGTAAATAAACCAATATTGCAAGATAAGAGGAGTTTGTGCTCTATTTTCGGGATCGTCAAGTACAAGGACGGCAAGGGCGACTTTGGAAACCAATATATATATATATATATATATATATATATATATATATATATATATATATATATATATATATATATATATATATATATGTATATAGTAACCACAGTCCTTCTCGCCGAATCCTCAGCAAAGAAATAGGTGCAGACCACAACGTGAAGTACCAGTGAAGTGCTTTATTGCATAGATATGTGCATCGAGAAATTAAAGCAGCAAGTGCCCAGCCTGACGCGTTTCGACCGCGTTTCCACGGTCTTGATCACATGACGCGCTGGACCAGTAACAATCATTATATAGTGGTACAACCAATTTAGTCCAAGATAAAATCACACCCTTTAACAATAGAAATAAACAACATACTATAAGGGCTCCTCTACTAATATATTTGTAATTAGAAGCCTGAGGTCAATAACAATCATTTGAATATGGAAGAATTAATCCTCATAATTCCATGATTCAACCACTTTGAAATGTTGTAGAAATAAGAACAAAATACTCTATTAAAAATATCAATGTTTTCTTCTAAACATAATGTAGTTGATATTAATGTCAAATGTATAAAAATTCCACCTCAAAGTATTAAAATCGCTATTGCTAAAATACATAAAGTGCTGGAAAGTAAAGTGCAAGTGCATAAGAATGTGCAAAAAATGTGCAAATATCAACAATGACTCATCTTTGTTGTAATAAAGTGCATTAAAAAACAGCCTGCGACATGCCCATTGCATATACATAATAAAGTGCAAGTGCACTATACCCAAATGTCTGAGCACGGAATGTTAGAATGTAAACTCAATATCCATTAGTAGACATAATTGATCACTACATATTGCACAAACGTCTACAAGTTGTAAATAAAGTGCAAATGTACAGTAAACATATGACTAGTGCAAAATCAGACCCAATGAACGTCAACATTGCTTAAATTGCAGCCTTCTCGTTATACAGTACATATGATTTAATGAGCTAAAACCAGTTTAAAACCCTCCAAAAACCAAGTGAGAGCTAGGTAAAACCTAGTAAAAACCCAGTAAAAAAGAGTTAAAAACTGGCTAAAAAGTCACATAAAAACCACACAGTATAGCTCTAAAAAGATTTTTACACCGAGAAACCAGTCTTATAAAAAGTTATGCAGATCATCTCCTGTATTTAGACCGTTTGGCATCTTGGTGTCTAACAGCATAATAAATTCTGATTCTAGCTGCCGAAGTCTTTTTTCACGATTACCACCTCTGATGGATTTAGGTACTGAACCAACAACATAGTAACTCAAATCATTGATATTATTATTGTGAACAAGTTTGAGGTGTCGCGCTACTGGGTAATTGGGATCAGAATTTACTACTGCCCGTAAATGTTGGAGTATTCTATTAAAAACTTGAAGTTTTGTACTCCCAACATATTGGAGATGACACGTGAATTCCAATATATAGACTGAAAAATCAGTCCTGCAGGTGTAGTGACCCCTGATTTTAACGGGTTTGGAATCAAACGCAGCAGTATATTCTGTGATGTTTTTACCAAATTTACACGCTCTACATGAGCTACACCTAAAAACTCCTGACCGTGCCGACAACCAAGTACTAGAGACAGTCACCTCAGGGCTAGGTTTAACTAAAGCATCTCCCATCGAAGGTGCTCGTCTAAAAGTTAAAGTAGGAAGTTGTGGCATTATTTGTGACATAGTCATATCAGAAAATACTATTGGCCAGTTTTTGTATAGGATCTTCCGTACTTGTCTTTCCTGTCGACTATATGTTGTGATTAATCTTACTGAGTTCAAATGTTCAGTGCTGTGTTCGTTGGGGATGGTCTGAACCGGAGATACGCTGGTGGTAATAGCAGCTAGATAATCTTCCCTATTATGACTGTTGGCTCTTACTAATGCAGCTTTTAGATCTTTAGTTTTATAGCCCCTGGTACTAAAACGTTGGAAGGCTTCTAACTGACAGTTGTCTAAATCGGCCTCAGAACTACATATACGCCGGATTCTTAAAAACTTCCCATAGGGGATACTCCGGATGAGATGTTTAGGGTGAGAGCTACTCGCATAGAGTACAGAATTACCCGCAGTCATTCTTCTATGGAGTTTAGTCTGGATGGAGTTACCTTCAATATATAACTCTACATCTAGGAACTGCACTCTCTCCTTGCTTATGTCAGCTGTGAATTTTAAATTCAGCATATTGTTATTTATGGTATCAATAAAATGACTAGCCGATTCACAAGATCCTCTCCAAATTAAGAAAACATCATCGATAAATCTCCACCAATGGAGTACATGTGCGTCATATGTGTCTTTATGGAGGGTCCTGAGGACATGCTCCTCCCACCAGCCAACGTGTAAACACGCATAGCTGGGAGAGAAGCATGCCCCCATCGCCACCCCACGCAACTGCTGGTAAACCTCGTTATTGAACATGAAGTAAATATTAGTGAGGCAAATCTCAATCATTTTTAAAATCATCTTATTGTGTTCATATAAATGAATGCTGCGCCTATCCAAATAATATTTTACTCCTTCCATGCCATCAGAATGATGAATACTGGTGTACAATGAACATATGTCCATTACTACCAAGAGACAGTCTTTTTCCCATTGTACTGATTGTATTTTAGATAAAAAATGACCAGTGTCTCTGATAAAAGAAGGGAGGTGCTCAACAAATTCATGCAAAAAATAATCAACATATTTAGACATCGGTTCTAAAAGGCTTTTTGAGCTGATATTATAGGTCTCCCTGGTATCGGTGTTACATTCTTATGGACCTTGGGTATAAAATACAATGTGGGAGTTATTGGAAATTCGTTCTTTAGAAAGCAGAATTCATTCTTAGACAGAAGGCCCATTCGTTTCCATTGGGCCAATTCCTTGAACACAGAATCCTTATTTTGTCTCAGTTCATTAAAGGAGGCTTTTCTATGACAGTCCACATCATTTAAGTGGCGAGAGGCTTCTTCCATATACAGGGTTTTTGGCCACAGCACTATGTTGCCTCCCTTATCCGCCTTATTGATAATCAAATCAGCATTCCCTTTCAATTTGCGGATGAGGTTAGAATATTGTGTCTCCAAGTGTCTTTTTTGTCTCCCTTTCCGTGAGACATTTCTATTCAGCTTTTTCAAATCCTCAATAACGCTGTCACTAAAAACATCAATAGCGTCCTTTGGCATTAGGGGAATGAAGGTTGAGGGCGGACGGAACGGACTGTTAGAAGGACTGTTGCACATAATTCCAATTTGCCGTAGTTCATCTTGGGTAGAATTGGACGCACTACTGTCATCGTTGGCTAGAGAATGCATTGACCTTAGCGTGTTGATGTCAGATACTTGCAGCATGGAAGAAGGTCTAGTGCTTTGAATGATATTGGATGCAGATTCTGTTGCATTGTTAAGTTGGAAATGTTTTTGAAGCTTCAGTTTTCGGATGAACTTAAAAACATCCACCCTTGTTTGTGTATATTGGTAGCAATTAGAGGGACAAAAAGACAAGCCCAGTGACAACAACTGTTTCTCTGCGGTGGTTAACACAGTGTCCAATAAATTAATGACTGTATTGTCTACTTCACTTATTGCTGGGGCCATTTCTTGTCTCTCCTGCCCCTGCCTCTGCCGTTGTTTCCTGAGTTTGCGCCTCTGTCTCCTATGTTGATTTCTCCTTCTCATTGTTTTTTCACAGTATTGCGCGGTCGCAGGGTTTGACGGCGGTCCTCCAATAAAAAATTCAATTCCTCTCCAGGAGTGAAATGTATAGGCAGTTGTACAGACATATTGTTGACCCTGCTGTCATTAGGATCATTGCTACTGTCTACAGAGCTGGTTTCTGAATATGAAGATTCCAAACTTGGTTGGTCCAAAGTTGCGAGAGATGGGATTGTGGTAGTAAGTGCTTTAACGCATTTCCTAGAAGCTAGGTCCTAAATATAACTACCTACTGGCGACCTGCAGATTAGTAATATATATATATATTCACTGAAAAAACCATAGGTTTTACAGACGTTATAGTTAGAAATTATCATTTAAAAAACCTTTGAAATTCACTGAAAAACCCATTGGTTTCAGGGGTGCTATAGTTAGCTGGACATTTCACTCGTACAAAACCATATAAATTCCACTGTTATAGTTAGTTCAGCTAACTATAACTCGCGCCCCCGCAATGCACTGCTCATGACGTCACATATTACATCATTCATGGCATGGTCAGTGACATCACCGATGACATCTGAAATGACATCACTGATGACATCAACCAGTGACTGTGTGTTTCTGTAATTTTTAAATATGTTTTACATATATTCTTAGGTGTATTGAAGAATGAGTGGGTGTATAAGTGTCTGGATGGGGGATTTTACAGGTGTGTGACTGATTGTATAAGTGAGTGATTAAACGTGTCTTACTGAATGCATGGTTTAGTGACTAAACTGTGTGAATGTGTGTATCAGTCTGTCTGTTGTTGTGTAAGCTGCTACATGGGTTGGTCAGTAGCTACATCAGTGTTTATATGGGTTATTGATTGTTTGCCTGAGTATTTGTATGGGAGACTGAGTGTGTGTGTGGGTGGGTTGGAGGTGTGTGACTCTGTGCATTGATGTGTGAGTGGTTGATTCACTTGGTGTATGGGTTCAAGAGTGCATATGGAAACAGCTGTATGGGTGGGTGAGTGTGTGTATGGGTGTGTTGGTGAGTGAATGGATGTCTCAGTGGTACATGTGTGAGTAACTACATATGTAAAAGGCAGTATATGTGAGTGATGCTGTATATAAATGAGTATATGTGAGAGTGAGTGATTGTGAGAGTGGCTGTATGGATGAGTGTGTACTTGTATCAGTGATTATATAAGAGAGTAATTATGCGTTAGTATCTGTATGAATTAGGGAGGTGGTGTGTGTATAACTGTATAGGTGAGTAAATGGGAGTGTGATTGATTCTTTGCATGACTGACTAGGTGTGTGAGTAACTCCATGGATGAGTGGTGGTGTGTGAGTGTCTGAATAGGTGTATGAGTGCATATCATAGTGTTGTATTGATGAGTAACTGCATGTATAAGTGAATGTATGGGTGAATGAGTGGATGTGTGTGTAGACCTAGGAATGAAAGAGTGCGTATGTAGTAACTGGTATTGGTGTCTCGATGGTTTCGAAAATGATAGTCTGTATTTTACAGTGGGTGTATTAAAGGTTATATTAGACTGTGAGGAGGTGCATCAGATTTTCACGTGGGTGATGTCATCAGTGATGTCATCAGTGATGTCATTTCAGATGTCATCAGTGATGTCACTGACCATGCCATGAATGATGTAATATGTGACGTCATGAGCAGTGCATTGCGGGGCGCGAGTTATAGTTAGCTGAACTAACTATAACAGTGGAATTTCTATGGTTTTGTACGAGTGAAATGTCCAGCTAACTATAACGCCCCTGAAACCTATGGTTTTTTCAGTGGATTTCAAAGGTTATTTAAATGCTAATTTCTAACTATAACGTCTGTAAAACCTATGTTTTTTTCAGTGAATTTCAAAGGTTTTTTAAATGCTAATTTCTAACTACAATGTCCCTAAAACCTATATTGTTTTTAACTAAATTTAAAAAAGATGTGCATACTTTTTGTAGTGAAAAACTAACTGTAACAGTAGTCTGTTATAAGTTATAACTTAACAATGTTTAAAACTTAATTAGCACTAATTAACATATAAGTGTGGAAAAAGTGTGACGGAGCAGCTGTGATACCTGACTTCGAACAACAGCGTTCACAGTTCGATTCCCGGCTCCAGCGGCACGTTAGCCCACCACTATGTCACTGTGGGCAACACCTTGCTTAATCTTTCTGATGCCACCGAGCGCCAGCACACCTTTCCAGGGTTAGCTGTACGCTTTACAAATGCTCGCATTTTTTTTAAATTTAAAACGATAGTGATGAGAAATATTATCACGTTTTTTTTTCTTCTATTCTGATAGATCTTTTTTTTTATGTCTTCTATTTAGAATTACGGCAATCAATAAATGTATTTACTCATGAAAATGGAAATGACACGGTTTTCTGGGTAACAGTTTTTAAGCTCTCCAACGTATGTACATATTAAGGACCTTATACGTGTTAGGTTCGAAATCGAAACTTTTTCCGCTTCACATTTTGTAACTTTTCCCAACACGTGCACAAGTGAAACAGTTAAAACGTGAGCACGTGTCAACTGTAAAACGTGACATCTAAATGGGCGGAGCCGCATCTTCCTTCCATAGACTACTGAATAACCAAAAAGTATATAAACCACAACCGTTGATAGATTAGTTTCGTTTTTGCGAGTTATTTACGCGTCTCCATTCAGTGATGCAGGTGCTCTTTTCTACAGTCGGATTCTTCTTTTGCGGCCACAAAACATAATCCTGAGTTGTAAGTTGTTTGATTATGCAATACTAGATATTTATAATACGTAGCTATTTGTCAATCTTTAAACACTTGTATTTAGAAAAAAGTGTTATTGGTTGTTTTTGCCATTTATATGTAACGTTAGCAGCTTGTTTTCAGAAACAGACAGAATACAGCAAACATTGTTCCTGTTCTGGCTCCTTTGAGCTCATATAGTGTGACTTTGTATATTATAATATTGACACTGTACTTGACCTCAGAAGTGTTGGTAACCCGTCGGCGCGAAGACTAAAGATTTATATGTAACGTCAGCAGCTTCTAGTTTGTAGTCTATTTCCCCCTTGACATCATATAGTGTGAGTATGTATATTATAATTAGGGCTCCCGGTTTTCCGTTTAAACGGATTTTTACATATAAATACAGACGGAAAACAAGTTTTCCTTTATCTGTATTTATATATAAAAACTGGAAAATACTAGTACATTTTGTCATTGACATAATAGAATCACGCCCCCAACCATCTGGTGTCTCCCCCTCCTTAGAGGGTTAAGAGGTGTCAGCCCGGGCTGAGACAGCTTCCCGGGCACACACACAGCCGCACCCGAGTACTTCACAGGTCTTTAAAAGACCATTTGCATGTTAATGAGGCTTTGTTGTTCTTTCACCCCTTAGCCCCTGCCTCTTCACTCTGCCGATTGCACCAGCACCTGTCTTTTCCTTGCAGACTGGGTTTTACAAGGGCAGCTTGCGATGCGCACACATACAGGTGGTAGGTTAACAAGCATTGGCATAGCCAATAGGTCTCGCCTTTGGGACCTTTTAAGTATTTAGCCAGGAGGCACATCATCCTGGGTGATGCAACATCTACTGTTCTCATTCAGCCTTAAACAATGCCCTGTACGTGAAACACCATTTGGAACTTGTAAGCAATGCATTGACGCAACGCATTTTTCAAGTGCTTCAATGCCTTATAAATTAGGGCTCCCGGTTTTATGGTATTTATTTTTTTGCCATTTCCGTCTGTATTTTTCCATATTTATTTTTGGGGCATTTTTTCTGTATTTATCCACATTTATTTTTGCCACAAGCAAAAGACGACGCTACAGCTAGTATTTTTCCACATTTATTTAAATTGACAATGCACACATTTTTTATACTCTCGTTAACACGATTTCGGAAGGGGGTTTTACTTTAAGTTTGACATTTGTCTTAAGTTTCCAGAAGTTTAAACTGGGTCCCCGGTGGGATTTTTCTTCTCAGATCTATAAGGCGAAACAGTCTTTCACGTAAGTCAACGTAGGCAGTTAAGTCATCAAGCAGATTTATGAGTTAAAACAATAAAGGACGTGTATTAAAAACGAGGGCCTTTTCTCTACGCCTCTCTGCTTCGAGTCCTTCGGCACCTCGACTGGGGACAAGATCGACGCTATACATCACAAAAATGACCGAACTGAGGTCGGTTCCTATTTTCACCTGCCTGTACCGCATCACGGGTTTGCAACCGGAGGCTAGATGAAGATTTGCTTACTGCTGTTGCTCTGGCTGTAACTGAAGCAGTTCGCAGCGTGGGCGTGGACTGTAAACTGGCTGGTTTAATATACCGCACCAGCCCTTTTTAGGTCGAGCCTAGAGTAGCGCGCAAGCGCTGCTTCTGGCGAAGACTTTATGTAGTGGGCATTTGAAAGCTGACCACACGCTCGTGCACAATGGCCTTTTCCAGGCGGTTACCCGCACGTTTCAGGCACGATGCACGAGCGTGTGGTCAGCTCAGCACGCTGCCACGCTCGCTCACCCCCGCTCCTCTCTGATCCGGCACTGGTCAGTGCCACGCTGTGCTGCGTGTACAAAGGCTGCTTGTTGCTCTTGAAGCCACACCTATCACTGTGTTGCTCATGTCATGAAGGAGCACTCCCCGGCGTTGCCCCCTAGCCTTTGGAATAACAGTGCACCACGTGTGCCTCTGGGTAACAGCGCAGTCACGCATAGCAAACACATTTTCTTTTACAGCAGAAAACAGGCATCAGAGGTGGAGATTCTTTCACTATTTTTATACCACCAAAGCAGGAGGGGCTGGTGTAAGAGGAGAGTGAAAGGGATTGTGTGCGTTTTGGGAGGGTGAAGGTGGCGGAGTGAAGAAAACGCGGAGTCAGGTGGGGATATTTCAGCCAATCGCCCTGGCCATGAATAATTTCCCAAATGTGGCTTCTTTGGAAGTGGGGTTGGTGACCGCCCTGTCTCCCTTAGGCCCCGCCCACCCAGACTGGACTCCGCGCTGCGTCTCTTCACTTCTCCCAGCTTTTATTTAAAACACCGCGCTCAGTTTACATTTTATTTTTTAAGGTTTGAAGTTGTGCACGGTGCCCACTTCAGGGACACCGCACTGTGTTTAATTATTTTTTAACTTATTCGGAGAGCGGTGCTCGCTTCAGGGACACAGTACTCTGTTTATTTTTTTATTTTAACTTATTCGGAGCGTGGTGCCCGCTTCAGGTACACCGTGCTCTGTTTTATTTTTGTTGTTTTACCCTATTCGGAGCAGCCACCAACTTAGCCCCCTGCAGGCCAGACCCGGGTGACCGAACAGGTCAGACACCAGGCAGAAAATCGCACACTCCTGATCTGCAGTCTGCTTCAGTCTCCTAGGGCCGTGCACACGCCGCTCGCTCCCACCTCAGGGCATCAATGTGCCAGTCAAGTTTCTGCCCCCTATGTACTGGGGGACTCGGGATGCTCTGTCTGGGCCCCTAGTTTAGACAAGGGAACATTAAGTGATTTGCCCAGAATCACAGATGTTGTGCTGGCGCCGGGACTCGAACGTTGTTCCACCAGTTCTAACATCCGCAGCTTTGGCCATTACGTCATATGGCTTCCTCGCCTTGTTAGTTGGTGGGCACATTGTAAGCTCTCCATCACCAGTTCAGGTGCACGCAAAGCAACTTCATCACCCCGGCGTGGCAGATTGCAGAGCTCTTCAGGAAACAGTGCGTGAGACAACGCGCAACAGTTTGTCACAACTTTATGGAATGGATTGCATGGCAGATGGCTTACAAACCGTGTGCCACCATCTCAACTGTGTCTCTAAGTGCACGACACTCTCTAATGAGACCCCAGTGAGTAGCATGCTACCTGTCCACAAAGCTCTTTAGTGCCTCGTCAATAGTAAAACGCGCTTCTATACAGTACAGTCATTGAGAGAGGATGCCGCACAGGGTAGCGAGGGTGCTGCTTGTGGGGGTCGCCTGAGTGAGATTTCAGACAGCGAACGTAAAACACTTTAACTAAAGGTTTCACAGACATAAATAGGTCGCAGCATGGGGCTTTTGCTTTTAGATAATCCACGACGTACTGTAGATGGGAGCATAGGCACACAACATGGCAGTAGGCAATCTCCCTAAAGCACACGGATGTGGCGAAATGACCAGAGCTGTCGAGCGGAAAGCTAGGGAACCATGCTAGACTCACAGCGTTGGCTCACCATCCTGTGTTTCTGGACAAATTAGTTAATCTCCCCACGGCTTCCAATAGGCAATGTGTTGTTGAGTAATGTAACTGGTTTTCTTGTAATTTTCTCCAATACTTTTAGGTTTAGTTAGTGCTACATAGAACTGCAAAAGAAACACAACCACAAGCATTGGCATAGCCAATAGGTCTCGCCTTTGGGACCTTATAAGTATTTAGTTATGCAGCACAATATCCTTGGTGCAACAACATCAACTGCTGCATGGGTAAACACTTATAAGGGCCCAAAGGCGAGACCTATTGGCTAGGCCAATGCTTTTTTTTACTGCCAGCAACGCCGAGCCCACCTTTTGACAATCCATGTGATCATTAGCAGCGAAGCGGGCAGCTTTAAGGGTTATTATTTGCTGCTGTCAACATTGACTCACTTCTTAAAAAAGAAAACCACAGCATTGTGTTGGAATAAGAGTCCATAAACCAGCTACGTCTTCTAATCCCATATTGGAGGGTGTCTTTGCACCTGTGCAGTGCTCTTCTGCCTTTATGCTACCTTTCGGCCAGGTTTGCACGTGTAAACAACACCTACCTTCTTACAAGCTGAAGGTTTGCGCTTGTAAACAGCACATCCATCCATACATGCATTCATACACACTGAAGGTTCGTGCGCGTAAACGGCCCATCCATCCATCGTCGAATATCAATTTCACACACTACTGTTCTTGCCTGTGTATGTCCAGCAAGCGCCTGCATACCCAAACGGGTGAATAGTGCGCTATACAAAACAGCATAACATATTTCCTGCAGCGGCTGGTAGTGCGAACTTCAAGCCCACCTGAAACTAGTGTCACTTTTCTGCTTTGCAGAGGATTTCCAAAAGATGGCATAATACCCTTAGATAAGACTGTGACTAACATGCATAAATAAACAAGCTATATTGGTACTTTTCACTGACGTTGGACCCTCTCTCATAATCAGTGAAACATAGGTGCATTATTGTTTACTGTGTGTTAAACAGATTTTGTTGTTAATATAGCGGCACGTAATAGTTGCTTCAGAGCACGTCCCATATTCATGTAACTGAATGGAATATTAGAAAATACAGATGGGACTTCTGTAGCGATACTACTTTTAACAACTTTATTTGTATGCCTGTGAAAATATTAACGTTGCTTAACACCACGTTCCGAATGATATCTACCTATTTCTATGCTGAATATTGTATTATTTATGCAAAGTATTTGTTCTTGGAGTTCAACCTGGGCACTAGACCACATCTTGTCCTTGTTTTGTCTCTGCTCCCTTAATGTACACATAATGAATGGCCTGTGCCGCTTGAAACGTCGTATTTTATTGTACTTATATACTGCATTATAAGGCGTTGAAGCACTTGAAAAATGCGTTGCGTCAATGCATTGCTTACGAGTTCCAAATGGTGTTTCACGTACAGGGCATTGTTTAAGGCTGAATGAGAACAGTAGATGTTGCATCACCCAGGATGATGTGCCTCGTGGCTAAATACTTAAAAGGTCCCAAAGGCGAGACCTATTGGCTATGCCAATGCTTGTTAACCTACCACCTGTATGTGCGCGCATCGCAAGCTGCCCTTGTAAAACCCAGTCTGCAAGGAAAAGACAGGTGCTGGTGCAATCGGCAGAGTGAAGAGGCAGGGGCTAAGGGGTGAAAGAACAACAAAGCCTCATTAACATGCAAATGGTCTTTTAAAGACCTGTGAAGTACTCGGGTGCGGCTGTGTGTGTGCCCGGGAAGCTGTCTCAGCCCGGGCTGACACCTCTTAACCCTCTAAGGAGGGGAGACACCAGATGGTTGGGGGTGTGATTCTATTATGTCAATGACAAAATGTACTAGTATTTTCCCGTTTTTATATATAAATACAGATAAAGAAAAACTTGTTTTCCGTCTGTATTTATATGTAAAAATCCGTTTAAACGGAAAACCGGGAGCCCTACTTATAATGCAGTATATAAGTACAATAAAATACGACGTTTCAAGCGGCACAGGCCATTCATTATGTGTACATTAAGGGAGCAGAGACAAAACAAGGACAAGATGTGGTCTAGTGCCCAGGTTGAACTCCAAGAACAAATACTTTGCATAAATAATACAATATTCAGCATAGAAATAGGTAGATATCATTCGGAACGTGGTGTTAAGCAACGTTAATATTTTCACAGGCATACAAATAAAGTTGTTAAAAGTAGTATCGCTACAGAAGTCCCATCTGTATTTTCTAATATTCCATTCAGTTACATGAATATGGGACGTGCTCTGAAGCAACTATTACGTGCCGCTATATTAACAACAAAATCTGTTTAACACACAGTAAACAATAATGCACCTATGTTTCACTGATTATGAGAGAGGGTCCAACGTCAGTGAAAAGTACCAATATAGCTTGTTTATTTATGCATGTTAGTCACAGTCTTATCTAAGGGTATTATGCCATCTTTTGGAAATCCTCTGCAAAGCAGAAAAGTGACACTAGTTTCAGGTGGGCTTGAAGTTCGCACTACCAGCCGCTGCAGGACATATGTTATGCTGTTTTGTATAGCGCACTATTCACCCGTTTGGGTATGCAGGCGCTTGCTGGACATACACAGGCAAGAACAGTAGTGTGTGAAATTGATATTCGACGATGGATGGATGGGCCGTTTACGCGCACGAACCTTCAGTGTGTATGAATGCATGTATGGATGGATGTGCTGTTTACAAGCGCAAACCTTCAGTTTGTAAGAAGGTAGGTGTTGTTTACACGTGCAAACCTGGCCGAAAGGTAGCATAAAGGCAGAAGAGCACTGCACAGGTGCAAAGACACCCTCCAATATGGGATTAGAAGACGTAGCTGGTTTATGGACTCTTATTCCAACACAATGCTGTGTTTTTTTTTTTTAAGAAGTGAGTCAATGTTGACAGCAGCAAATAATAACCCTTAAAGCTGCCCGCTTCGCTGCTAATGATCACATGATTGTCAAAAAGGTGGGCTCGGCGTTGCTGGCAGTAAAAAAAAGCATTGGCCTAGCCAATAGGTCTCGCCTTTGGGCCCTTATAAGTGTTTACCCATGCAGCAGTTGATGTTGTTGCACCAAGGATATTGTGCTGCATAACTAAATACTTATAAGGTCCCAAAGGCGAGACCTATTGGCTATGCCAATGCTTGTGGTTGTGTTTCTTTTGCAGTTCTATGTAGCACTAACTAAACCTAAAAGTATTGGAGAAAATTACAAGAAAACCAGTTACATTACTCAACAACACATTGCCTATTGGAAGCCGTGGGGAGATTAACTAATTTGTCCAGAAACACAGGATGGTGAGCCAACGCCGTGAGTCTAACATGGTTCCCTAGCTTTCCGCTCGACAGCTCTGGTCATTTCGCCACATCCTTGTGCTTTAGGGAGATTGCCTACTGCCATGTTGTGTGCCTATGCTCCCATCTACAGTACGTCGTGGATTATCTAAAAGCAAAAGCCCCATGCTGCGACCTATTTATGTCTGTGAAACCTTTAGTTAAAGTGTTTTACGTTCGCTGTCTGAAATCTCACTCAGGCGACCCCCACAAGCAGCACCCTCGCTACCCTGTGCGGCATCCTCTCTCAATGACTGTACTGTATAGAAGCGCGTTTTACTATTGACGAGGCCCTAAAGAGCTTTGTGGACAGGTAGCATGCTACTCACTGGGGTCTCATTAGAGACTGTCGTGCACATAGAGACACAGTTGAGATGCTGGCACACGGTTTGTAAGCCATCTGCCATGCAATCCATTCCATAAAGTTGTCACAAACTGTTGCGCGTTGTCTCACGCACTGTTTCCTGAAGAGCTCTGCAATCTGCCACGCCGGGGTGATGAAGTTGCTTTGCGTGCACCTGAACTGGTGATGGAGAGCTTACAATGTGCCCACCAACTAACAAGGCGAGGAAGCCATATGACGTAATGGCCAAAGCTGCGGATGTTAGAACTGGTGGAACAACGTTCGAGTCCCGGCGCCAGCACAACATCCTGTGATTCTGGGCAAATCACTTAATGTTCCCTTGTCTAAACTAGGGGGCCCAGACAGAGCATCCCGAGTCCCCCAGTACATAGGGGGCAGAAACTTGACTGGCACATTGATGCCCTGAGGTGGGAGCGAGCGGCGTGTGCACGGCCCTAGGGAGACTGAAGCAGACTGCAGATCAGGAGTGTGCGATTTTCTGCCTGGTGTCTGACCTGTTCGGTCACTCGGGTCTGGCCTGCAGGGGGCTATGTTGGTGGCTGCTCCGAATAGGGTAAAACAATAAAAATAAAACAGAGCACGGTGTACCTGAAGCGGGCACCACGCTCCGAATAAGTTAAAATAAAAAAAAATAAACAGAGTACTGTGTCCCTGAAGCGAGCACCGCTCTCCGAATAAGTTAAAAATAATTAAACACAGTGCGGTGTCCCTGAAGTGGGCACCGTGCACAACTTCAAACCTTAAAAAATCAAATGTAAACTGAGCGCGGTGTTTTAAATAAAAGCTGGGAGAAGTGAAGAGACGCAGCGCGGAGTCCAGTCCGGGTGGGCGGGGCCTAAGGGAGACAGGGCGGTCACCAACCCCACTTCCAAAGAAGCCACATTTGGGAAATTATTCATGGCCAGGGCGATTGGCTGAAATATCCCCACCTGACTCCGCGTTTTCTTCACTCCGCCACCTTCACCCTCCCAAAACGCACACAATCCCTTTCACTCTCCTCTTACACCAGCCCCCTCCTGCTTTGGTGGAATAAAAATAGTGAAATAATCTCCACCTCTGATGCCTGTTTTCTGCTGTAAAAAGAAAATGTGTTTGCTATGCGTGACTGCGCTGTTACCCAGAGGCACACGTGATGCACTGTTATTCCAAAGGCTAGGGGGCAACGCCGGGGAGTGCTCCTTCATGACATGAGCAACACAGTGATAGGTGTGGCTTCAAGAGCAACAAGCAGCCTTTGTACACACAGCACAGCGTGGCACTGACCCGTGCCGGATCAGAGAGGAGCGGGGGCGAGCGAGCGTGGCAGCGTGCTGAGCTGACCACACGCTCGTGCATCGTGCCTGAAACGTGCGGGTAACCGCCTGGAAAAGGCCATTGTGCACGAGCGTGTGGTCAGCTTTCAAATGCCCACTACATAAAGTCTTCGCCAGAAGCAGCGCTTGCGCGCTACTCTAGGCTCGACCTAAAAGGGCTGGTGCGGTATATTAAACCAGCCAGTTTACAGTCCACGCCCACGCTGCGAACTGCTTCAGTTACAGCCAGAGCAACAGCAGTAAGCAAATCTTCATCTAGCCTCCGGTTGCAAACCCGTGATGCGGTACAGGCAGGTGAAAATAGGAACCGACCTCAGTTCGGTCATTTTTGTGATGTATAGCGTCGATCTTGTCCCCAGTCGAGGTGCCGAAGGACTCGAAGCAGAGAGGCGTAGAGAAAAGGCCCTCGTTTTTAATACACGTCCTTTATTGTTTTAACTCATAAATCTGCTTGATGACTTAACTGCCTACGTTGACTTACGTGAAAGACTGTTTCGCCTTATAGATCTGAGAAGAAAAAAACACCGGGGACCCAGTTTAAACTTCTGGAAACTTAAGACAAATGTCAAACTTAAAGTAAAACCCCTTCCGAAATCGTGTCAACGAGAGTATAAAAAATGTGTGCATTGTCAATTTAAATAAATGTGGAAAAATACTAGCTGTAGCGTCGTCTTTTGCTTGTGGCAAAAA
Source organism: Calotriton arnoldi (assembly GCA_963921515.1). Classification (NCBI taxonomy): domain Eukaryota; kingdom Metazoa; phylum Chordata; class Amphibia; order Caudata; family Salamandridae; genus Calotriton; species Calotriton arnoldi. Next base: position 240,658 of record CAWUFW010015992.1, on the reverse strand, counting down.
TAAATGTGGATAAATACAGAAAAAATGCCCAAAAAATAAATATGGATAAATACAGACGGAAATGGCAAAAAAATAAATACCATAAAACCGGGAGCCCTAATTATAATAACCACACATTATGATCTCAGAGGAGTTTGTGACCCGTTGGCGCGAAGACTAAAGATTTATATTTAACGTCAGCACCTTCTCGTTCTTACTCTGTTTCTTTCTTGGGATCATATACTGTGAATATGTATATCATAATATTAACAGTCATTGTGATCTCAGAGCACTTTATGACCCGTTGGCGCGAAGATGAAAGATTTCGAAGTCCCGGAGAAAAGAAGCTCTCAACATACTCATCGCTGGAAAGTATTTCGTTATTGATCTTGTTTTGTATTGATGACTTCATTTTCATTTTCCTTTTTGTGTGCCATCAGTGACACTGTATATATTGTAAGAGAGTGATATTTCCACACAACAGGAATTTGAGATTTCTCGCCGCCAGGAGTAAACCATCTGAAATACAGTTTACTGACCTTTATAACTTACTTGATCAGATATTTTTACAGTGACAATATTTTTGGAAATTGCAGTTTAAAAAAATCGTTTCCATAGATACTTTCTTAGTGAATACCTTTGATAAACCCTACATTTCTGAATGTTTTTTACTATTTCTATTTTTGTCTGTTGCGGTTCCTATTCACCTTCTCCCTATAGAATATATACGACCAGTAGTGTATATTATTATACTACTATCCTATATGTTCTTAAAGGAGTACGTGATCTAAGCACTACGACCGAACTTTCCCAAATTCTACAATAATAGAAATTATAAAAAATGATAAAGCGTACATTTCTATGTAATATAAAGTGATTTGTGTTTAACAGTTTTTTACTTGTTATTGTTCTTGTGACCTGAGATGATGTAGTGCGGGAGTGTTTCTTGTAGCACTTCTTTTCTACTTTATCTAAAAGTAACTCATGCCCTCTTATATTATTAAGAATATGGGGCAACACTTTTACAAACTATAGCAGAAAAAAAGGGAGGGTGTGCCCACGCTTAAGGGATATTTTATGAATTGCGTTTTTATTTGTCACCCCTTTGATATATACAGCTTCAGTTTCCGAACAAAGTATATTTGTAATTGCTTAATAAAAACTATTTCAAACCTAGACTGAACTTTTGCTGCGCAACCACAGCTCCCCGTTAGAAAAGTAAACACCACATTATAACTAAACAGTGCTCCTGGGAAGTATCCCACCCGCAAACTTAATAAAAAGAAGACCGCAACACACTTTGTTATTTTCCCGCCGTGATTTGTACACCCCACGCCAATTATATAAATGGCCCTTAAAATATATAAAAACTATTTTTACCTTCACAATCCCTCTCCACCACCTTGTGACCACTGTACAGAGTTAATAGTGTTCCTACCCTCCCCGCTACTACTTTCTTTTCCCGTACTCCATTGAAGTGCGTCACAAAATGGTTCACAACAGTGAACCGTTCCCAGCCAATAATGAGCAAACTTGTACTAGGAACAGTTTAGCCAATAAAATGTCCATGGTGTTCCGCAGAGGGGAGGGAATAGCTGCCAACACTTCTACTTTCAATGGTTTACAGCCAATGAACATTAAGCTTGGGAAGGTCCTGCTTGGAACACGTTACCCAATCAGATGTCCCTGATGCTCCGCGGAGGGGGAGGGAATGGCTGGCAACACTTCTACTTTCAATGGTTTACAGCCAATGAACATTAAGCTTGGGAATGTCCTGCTTGGAACACGTCAACCAATAACATGTTCCTGCTACTCCGCGGACGGGGAGGAAATGGCTGGCAACACTTGTACTTTCAATGGTTCGCAGCCAATGAACATTAAGCTTGGGAAGGTCCTGCTTGGAACACGTCAGCCAATCAGATGTCCCTGCTACTCCGCGGACGGAGAGGAAATGGCTGGCAACACTTCTACTTTCAATGGTTTGCAGCCAATGAACATTAAGCTTGGGAAGGTCCTGCTTGGAACACGTCAGCCAATCAGATGTCCCTGCTACTCCGCGGACGGGGAGGAAATGGCTGGCAACACTTCTACTTTCAATGGTTCGCAGCCAATGAACATTAAGCTTGGGAAGGTCCTGCTTGGAACACGTCAGCCAATCAGATGTCCCTGCTACTCCGCGGACGGGGAGGAAATGGCTGGCAACACTTATACTTTCAATGGTTCGCAGCCAATGAACATTAAGCTTGGGAAGGTCCTGCTTGGAACACGTCAGCCAATCAGATGTCCCTGCTACTCCGCGGACGGGAGGAAATGGCTGGCAACACTTCTACTTTCAATGGTTCGCAGCCAATGAACATTGAGCTCGTTGTTGGAACACCTCAGCCAATTAAACGTTAATTTAGTTCCAGACACACGAACAGAACACGCCCTCCCACATAATATTAATTTTCGTGTAAGAAAGTGACACTGTCCGTGATAAAAGTGAACACCGCATTATAAGTAAACATTACTGCGCATTATATTAAAGGAAGGCTGCAATATGGCGCATTGTTATTTTCCCGACGGGATTTCCAGAGCCTACGCAACCTTGCCGCAATACCGTGCACCGTTGTTCTGCGGACGTGATTTCCATGTCTGCGGACGTGATTTCCACGGCCTACGCAACATTCAAACTCCCTGCGTCTGCACCGTACAGACTGCTTAAACTAAGACCACAGTGTTCCTACTATACCCTCTTATACAATTTTTCTCTTTTCTTTTACCCTACGCCTTTCAAGTCAGTCACAAAATGGCTTCCAACACTTCCTAGTTTCAACAGTTCGCAACCAATGAGCCGCACGCTCGTGCTCGTAACGCCTCAGCCAATCAGATATCAGAATTCTCAAATATCGATATCTGTAAATTTTGATATTTCTCTAAAACTACTGAACGGACTTACTGCATTTAAACAAAAGCGTGCTTTCTGGACCAAGACCTTTCTCCCTGCCAAATTTGGCGTAATTCCGTTCAGCAGTTTGACCTGTAGCCTTGTCTAAAGTTTCCTATGTAAATTGCATGGAGAAAACACGTTTTGGGACCCCCCTTTTTGCTCAACCCCCCTTCACGAATCACCCCCAAACTTTCAGGTTAGGAGCTCACCTGAAAAGAGGAACTTTTGGGAAAATTTCGTAAAGATTCGGCAAACGACGCCAAAGTTATAAGCACATAAAAAAATGCTTTTCCTATGGAAACTAGGTTCTAACTATAACTACCTACTGGCGACCGCCAGTAGGTAATATATAAATATATATATATATATATTGTGATCAAGTCCCCTGTGAGGGACGAAACGCGTCATGGCAGCTACGATCCACTGAGAGCTTGACAATAAACTAACAGCACCAAACTACAGCGGTCCGTGCTCTTTCTTTTCGCGGGAGGAAGCGAGATGAGAAGGAGTATTGTCGGATATATATATATATATATATATATATATATATATATATATATATATATATATATATATATATATATATATATATAACTAATCTGCAGGTTGATATATTATAGGTATTATAGGTAGTTATAGTTAGGACCTTGTTTCTATTCAAAAAGCGTTTTTTCTTTTGCCAATATCGTTTGATGAATCTTTGCGAAATTTCCAAAACTAATGGGGCGCTCTGCTCAGCTCCTGTCCCTAAGGTTTCGGGGTGATTCGTCAAACGGGGGCCGAGAAAAAAGGAGGGTCCCAAAACATGTTTTCTCAATGTTAATTTCCATAGGAAACTTTTGTCACGGCTACAGCCCGAACTGCTGAACAGAATTACACCAAATTTGGCAGAAAGGAAGCTCTTGGTCCAGAGTGCACTCTTTGCTTTAAATGGTGTAAATCCGTTCAGTAGTTTTTTAAATATTAAAGGAAAAAGAAATGTATATATCTGGGCGGAGCCTAAGCACACATCTCATTGTGAGATCTAATTGGCTGTCAGCACTTCATCCAAGAAGTGTTGGCAGCCATCTTGGGACCAATATACATGATAGCACCCCATTAAAATGCATTGTAGTGAATGGAAGGTTTTGAGTGTCATCAAAAGGAGAACGTATAAAGGGTGATAACAGACTTTAGTTACATTATAAATCATTTGTTGATGGCACCATACTAATTTTAGGAATTGTGGTGTGTTCTTAGGTGATTTTACCCTGTGAAAAAGCCTTCTGCTGGGATATCATGAATCATGTTTGAGAGAAAACTATTTTCTCATGCTTTTCCCATAGACGTTTGGAAGGTGCTCCAGAAGCTAAAATGAGAGCATATTTTCTGTAAATTCACATTATCTTTCTCAGTCATGTGAGAATGAAGTCTGACATTCTCAGTAAAACATGTACATCCAACAAGGGCAGAGACTGTCAGTTGATTCCTTTGTGTTCTACTGCAGCTTCCCAGAGTGTTCTAAAGAACAACTAGAGTGCTAAACAGTCTTACTTATGACAAAAGTATGGCACACCTGAAGCCATATTGATTGGAATAAACTGGTAACACTTAAAACATTTAATGTAAAAAGGAACAAAATGAAGGGGTTCATTTTGCCATAGGAATTATGATTAGTGCCGCAGAAACAAAAATGAGGGCACATTTTGAGTGACTTCTCAAATCCTCTTCTATTTCATTAAAAAATTCTGACATGCAGACTGAAACATGCACTTTCAATACCAGCACCAGATTTCCAGTTAACTCCCTGCTGAGCAGTAGCTTTACTACAGTGATCTAATGAGCAACTAGAGTGCTAGCATTATGAATTTATGGCAAATGTGTGACACATCTGAATACCTTCTTGATGGAATCAAAGTAAAAACTGAAAGCATTTCCTACTGAGGAGACAGTAGTAAATGAGTAAATTAGGAAACTTCATAACAAATAAGAATCCCAAGATGGCCACCAGAGAAAAAAAGAGCCCAAATGTAGCACAAATATCACCCAGATGTAGCCCACATATAGTCCAATGACAGAAGTGTGCAAAACACTTTTTAGTTTTGTTTTTTATAGTGCAGACTGGTCAGGTATTGGACCGTTGCATCTTACTTGGACCCCTTATTGCGTATTTTGCATGAAGTACTTGAGATTGATCTTGCAAAACATTGAACTTTACTATTCTGTTAAACTGCAGTTGCTCTGAGCCGGGTTTGGTAACACCCGTTTTTACCTACTGGTTTTTATTAATTCTCATTGTATTGTATTAAGAAAGAGGATTTACTGTTCTTATGTACACTTTTATGATCTATGTTTCTAAATCAGATCGAAAAAAGTTTATTGAATTGAATTGAAGTCTCCCAAGATGGTCACCAGTGAAAATAAAATCAAAGAAGTATGGAAAACACTTTTTATTTTTTGTTTTTTTGCAGTTTTATATAGTGCAGACTGGTCAGGTATTGGAGTACTTTACATGAGCATTGGTTACATCACACAAGGACAGATTCATTTTGGTTGTAGACATGGAGAAATTAAGTGATTTGACCAGAATCACAGAATGTCGAGCTGAAGTAGAAACTCCAACCTGGTACCCCCGCTGCAAAGTCTGCAGCTCTGGAAGTAACACCACATCCTCTCCCCTAAGTGCAACATTTAATCAAGTAGTCAACTGGATAAAAAAACATAAAGATAACAAATAATTTAAAAGTGCTTTGTCACTATTTGAGAACTCAGAAAATATGTCCTCATTTTAGTTTTTTAGAGTACTAACCATAATTTCGATGCAAATAAGACCCTCTCATTTCTATAATTTCTAAAGGAAATGCTTTAGGTATTACAGTTTTGATTACATCAAGATGACATCAGGCGTGCCACACTTTTGTAATAAATATAGAATGTTAGCAATCTAGTTGTTTATTAGGATACTGTTGAGAGGCAGAGGTCAGGGGCACGGACTCGGAAAATTGAAGGCAGGTAGGAGGGTGCAGAGGCAACAATTCGACCACACTGGGCAGGCAGGAAGGGCAGTTGCAGCAAAACAGACTATGGAGGGCAGTGGAAAGGGGGCAGGGGCAACAAACCAACAATGCAGGACAGGCAAGAGAGGCTGTGGCAATATAATAGACTTTTGTGGGCAGAAGGAAGAGGCAGTGGTAGTACAACCATACATGCCAACAGACCCGATTCAGCCAGGAAACGCCCAATGTTTTAAGCCCAAATGGGCTTTATTCTATCTGTCTCCTGTCTACAATCTCTTCTTTTTCAATGTAAGTCAATGGGGAATTGGGGTCTGCACATAGAAAACAGAGGGCTGGGGGCAAGGGGGCAGGGCTGGAGCAGCAAGCTGACCATGGAGGTCAGGCAGGATGGGCACTAGAAGCACAACACACCATGGAGGGCAACAGTGAGACTATAATGGCATACACACAGACCATGGAGGGAAGGTGGGAGGGGGTCAGGGGCAGCTAGCTGACCATACAGGGAAGGTGGGAGGGGGCCATGGCAGCACAGAAGACCATGCATGGCAAGTGGGAGGGTTAGTGGCAGTATAATGGCCATGATGGGCAAGAAGGAGGAGGCAGGGGCATGCTCAAAGGACCATGGAGGATAGAAGGGAGGGGTAGGAGCTGGGCACAGACAAGAGAGTTCAGGGGAAGGGGCCTCACAACAGACCACGTAGGGCAGGCAGGAGGAGCAGTTGCAGCACAACAGACCAGGGAGGGCAGAAGGGTGTGGCAGTAAAAAGGTCCATGGAGGACAGGAGGAAGGGGTTAGGGGCATGGAACGTGGACAGGCAGGGTGGAGGTGGCAGGGACAGGTTATAGTCATCTGACAATGCTAGGCAGCTGGGAGGGGAGTGGCAGCTCAACAGAACACTCAGAGTAGATAGGAGGGGCAGGTCCATGGAACATGGTGGGCAAAAAGGATGGAGCAGGGGCATGCACACAGACATCGGAGGGCAGGGGGAAGGAGAGTAGGGGCAGCAAGCTAAGCACAGAGGCTAAGCAGGAGGTCAATGATGGGGCATAGAATTGGGCAATGGAGGGCAGGAGGAGTGGACTGGGACATCATGCTAAATGTAGGGCAGTGGCAGCACATCAGACCATGCATGGCAGGAGGGAGGAGGCTAAAGCATGGATTCAGACAATAGAGGATAGGGAGGAAGTGGATGGGGCAGCAAGCTAACTGTTCAGAGAAGGCGGGAAGGCCAGTGGCAGAACAACGGCCACACAGGGCTGTAAGTAGGGAGCAGGGGCATGGACTTGGACAATGGATGGCAAGGAGGAGGGGAGGCAGGAGCAGCAAGCTTGGGTGGGGGCAGCACAATGCCAGGCTAGGCCCTGCTTCCAACCCCCCACCATCCATTGTGATAGGTATCTTACTTAACGTTAAAAAAAACCTAGAAATTCACTGAAAACAACAAAGATTACAGGGACGTTATAGTTAGACTCAGATTTCACTCATACAAAACCAGTGAAATTCAGCAGTTATAGTTACCTGAGCTAACTATAACTTGCGCCCCCGCAATGCACTGCTTATGAACTCAGACATTACATCATTCAAGACATGGTCAGTGACATCACTCATGACATCACTCATGACATCTCAAATGAGCTGTGAATGGAATGGAACTATAATCGCTAGAACTTTATTTAGGGATAGTGTGTGTATATTAACACACATTTTTTTCTTTTCTTTCGTGTAAGAACCATTAAAATATGCAAAAAGCCCAGATCAATATGGCTGATAGACTTTCACTTAAAAGTAATGTGTAGTCCATTGTTTATGTTGATGTTTGCAATCGTAAGTATGTTTATTATGAACAAGTCATGTTGATGAACATACAGGTACGGCGGTCACGGGGCAAGATATGCTGCAATGACATCTTTTGATTTGGCTAGGTGACAGCACAGAATTAGAAGACTTCTGCTCTTGGCTCAATAACAGTCAGCCAGACCTTAGATTCACATACAATCACAATAACACCCAAATTGATTAACTGGACGTTACCATAAAAATGTTGGACGGAGCACTATATACAACCTTGTTCATAAAGCCCACTGAATGCAATACCATACTTCAGTACAATAGCTCACACCCCAGAGCACTCAGAGACGGTCTACCTTATGGCCAATTTCTCAGAATCAGGAGAAATTATAAATTCAAAGAAGATTTCTTAGAGATGCAGAAATACTCTGTAGGAAACTGACTGAGAGGGGCTACCCCAGACGCCTAGTCAAACGTTCCATGAAACGAGAATGGTACTCGCACCGAGAATATATGCTCCAACCAATAAAAAAGACACCCCTCTCCAAAATCACATGTGTCACCACATATTGCCCAGTGAGCAATAAACTGACAAAAATGATAAAAAAAACACTGGTCAGTCCTTGCTCTGCTCGACTTTACTACGGGTACTCCCATGTTTTCCTTTAAAAGGGGCCGTAACATTAAAGATCACTTGGTTAGGGCGCACAAACCTACGCAGAAGGACAACTCCCTCCAATCTTACCTTAAGTTACCCCCTGTGCAAGGCCATTACAAATGTAATAACCATTTGGCTTGTGATTCCACTATGAACACCAAAGTGTTTGAATATAGAGGTTTAAAACACACACTAAAGTCGTTTTCCAATTGTAATTCACAAAATGTGATTTATTGCATTGAATGTCCGTGTAAAATGCTATATATTGGACAGACCACCCAGAAGATAAAACCAGGATTTTGCAACACAAGAGCCGGATTCGCTGCAGCATTACAACAGCACCCCTTGTTGAACATTTCCTGGAAAAGGAACACTCTGAACTGAATTTTTAAATAGCTAGTGCTTGAAAGCGTACGTCCCAACTGCAGAGGCAGTAATATGCAACAGGTTCTCAACAGACTGGAATGTAAATGGATCTTCAACTGCCGGACCATTGAGCATGGACTAAACTCAATGGACGAATGGAATTCTTTCATCTAATCGATGGATATATGAGACACATAATATATGTCTCTCATACCAGCCTCTGTTATACGAGTTTTTCTACCACATTAGCCTCCCTCACTGTGTTAGGGACAGTCTAATTGTGAAACTACTTACTGTATCACTGGTAGTTTCGTTGATTATTACGTCTATTTCCTTGTATTAATTCTGTCTATTTCCTTGTATTTAACCTGCTTTGTTAACTTACCAAATATTGAGAATATTATCCCTAACTTTTACAAATGTACTGTTAGGCATAAGTGTTTTTGTTCTACTATTCACATATATCATCCCATAGATCTGCCTCTTCAGTTTCCTTAAATCTGTCCTCCTCAAATCCTCAATTCTGTCCTTAATTTCTCCAACTCAATACGACAGCTACAACACCACTAAAGGGTTAACAGCCTGCTGCAACCGGCGAGGTCCCCACGTGCCCAATTAGTCACACCCCCGCCTCACTGAGCTGCTGCACGCTCACATATGCGCCAGCATTCCTATTAATAGCACCTGGGCTTCACTTACTCAGCGTTCTTCATTCATCGCGCCTCTCACGGAAGCGAGGAACATAGCCCGCTCCTCCCCTTACAGACTGACTCCGGCGGTCTCACTACCAAGTAAGTCCTCAGCCTGCCACAGTTTTCCTCCCTCCTAGCTTGGTGCCCTTCAACTACTCTGATGGCTACGTTTTTCTCTTTAGGCAATTTTTCAAAACGGAAGGACTTAATTAATTGATTATCCTCCGCTGACAACATGGCTGTGTTGCGCCTCGAATCACTTGACCACTCATGTAAGTTAAAAAAAAACATTCATATCACGCGCTCCTTGTTACCCTGCCTTTCAGCCGCACTCAATCCTTAATTTACATTTTCAGGACCATTCCGTAAATTAATTCTGGCGCCTCGGTTACACTTCTGGCTCCAAGGAACTCCCGCCACTCCCGGGCTACTGTCAACCACAAACGTAAGTGCCGCCACCACCGTTATTAAAATTGCCTGTACTCGCACTTTTCAATAGTCCTAATTAGTTGTCCCCGGTTTTCCATTAGCCGGCAAAATCATAATTGGGCTCACGCCAGCCCCGTCGCTCGTTATTCTGAGCTCTTCACTGAGGCAGTATTCCTGACTCTACTTGCCACTGCCCCAACGTTAGCTTTTGAGTAAGTGCAAGTTTTAAACATCGCAACTAGGCGCCTTCCAATGCTCTGCCTTTGCTAACTCGCGCGCCTTGGATTAACTATCTTTTTCCTTCTATCCTGCTTTAATCAACTCATTATCCTTAATTATTAAGTATGTTACTCCGCCTGAAATTGAATCCTTAATTAAGCCTTTCTTCACAACGGAAACATGTGTGATTCACATCGCCTGAATTTAAAACTTGGAATCCTTAATTAATTGTCTATGTCACGATAATATGTCCTCCTTACCAATAAAGGCACTAACTAATTAAGTGTCCTTTAACTAATGTCATTTTTGTTGGTTCTCTGGGAGCCTTACTCCAATTCGAGTATGTTGTATTAACTTTCTATGACCAGGACGCCACCCTAACACTTTGTAAATATCTCTTATAGATTGGGATTGCTCACATAAGCTATGTCCTGAAGATGATCTCTAAATAACAGAGATTGAAACGCCGTCGACTCCCTACAACCAGAACTCCATATATTTTATATAAATTCTTTCGTAAGGAGTTCACTTGTTGTCAATGTGATGTATATATTTTAAAGTCACCCTCACTGAGCACCTCACGCTTGCTGTCACTTTTTTATGTGAGCACCTGAACTAGTATTATTCCTTGCATAGTATTAAAAATAAATAAGTATTGTTACTCTGATCATAACGTGTCCCTGGTCACACATTTTCATGCTCACTCCAGCATTAATTGCCTCCCCCTATTTAGTTGCACTGTTGCCCATTCTGGCGCAACTCCTGGGTCTGCCTTGGACCATTTTCTGGCCACTTTTTTAACCATTGTTTTCATAAACATTATTCCACCCCAGGTTCTAATTTCGGGGTACCCTTGTCTTTCTTCTATGAAATGACATTGTGTGCATATCAACACTTGTTTTCTTTTCTTTATTGTATGAATTCATAAATTTTCACATCGTGACCAGGCCAATATGGCCGCCAGCTTTCTAGACTAATGTAATGTAGTCCTTTGTTAATGTTGGCAACTGGAGGCATTTGCACATTTAAATAAGAAAGCTACAATGACATCTTGTATCGTTATCAAGGTTCGGCCAAGCCGAAACGCGTGGATCGCGTCCTTTGCCGATTAAATACTTCAACTACAACCTGAGTGCTGATTCTTTCCTTGTAAGAGTGAGAAGAGATTGAATACATATATATATAAAATTCACTGAAAAAAAACACAGGTTTAAGGGACATTATAGTTAGAAATTAGCATTTAAAAAACCTTAGATATTCACTGAAAAAACCACAGGTTTCAGGGACGTTATAGTTAGTCTGAAATTTCACTCGTACAAATCCAGAGAAATTCAGCCGTTATAGTTAGCTGAGCTAACTATAACTCAGGCCCCCGCAATGCACTGCTGATGACATCACATATTACATCACTCATGACATAGTCAGTGACATCACTGATGACATCACTGATGACATCTCAAATGACATCACTGATGATATCATCCAGTGACTGTGAGTGTTTCTAAAAAGTTTAAGAATGTGATATATATATGATGATTCAGCCAGTGTGTGACTGACTGTATAAGTGAGTGATTATATTTGTCTGGGTGAATGTATGGGTGAGTGACTAATCTGTGTGAATGTCTGTATCAATCTGTCAGTTGGTGTGTAAGTGGTTGAATGGGTTGGTGAATAGGTACATGAGTGACTATATGGGTTATTGATTGGTTGTCTGAGTACCTGTATGGGTGCCTGAGTGTCTGTGTGTTGTGTGACTACCTGCATGGATGTGTGAGTGGGTGATTCACTGGGTGTATGGGTTCATGAGTGCATCTGCAAGGGGCTGTATGGGTGAGTGAGTGTGCATATGGCTGTGTTGGTGAGTGAATGGATGTCTCAGTGGTACATGTGTGAATAACTACATATGTGAAAGGCAGTATATGTGAGTGTTGGAGTATATAAATGATTATATGTGAGAGTGAGTGATTGTGAGAGTGGCTGTATGGATGAGTGTGTGCTTGTGTCAGTGATTGTATAAGAGAGTAAGTATGTGTTAGTATCTGTATAAATAAGTGAGGTGGTATGTGTATAACTGTGTAGGTCAGTAAATGGGATTGTGATTGACTCTTTGGGTGACGGAATAGGTGTGTGAGTAACTCTATGGGTGAGTGGCGGTGTGTGAGTGTCTGTACGGGTGTATGAGTGCATATAATAGTGGCTGTATTGATGAGTGACTGCATGTATAAGTGACTGTATGGATGAGGGAGTGGATGTGTGTGTAGACCTAGGAATCAGTGAGTGGGTATGTAGTAACTGGTATTGGTGTGTGTATGGTTTTGAGAATGGCAGTCTGTATTTTAGAGTGGGTGTATCAAAGATTATATTAGGCTGTGAGGTGGGCATCCGATTATCACTTGGATGATGTTATCAGTGATGTCATTGGTAATGTCGTTTGAGATGCCATCAGTGATGTCATCAGTAATGTCACTGACCATGTCATGAGTGATGTAATATGTGATGTCATCAGCAGTGCATTGTGGGGGCGCGAGTTATAGTTAGCTCAACTAACTATAACGGCTGAATTTCTCTGGTTTTGTACAAGTGAAATGTCCAACTAACTATAACGTCCCTGAAACCTATGGTTTTTTCTGTGAATTTCTATGGTTTTTTAAATGCTAATTTATAACTATAACGTCCCTGAAACCTATGGTTTTTTCTGTGAATTTCTATGGTTTTTTAAATGATAATTTCTAACTATAACGTCCCTGAAACCTATGGTTTTTTCAGTGAATTTCTAAGATTTTTTAAATGCTACTTTCTAACTATGCCTACATAGGTAGGACATGTGCAGAAAGAGGAAGAAAGGTGCAGAAAGAAGCAAGAGAAGTGCAGAAAGAGGCAACAGAAGTCCAGAAAGAGGAAGAAAGGTAAAGAAAGAAGCAAGAGATGCGCAGAAAGAACCAACAGAGGTGCAGAAAGAGGCCTACTTTGACTGTACCTTACAACAGACTCATACAAAGTACCCTAATCACTAACCCTTCTCCCAAGATGTCTTAAACCTCACTTTTCTCTTGAAGGTTTACTATTAATCGACTGCTCAGAATGTTAGGCCTACCAAATATAAAACAGCAATCCTAAGCATTTCACTGTCTGACCAAGTTTGTGAAGGTATGCATGCGTGTCTATGCTTTTACCTAGTGACCTGTTAAATGAAAATAAACATACAAATACTTGAATAGCTGTGTTTCAAACAGCATACTCTGTAAATTTGTGTAAAAAAAGGTGTATGCATTTCTTCCTGCTCACAATACAGGGCACATGGGTATTCAATAGTATATTTGAGGGGCTCTATAACACATATATACATAAGACATGTCTGCCTGTGCAACCGAATGACAGAGCAGAACTAAGAAGATTTGACCACCTATAAGAGAAGCTACCCACTTTTTAAGCTACCATCTTCAGATGCATAACACATGTGAGAATATGTGCAAGTAGACATATACCTCAGTCACGAGAGCATGCAGACCTTTAAACTTGACAGCTTGCACTTCTCATTTGAATATATAAACAGGCAAGAGAAGTACAGAAAGAAGCAAGAGAATTGCAGAAAAATAACAAGAGAGGTGCAGAAAGAGTAAGAAATGTGCAGAAAGAGGCAAGAGAAGTGCAGAAAGAGGCAAGAGAAGTGTAGAAAGAGTCAAGAGAAGTGCAGAAAGAGGCAAGAGAGGAGCAGAAAGGGGCAAGAAAGGAGCAGAAAGAGGTAAGTGAGGTTCAGAAAGAGGCAAGAGAAGTGCAGAAAGAGGCAAGAGAGGTACAGAAAGAAGCAACAAAGGTGCAGAAGGAGACAAGAGAACTGCAGAAAGAGGCAAGAGAGTTGCAGAAACAGGCAAGAGAGGAGCAGAAAGAGGGAAGAAGGGTGCAGAAAGAGGCAAGGGGGGGTGCAGATAGAAGCAACAGAAGTGCGGAAAGAAGCAAGAGAAATGAAGAAAGAAGCAACAGAGGTGTAGAAACAGGCAAGAGGGGTACAGAAAGAGGGAAGAGGGGTGCAGAAAGAGGCAAGAGGGATGCAGAAAGAAGCAAGAGCAGTGCAGAAAGAACCAACAGAGGTGCTGATGGAGGCAAGAGGGGTGCCGAAAGAGGCAAGAGGGGTGCCAACATTTTTAAGAGAGGTGCAGAAAGAAGCAAGAGTAGTGCAGAAAGAACCAACAAAGGTGCAGAAACAGACAAGAGGGGTGCAGAAAGAGGCAAGAGAAGTTCAGAAAGAAGCAACAGCGGTGCAGAAGGAGGCAAGAGAAATGAAGAAAGAGGCAAGAGAGTTGCAGAAAGAGGCAAGAGAGGTATAGAAAGAGGGAAGAAGGGTGCAGAAAGGGGCAAGAGGGGTACAGAAAGAAGCAAGAGAGGTGTAGAAAGAAGCAAGAGAAGTGCAGAAAGAAGCAACAGAGGTGCAGAAAGAGGCAAGAGGGTTACAGAAAGAGGCAAGAGAAGTGCAGAAGAAAGCAACAGAGGTGCATAAAAAGGCAAGAAAAGTACAGAAAGAGGCAAGAGAGCTACATAAACAGGCAAAAGTGGTGCAGAAAGAGGGAACAGGGGTGGACACAGAGGCAAGAGAGGTGTAGAAAGAACCAACAGAGGTGCAGAAAGAGGCAAGAGGGGTGCAGAAAGAGGCAAGAGAAGTGCAGAAAAGCAAATTAGGTGCAGAAAGAGGCAAGAGGGGTGCAGAAAAAGGCAAGAGAGGAGCAGAAAGAGGCAAGCGAGGCGCACACAGAGGCACAAGGGGTGCAGAAATGTGCAAGAGAGGTACAGAAAGAAGCAAGAGAAGTGCAGAAAGAACCAACAGAGGTGCAGAAGGAGGCAAGAGGGGTGCAGAAACAGGCAAGGGAGGTGCAGAAAAAGGGAACAGGGGTGCAGAAACAGGCAAGGGAGATGCAGAAAGAAGCAACAGAAGTGCAGAAGGAGACAAGAGAACTGCAGAAAGAGGCAAGAGAGGCACAGAAAGAAGCAAGAGTGGCTTGCATACCATTAGTACCAATTTAACACCCACATTTAGCAATAAGTAACAGGTAACCATTCTAGGTTTACAAAGGACCTTCCACCACGCTGTAACACTTGTTGCTGCATTTTTGGTAGCGTTTGAGCCATTTGAGCTAGAAACAAGGCTTTTTTTGTTCAAATCTGCAGATTAGGCAGCAGATGATGGAATATGTGGCTAATGCGGAAAATGTATAATTGTGCGAAAGTCGGTGCAGCCAAACAGTCGCATAATTCCAGTGGCCCTGCTCATACCTCTGACTAGGTCACAGCCCCTTTGCCCACCACTCTGCAAACGCCCCTCCTGGCACGCTCTTGGTTGGGGGATAAAGTCCCCTTCGCTTGTGGGGGTCCTTAGGGGCCAACGAGCCTACCTGTAAACTCCAGTAAGCCCCACACAGTGGGATTGTTGAGAGGTGGACCCAGGCTACTCCCCCTTTCTCCACCACTCTGCAAACCCGCCTCCTGGCGCTCTCTTGGTTGGAAGATGAAGTCCCCTTGCCTCCTGAGGGTCCCTGGGGGCCAACTAGCCCTCCTGTTATCTCTAGTAAGCCCCACACAGATGGTTTGCTGAGAGTGGTCCGAGGCCACGCCCCCTTTTTACACCACTCTGCAAACGCACCTCCTGGAGCACTGCTGCTCGGGGGATGAAGTCCACTTTAGTCCTGAGGGCCTCAAGACACAACAGTACCTCATCGCCCCACCAGCAGTGCACCAAGAGGTGCATTTGCAGAGTGGTGTAAAAAGGGGCGTGGCCTCAGACCACCTCTCAGCAATCCCACTGTGTGGGGATTACTGGAGGTACCTGGTGGTCTAGTTGGCTCCTAAGGACCCTTAGGATTGAAGGGGACTTAATCCCCCAATTCAGAACGCGCCAGGAGGCGCGTTTGCACAGTGGTGCAGGAAGGGGGCGGGGCCTCCGGCAAGATGCCGGCTTTTTGTTTATTTGGTTTTTGGAAGGGGGGCTGTGTGGCCCCCTTACCTTAATTATTTTTGGGCCCTGAGGACCCCATCCCCCTGGGCCTGAGCATTTTTGTTTCCTTTTTTTAAACGGGAAGGGGGCATCGTGGGCCCCCTTCCCTGGGCCACTATTGGCCCAGGGGACCCCATCCCCCGGGGCCTGGCCTCGTTCTTTTAATTTTTTTATTTTTCCCGGGCGGGGTGCCGCGTGGCCCCCCTCCCATGGGCCACTTCTGGCCCCGGGGACCCCATGCCCCGGGGCCTGGTCATGTTTTTTTTATTTTTTATTTTTCATTTTCTCGGGAGGGGAGCCGCGTGGCCCCCTTCCCCTGGGCCACTTCTGGCCCTGGGGACCCCATCCCACAGGGCCGGCCCTCACATTGGGGACCGTGGGGGCAGCCCCAATGCCCCCATGGTCCCAGCCTGCTCCCCGCCTCCTGCAGGAGCCGGCATTGCTTTTGGACAAGGGGAGCTGCTGACATGCAGCTCCCCTTGTCCAAAAGCAATATGCTTTGCTTCATGGAAGCGAGAGCAGGTTTTCTGCTCTCGCTTCCATGAAGCTAAGCATAGTTTGAAATGACAGGGCGGGAGCCGTGCTTCCGCCCTGTCATTGCAAACTGCAATGTCCTAGGGTGGGCACCCCGGGACATTGCCGGAGCCAGCCCTGGGGGGTGGCGCTCCCCAGGGCCATAAAGGGCTCCAGGAGGGGGGCCGGGTGGCCCCCTTCCCAACGTGAAACATAGCCCCGGGGAGGTGGTGGTCCCTTGGGCTTGGGGGGCCCACGAGGCCCCCCTCAATAATGAAGAAAGCCCCAGGGTCGTGGTGGTCCCTGGGGCTTGGGGGGCCTGCGAGGCACCTCGCCCATAATTAATTAAAGCCCCAGTGAGGTGGCAGTCCCCGGGGCTTGGTGGTCCCACAAGCCCCCCATTAATGAAGAAAGCACCGGGGAGGTGGCAGTCCCCGGGGCTGCGGGGAGCTGCGTGCCCCCGTGCATAATAAATAAAGCCCCAGGGAGGTGGCAGTCCCCAGGGCTGCGGGGGCCCGCGAGGCTCCTGCACATTAATGAAACATTGCCCCCGGGACATGGCCCACCCAGTGGCTTAAAGAAACGAAGCGCGGGAGCCCGCGCTTCATATTTTATTTAGTTTTTCGGACAGATTTGCACACCCAGCGCGAATTCGGCTGGAAATATTTTAAAAAATGCTTTTTTTTGCCCTGGAGGCCTAGGGGTTCAGGGTGTTTCTACCCTGCCTCATTTTCTTGTTTTTTATCCTTTTTTTTTTTACTGTTCTCTTTTGAGTCAGTTTTATGGAGTCACAAGATGACTGCCAACACTTCCTGGTTTGGAGTGTTGACAGCCAATCAAAATGAAGCTCGTGCTCAGGAGGGTTCACCAACCCTCCTCGGCCACCAGATATCGATATTTTTATTTTTTGAATTTCTCAGGAACTACTGAATGGATTTACACCATTTAAAAAAAAGTTCACTTTCTGAATGAAGAGCTACCTTTTTGCCAAATTTGTTGTAATTCCGTTCAGCAGTTCAGGCTGTAGCTTTGTCTAAAGTTCCTATGGAAATTAACATGGAGAAAACGCTTTTTTAGGATCCCCCTTTTTTCACGGCCCCTGCTTGATGAATCACCCCGACACTTTCAAGACAGGAGTTGACCTGAGTGAACCATTAGTTTTGAAAATTTCGTGAAGATTCATCAAACGGCGCCAAAGATATTGGCAAAAGAAAAACGCTTTTTGAATATAAACGAGGTCCTAACTATAACTACCTACTGGCAACCGCCAGTAGGTAATATATATATATATATATATATATATATATATATATATATATATAGTTCCAATCCTGTATGACGACAACACACAGGCGCTGACACCGTGGGAGTATATAAAGGAAAGTTTTAATTCCAAATGAAGACCAAGACGCGTTTCGGCGGCGGACCGCCTTGCTCACTACATATATATATATATATATATATATATATATGCAAAAAAAAAAACCTCCAATGCTGAAAGGAAAGAGGTCACACGGGGAAATATCTTCGGAAGCCCTTTATTCACACAGCTGTCAGGCACGATGCATTTCGGCTTTATCAGCATTCCTCAGGTGCCGCAGTCTTGCCAGGATGCTGCCCCACCCATGTTTTAATCAGTCCTGCATCCCTCCCATTGGTGGGGGCACTCAGAGCTCCTGATCATGTGATCGCCCCTCACGATGTAATGTTGTAGACACCACATCTCCCAGAGTTCTTCTTGCCTGGGTGGAAGTTCCGCGGAGCTGGATTAGATGAAAACCATCCACATAAACTGGTGCTGTGCAGGACAAACATGGGTGACTGAATGGAAATGTCCTGGTTGCTGTATATGCCCAAAGCGCTTCCTCGGGTCCCCTTACGTTCCAGCCTCATAAAATAAGTGTCCACTGGGCTGTGGGTTTTAATTACAATGAACAAAATCCCTCGTGAAGTCACAAGCTGCACCTGGCAGCAGCCCTTGCTTCTCCTACTCGTTGAGGCGGGCTGGAGCAGATCCGATACCTCGGAGAAAAAGAAGCGCTGCAAACGCAGAAGCCAGCAACGCTCCAGCCAACTTACAGAACGGGGCCTCTTGACAAGCCTCTGGCTGGCGTGAACGTGTGCAAAAAAAAAACCTCCAATGCTGAAAGGAAAGAGGCCACACGGGGAAATATCTTCGGAAGCCCTTTATTCACACAGCTGTCAGGCACGATGCATTTCGGCTTTATCAGCCTTCCTCAGGTGCCGCTGTCTTGCCAGGATGCTGCCCCACCCATGTTTTAATCAGTCCTGCATCCCTCTCATTGGTGGGGGCACTCAGAGCTCCTGATCATGTGATCGCCCCTCACGATGTAATGTTGTAGACACCACATCTCCCAGAGTTCTTCTTGCCTGGGTGGAAGTTGCGCGGAGCTGGATTAGATGAAAACCATCCACATAAACTGGTGCTGTGCAGGACAAACACGGGTGACTGAATGGAAATGTCCTGGTTGCCGTATATGTCCAAAGCGCTTCCTCGGGTCCCCTTACGTTCCAGCCTCATAAAATAAGTGTCCACCGGGCTACGGGTTTTAATTACAATGAACAAAACCCCTCGTGAAGTCACAAGCTGCACCTGGCAGCAGCCCTTGCTTCTCCTACTTGTTGAGGCGGGCTGGAGCAGATCCGATACCTCGGAGAAAAAGAAGCGCTGCAAACGCAGAAGCCAGCAACGCTCCAGCCAACTTACAGAAAGGGGCCTCTTGACACGCCTCTGGCTGGCGTGAACATGTGCAAAAAAAAAACCTCCAACGCTGAAAGGAAAGAGGCCACACAGGGAAATATCTTCGGAAGCCCTTTATTCACACAGCTGTCAGGCACGATGCATTTCGGCTTTATCAGCCTTCCTCAGGTGCCGCTGTCTTGCCAGGATGCTGCCCCACCCATGTTTTAATCAGTCCTGCATCCCTCCCATTGGTGGGGGCACTCAGAGCTCCTGATCATGTGATCGCCCCTCACGATGTAATGTTGTAGACACCACATCTCCCAGAGTTCTTCTTGCCTGGGTGGAAGTTGCGCGGAGCTGGATTAGATGAAAACCATCCACATAAACTGGTGCTGTGCAGGACAAACACGGGTGACTGAATGGAAATGTCCTGGTTGCCGTATATGTCCAAAGCGCTTCCTCGGGTCCCCTTACGTTCCAGCCTCATAAAATAAGTGTCCACCGGGCTGCGGGTTTTAATAACAATGAACAAAACCCCTCGTGAAGTTACAAGCTGCACCTGGCAGCAGCCCTTGCTTCTCCAACTCGAGGCGGGCTGGAGCAGATCCGATACCTCGGAGAAAAAGAAGCGCTGCACACGCAGAAGCCAGCAACGCTCCAGCCAACTTACAGAATGGGGCCTCTTGACACGCCTCTGGCTGGCGTGAACATGTGCAAAAAAATCCCCTCCAATGCTGAAAGGAAAGAGGCCACACAGGGAAATATCTTCGGAAGCCCTTTATTCACACAGCTGTCAGGCACGATGCATTTCGGCTTTATCAGCCTTCCTCAGGTGCCGCTGTCTTGCCAGGATGCTGCCCCACCCATGTTTTAATCAGTCCTGCATCCCTCCCATTGGTGGGGGCACTCAGAGCTCCTGATCAGGTGATCGCCCCTCACGATGTAATGTTGTAGACACCACATCTCCCAGAGTTCTTCTTGCCTGGGTGGAAGTTGCGCGGAGCTGGATTAGATGAAAACCATCCACATAAATTGGTGCTGTGCAGGACAAACACGGGTGACTGAATGGAAATGTCCTGGTTGCCGTAAATGTCCAAAGGGCTTCCTCGGGTCCCCTTACGTTCCAGCCTCATAAAATAAGTGTCCACCGGGCTGTGGGTTTTAATTACAATGAACAAAACCCCTCGTTAAGTCACAAGCTGCACCTGGCAGCAGCCCTTGCTTCTCCTACTCGTTGAGGCGGGCTGGAGCAGATCCGATACCTCGGAGAAAAAGAAGCGCTGCACACGCAGAAGCCAGCAACGCTCCAGCCAACTTACAGAATGGGGCCTCTTGACACGCCTCTGGCTGGCGTGAACATGTGCAAAAAAATCCCCTCCAATGCTGAAAGGAAAGAGGCCACACAGGGAAATATCTTCGGAAGCCCTTTATTCACACAGCTGTCAGGCACGATGCATTTCGGCTTTATCAGCCTGCCTCAGGTGCCGCTGTCTTGCCAGGATGCTGCCCCACCCATGTTTTAATCAGTCCTGCATCCCTCCCATTGGTGGGGGCACTCAGAGCTCCTGATCATGTGATCGCCCCTCACGATGTAATGTTGTAGACACCACATCTCCCAGAGTTCTTCTTGCCTGGGTGGAAGTTGAGCGGAGCTGGATTAGATGAAAACCATCCACATAAACTGGTGCTGTGCAGGACAAACACGGGTGACTGAATGGAAATGTCCTGGTTGCCGTATATGTCCAAAGCGCTTCCTCGGGTCCCCTTACGTTCCAGCCTCATAAAATAAGTGTCCACCGGGCTACGGGTTTTAATTACAATGAACAAAACCCCTCGTGAAGTCACAAGCTGCACCTGGCAGCAGCCCTTGCTTCTCCTACTTGTTGAGGCGGGCTGGAGCAGATCCGATACCTCGGAGAAAAAGAAGCGCTGCAAACGCAGAAGCCAGCACCGCTCCAGCCAACTTACAGAAAGGGGCCTCTTGACACGCCTCTGGCTGGCGTGAACATGTGCAAAAAAAAACCCTCCAATACTGAAAGGAAAGAGGCCACACAGGGAAATATCTTCGGAAGCCCTTTATTCACACAGCTGTCAGGCACGATGCATTTCGGCTTTATCAGCCTTCCTCAGGTGCTGCTGTCTTGCCAGATTGCTGCCCCACCCAGGTTTTAATCAGTCCTGCATCCCTCCCATTGGTGGGGGCACTCAGAGCTCCTGATCATGTGATCGCCCCTCACGATGTAATGTTGTAGACACCACATCTCCCAGAGTTCTTCTTGCCTGGGTGGAAGTTGCGCGGAGCTGTTTTAGATGAAAACCATCCACATAAACTGGTGCTGTGCAGGACAAACACGGGTGACTGAATGGAAATGTCCTGGTTGCCGTATATGTCCAAAGCGCTTCCTCGGGTCGCCTTACGTTCCAGCCTCATAAAATAAGTGTCCACCGGGCTGCGGGTTTTAATTACAATGAACAAAACCCCTCGTGAAGTCACAAGCTGCACCTGGCAGCAGCCCTTGCTTCTCCTACTCGTTGAGGCGGGCTGGAGCAGATCCGATACCTCGGAGAAAAAGAAGCGCTGCAAACGCAGAAGCCAGCAACGCTCCAGCCAACTTACAGAACGGGGCCTCTTGACACGCCTCTGGCTGGCGTGAACATGTGCAAAAAAAAAACCTCCAATACTGAAAGGAAAGAGGCCACACAGGGAAATATCTTCGGAAGCCCTTTATTCACACAGCTGTCAGGCACGATGCATTTCGGCTTTATCAGCCTTCCTCAGGTGCCGCTGTCTTGCCAGGATGCTGCCCCACCCATGTTTTAATCAGTCCTGCATCCCTCCCATTGGTGGGGGCACTCAGAGCTCCTGATCAAGTCATCGCCCCTCACGATGTAATGTTGTAGACACCACATCTCCCAGAGTTCTTCTTGCCTGGGTGGAAGTTGCGCGGAGCTGGATTAGATGAAAACCATCCACATAAACTGGTGCTGTGCAGGACAAACACGGGTGACTGAATGGAAATGTCCTGGTTGCCGTATATGTCCAAAGCGCTTCCTCGGGTCCCCTTACGTTCCAGCCTCATAAAATAAGTGTCCACCGGGCTGCGGGTTTTAATTACAATGAACAAAACCCCTCGTGAAGTCACAAGCTGCACCTGGCAGCAGCACTTGCTTCTCCTACTCGTTGAGGCGGGCTGGAGCAGATCCGATACCTCGGAGAAAAAGAAGCGCTGCACACGCAGAAGCCAGCAACGCTCCAGCCAACTTACAGAATGGGGCCTCTTGACACGCCTCTGGCTGGCGTGAACATGTGCAAAAAAATCCCCTCCAATGCTGAAAGGAAAGAGGCCACACAGGGAAATATCTTCGGAAGCCCTTTATTCACACAGCTGTCAGGCACGATGCATTTCGGCTTTATCAGCCTTCCTCAGGTGCCGCTATCTTGCCAGGATGCTGCCCCACCCATGTTTTAATCAGTCCTGCATCCCTCCCATTGGTGGGGGCACTCAGAGCTCCTGATCATGTGATCGCAACTCACGATGTAATGTTGTAGACACCACATCTCCCAGTGTTCTTCTTGCCTGGGTGGAAGTTGCGCAGAGCTGGATTAGATGAAAACCATCCACATAAACTGGTGCTGTGCAGGACAAACACGGGTGACTGAATGGAAATGTCCTGGTTGCCGTATATGTCCAAAGCACTTCCTCGGGTCCCCCTACGTTCCAGCCTCATAAAATAAGTGTCCACCGGGCTGCGGGTTTTAATTACAATGAACATAACCCCTCGTGAAGTCACAAGCTGCACCTGGCAGCAGCCCTTGCTTCTCCTACTTGTTGAGGCGGGCTGGAGCAGATCCGATACCTCGGAGAAAAAGAAGCGCTGCAAACGCAGAAGCCAGCAACGCTCCAGCCAACTTACAGAATGGGGCCTCTTGACACGCCTCTGGCTGGCGTGAACATGTGCAAAAAATCCCCTCCAATGCTGAAAGGAAAGAGGCCACACAGGGAAATATCTTCGGAAGCCCTTTATTCACACAGCTGTCAGGCACAATGCATTTCGGCTTTATCAGCCTTCCTCAGGTGCCGCTGTCTTGCCAGGATGCTGCCCCACCCATGTTTTAATCAGTCCTGCATCCCTCCCATTGGTGGGGGCACTCAGAGCTCCTGATCAGGTGATCGCCCCTCACGATGTAATGTTGTAGACACCACATCTCCCAGAGTTCTTCTTGCCTGGGTGGAAGTTGCGCGGAGCTGGATTAGATGAAAACCATCCACATAAATTGGTGCTGTGCAGGACAAACACGGGTGACTGAATGGAAATGTCCTGGTTGCCATAAATGTCCAAAGGGCTTCCTCGGGTCCCCTTACGTTCCAGCCTCATAAAATAAGTGTCCACCGGGCTGTGGGTTTTAATTACAATGAACAAAACCCCTCGTTAAGTCACAAGCTGCACCTGGCAGCAGCCCTTGCTTCTCCTACTCGTTGAGGCGGGCTGGAGCAGATCCGATACCTCGGAGAAAAAGAAGCGCTGCACACGCAGAAGCCAGCAACGCTCCAGCCAACTTACAGAATGGAGCCTCTTGACACGCATCTGGCTGGCGTGAACATGTGCAAAAAAATCCCCTCCAATGCTGAAAGGAAAGAGGCCACACAGGGAAATATCTTCGGAAGCCCTTTATTCACACAGCTGTCAGGCACGATGCATTTCGGCTTTATCAGCCTGCCTCAGGTGCCGCTGTCTTGCCAGGATGCTGCCCCACCCATGTTTTAATCAGTCCTGCATCCCTCCCATTGGTGGGGGCACTCAGAGCTCCTGATCATGTGATCGCCCCTCACGATGTAATGTTGTAGACACCACATCTCCCAGAGTTCTTCTTGCCTGGGTGGAAGTTGCGCGGAGCTGGATTAGATGAAAACCATCCACATAAACTGGTGCTGTGCAGGACAAACACGGGTGACTGAATGGAAATGTCCTGGTTGCCGTATATGTCCAAAGCGCTTCCTCGGGTCCCCTTACGTTCCAGCCTCATAAAATAAGTGTCCACCGGGCTACGGGTTTTAATTACAATGAACAAAACCCCTCGTGAAGTCACAAGCTGCACCTGGCAGCAGCCCTTGCTTCTCCTACTTGTTGAGGCGGGCTGGAGCAGATCCGATACCTCGGAGAAAAGAAGCGCTGCAAACGCAGAAGCCAGCACCGCTCCAGCCAACTTACAGAAAGGGGCCTCTTGACACGCCTCTGGCTGGCGTGAACATGTGCAAAAAAAAAACCTCCAATACTGAAAGGAAAGAGGCCACACAGGGAAATATCTTCGGAAGCCCTTTATTCACACAGCTGTCAGGCACGATGCATTTCGGCTTTATCAGCCTTCCTCAGGTGCTGCTGTCTTACCAGGATGCTGCCCCACCCATGTTTTAATCAGTCCTGCATCCCTCCCATTGGTGGGGGCACTCAGAGCTCCTGATCATGTGATCGCAACTCATGATGTAATGTTGTAGACACCACATCTCCCAGTGTTCTTCTTGCCTGGGTGGAAGTTGCGCAGAGCTGGATTAGATGAAAACCATCCACATAAACTGGTGCTGTGCAGGACAAACAGGGGTGACTGAATGGAAATGTCCTGGTTGCCGTATATGTCCAAAGCACTTCCTCGGGTCCCCTTACGTTCCAGCCTCATAAAATAAGTGTCCACCGGGCTGCGGGTTTTAATTACAATGAACAAAACCCCTCGTGAAGTCACAAGCTGCACCTGGCAGCAGCCCTTGCTTCTCCTACTCGTTGAGGCGGGCTGGAGCAGATCCGATACCTCGGAGAAAAGAAGCGCTGCACACGCAGAAGCCAGCAACGCTCCAGCCAACTTACAGAATGGGGCCTCTTGACACGCCTCTGGCTGGCGTGAACATGTGCAAAAAAATCCCCTCCAATGCTGAAAGGAAAGAGGCCACACAGGGAAATATCTTCGGAAGCCCTTTATTCACACAGCTGTCAGGCACGATGCATTTCGGCTTTATCAGCCTGCCTCAAGTGCCGCTGTCTTGCCAGGATGCTGCCCCACCCATGTTTTAATCAGTCCTGCATCCCTCCCATTGGTGGGGGCACTCAGAGCTCCTGATCATCTGATCGCCCCTCACGATGTAATGTTGTAGACACCACATCTCCCAGAGTTCTTCTTGCCTGGGTGGAAGTTGCGCGGAGCTGGATTAGATGAAAACCATCCACATAAACTGGTGCTGTGCAGGACAAACATGGGTGACTGAATGGAAATGTCCTGGTTGCCGTATATGTCCAAAGCGCTTCCTCGGGTCCCCTTACATTCCAGCCTCATAAAATAAGTGTCCACCGGGCTGTGGGTTTTAATTACAATGAACAAAACCCCTCGTGAAGTCACAAGCTGCACCTGGCAGCAGCCCTTGCTTCTCCTACTCGTTGAGGCGGGCTGGAGCAGATCCGATACCTCGGAGAAAAAGAAGCGCTGCAAACGCAGAAGCCAGCAACGCTCCAGCCAACTTACAGAACGGGGCCTCTTGACACGCCTCTGGCTGGCGTGAACGTGTGCAAAAAAAAAAACTCCAATGCTGAAAGGAAAGAGGCTACACGGGTAAATATCTTCGGAAGCCCTTTATTCACACAGCTGTCAGGCACGATGCATTTCGGCTTTATCAGCCTTCCTCAGGTGCCGCTGTCTTGCCAGGATGCTGCCCCACCCATGTTTTAATCAGTCCTGCATCCCTCTCATTGGTGGGGGCACTCAGAGCTCCTGATCATGTGATCGCCCCTCACGATGTAATGTTGTAGACACCACATCTCCCAGAGTTCTTCTTGCCTGGGTGGAAGTTGCGCGGAGCTGGATTAGATGAAAACCATCCACATAAACTGGTGCTGTGCAGGACAAACACGGGTGACTGAATGGAAATGTCCTGGTTGCCGTATATGTCCAAAGCGCTTCCTCGGGTCCCCTTACGTTCCAGCCTCATAAAATAAGTGTCCACCGGGCTACGGGTTTTAATTACAATGAACAAAACCCCTCGTGAAGTCACAAGCTGCACCTGGCAGCAGCCCTTGCTTCTCCTACTTGTTGAGGCGGGCTGGAGCAGATCCGATACCTCGGAGAAAAAGAAGCGCTGCAAACGCAGAAGCCAGCAACGCTCCAGCCAACTTACAGAAAGGGGCCTCTTGACACGCCTCTGGCTGGCGTGAACATGTGCAAAAAAAAAACCTCCAACGCTGAAAGGAAAGAGGCCACATGGGGAAATATCTTCGGAAGCCCTTTATTCACACAGCTGTCAGGCACGATGCATTTCGGCTTTATCAGCCTTCCTCAGGTGCTGCTGTCTTGCCAGGATGCTGCCCCACCCATGTTTTAATCAGTCCTGCATCCCTCCCATTGGTGGGGGCACTCAGAGCTCCTGATCATGTGATCGCCCCTCACGATGTAATGTTGTAGACTCCACATCTCCCAGAGTTCTTCTTGCCTGGGTGGAAGTTGCGCGGAGCTGGATTAGATGAAAACCATCCACATAAACTGGTGCAGTGCAGGACAAACACGGGTGACTGAATGGAAATGTCCTGGTTGCCGTATATGTCCAAAGCGCTTCCTCGGGTCGCCTTACGTTCCAGCCTCATAAAATAAGTGTCCACCGGGCTGCGGGTTTTAATTACAATGAACAAAACCCCTCGTGAAGTCACAAGCTGCACCTGGCAGCAGCCCTTGCTTCTCCTACTCGTTGAGGCGGGCTGGAGCAGATCGATACCTCGGAGAAAAAGAAGCGCTGCAAACGCAGAAGCCAGCAACGCTCCAGCCAACTTACAGAATGGGGCCTCTTGACACGCCTCTGGCTGGCGTGAACATGTGCAAAAAAAAAACCTCCAATACTGAAAGGAAAGAGGCCACACAGGGAAATATCTTCGGAAGCCCTTTATTCACACAGCTGTCAGGCACGATGCATTTCGGCTTTATCAGCCTTCCTCAGGTGCCGCTGTCTTGCCAGGATGCTGCCCCACCCATGTTTTAATCAGTCCTGCATCCCTCCCATTGGTGGGGGCACTCAGAGCTCCTGATCAAGTCATCGCCCCTCACGATGTAATGTTGTAGACACCACATCTCCCAGAGTTCTTCTTGCCTGGGTGGAAGTTGCGCGGAGCTGGATTAGATGAAAACCATCCACATAAACTGGTGCTGTGCAGGACAAACACGGGTGACTGAATGGAAATGTCCTGGTTGCCGTATATGTCCAAAGCGCTTCCTCGGGTCCCCTTACGTTCCAGCCTCATAAAATAAGTGTCCACCGGGCTGCGGGTTTTAATTACAATGAACAAAACCCCTTGTGAAGTCACAAGCTGCACCTGGCAGCAGCCCTTGCTTCTCCTACTCGTTGAGGCGGGCTGGAGCAGATCCGATACCTCGGAGAAAAGAAGCGCTGCACACGCAGAAGCCAGCAACGCTCCAGCCAACTTACAGAATGGGGCCTCTTGACACGCCTCTGGCTGGCGTGAACATGTGCAAAAAAATCCCCTCCAATGCTGAAAGGAAAGAGGCCACACAGGGAAATATCTTCGGAAGCCCTTTATTCACACAGCTGTCAGGCACGATGCATTTCGGCTTTATCAGCCTTCCTCAGGTGCCGCTGTCTTGCCAGGAAGCTGCCCCACCCATGTTTTAATCAGTCCTGCATCCCTCCCACTGGTGGGGGCACTCAGAGCTCCTGATCATGTGATCTCAACTCACGATGTAATGTTGTAGACACCACATCTCCCAGTGTTCTTCTTGCCTGGGTGGAAGTTGCGCAGAGCTGGATTAGATGAAAACCATCCACATAAACTGGTGCTGTGCAGGACAAACACGGGTTACTGAATGGAAATGTCCTGGTTGCCGTATATGTCCAAAGCACTTCCTCGGGTCCCCTTACGTTCCAGCCTCATAAAATAAGTGTCCACCGGGCTGCGGGTTTTAATTACAATGAACATAACCCCTCGTGAAGTCACAAGCTGCACCTGGCAGCAGCCCTTGCTTCTCCTACTCGTTGAGGCGGGCTGGAGCAGATCCGATACCTCAGAGAAAAAGAAGCGATGCAAACGCAGAAGCCAGCAACGCTCCAGCCAACTTACAGAACGGGGCCTCTTGACACGCCTCTGGCTGGCGTGAACATGTGCAAAAAAAAACCTCCAACGCTGAAAGGAAAGAGGCCATACGGGGAAATATCTTCGGAAGCCCTTTATTCACACAGCTGTCAGGCACGATGCATTTCGGCTTTATCAGCCTTCCTCAGGTGCCGCTGTCTTGCCAGGATGCTGCCCCACCCATGTTTTAATCAGTCCTGCATCCCTCCCATTGGTGGGGGCACTCAGAGCTCCTGATCATGTGATCGCAACTCACGATGTAATGTTGTAGACACCACATCTCCCAGTGTTCTTCTTGCCTGGGTGGAAGTTGCGCAGAGCTGGATTAGATGAAAACCATCCACATAAACTGGTGCTGTGCAGGACAAACACGGGTGACTGAATGGAAATGTCCTGGTTGCAGTATATGTCCAAAGCACTTCCTCGGGTCCCCTTACGTTCCAGCCTCATAAAATAAGTGTCCACCGGGCTGCGGGTTTTAATTACAATGAACAAAACCCCTCGTGAAGTCACAAGCTGCACCTGGCAGCAGCCCTTGCTTCTCCTACTCGTTGAGGCGGGCTGGAGCAGATCCGATACCTCGGAGAAAAAGAAGCGCTGCAAACGCAGAAGCCAGCAACGCTCCAGCCAACTTACAGAACGGGGCCTCTTGACACGCCTCTGGCTGGCGTGAACATGTGCAAAAAAAAAACCTCCAATGCTGAAAGGAAAGAGGCCACACGGGGAAATATCTTTGGAAGCCCTTTATTCACACAGCTGTCAGGCACGATTCATTTCGGCTTTATCAGCCTGCCTCAGGTGCCGCTGTCTTGCCAGGTTGCTGCCCCACCCATGTTTTAATCAGTCCTGCATCCCTCCCATTGGTGGGGGCACTCAGAGCTCCTGATCAAGTGATCGCCCCATACGATGTAATGTTGTAGACACCACATCTCCCAGAGTTCTTCTTGCCTGGGTGGAAGTTGCGCGGAGCTGGATTAGATGAAAACCATCCACATAAACTGGTGCTGTGCAGGACAAACACGGGTGACTGAATGGAAATGTCCTGGTTGCCGTATATGTCCAATGCGCTTCCTCGGGTCCCCTTACGTTCCAGCCTCATAAAATAAGTGTCCACCGGGCTGCGGGTTTTAATTACAATGAACAAAACCCCTTGTGAAGTCACAAGCTGCACCTGGCAGCAGCCCTTGCTTCTCCTACTCGTTGAGGCGGGCTGGAGCAGATCCGATACCTCGGTGAAAAAGAAGCGCTGCAAACGCAGAAGCCAGCAACGCTCCAGCCAACTTACAGAACGGGGCCTCTTGACACGCCTCTGGCTGGCGTGAACATGTGCAAAAAAAACCTCCAATGCTGAAAGGAAAGAGGCCACACGGGGAAATATCTTCGGAAGCCCTTTATTCACACAGCTGTCAGGCACGATGCATTTCGGCTTTATCAGCCTTCCTCAGGTGCCACTGTCTTGCCAGGATGCTGCCCCACCCATGTTTTAATCAGTCCTGCATCCCTCCCATTGGTGGGGGCACTCAGAGCTCCTGATCTTGTGATCGCCCCACACGATGTAATGTTGTAGACACCACATCTCCCAGAGTTCTTCTTGCCTGGGTGGAAGTTGCGCTGAGCTGGATTAGATGAAAACCATCCACATAAACTGGTGCTGTGCAGGACAAACACGGGTGACTGAATGGAAATGTCCTGGTTGCTGTATATGTCCAAAGCGCTTCCTCGGGTCCCCTTACGTTCCAGCCTCATAAAATAAGTGTCCACCGGGATTGGATTTTGATGTTTATATTGCATACAGGTTGTGGTACCTATTTCTATTTGAGAGACAATGACATTTTTAGTTTTTATGAAGCGTAGATTAGGGTACGGGCTGGGCAGACGAGATATGTTAAGTTCCATGACCGATAATGACTGGTAGCTTATCTATTTGCTCGTGGAATATTTGTGGTTTAAACGATAGAAAAAAAGAGGGGTGATGGCCCAAATTTTGCAGGTTATGCGTATTGATGTACTTTGCGTACAAGAAACTCATATTTCTTGGAATAACCGAAAATGGCTGAATGACCTGGGTATGGAAATACTAGCTTGTACCAGACAGAGCTCAACTACCAGAGGGGTTGCTATTTTGATTAAAAATGGCTTGGGTGCATGTAAACAGGTTAAAGAGGATGTCTTGGGGCGCTGGGTAATCATTGAAATTGTTGTTAATGGTTCTTTATTGTCGATATGTTCTATATACGGCTCTAATTTAGATGATCCGGAGGTTATGCATTATCTGAGTGATGAATTAGCGTCATGGCCATCCCCTTTAATCCTTTGTGGGGATTTCAATCTTCATTTGGAGAGTGGATTTGATATTACTAGTGATAATCCTTATAGGGGTAAGAAAACTAAAGTTTTTAAAGCCACTCAAGGTTTAGTCAAAGAACTTGTGTTGGCTGATGTATGGTACACTCATAAGAAAGATGTGCCTGGAGACACTTTCTATTCAGCTCCCCATAGAAAACATGTGCGTTTGGACTATTTTTTTTATCTCAGCTGAAAGAGTATCGAGTGCTAAAATAGAGATCACACCAAGGATTATTTCGGATCATAATCCGGTCATTCTAGAACTAGATATTAGGTCTAGGGCTCAGCCGAACGCATGGACTTTCGAACGTAAACTTTTACTTGATCCTGAATATTATGTGTATAAGGGTGATTGGATCAGGGATTTTTTTTTAAATAACCGGGATACTGCTTCAGACCTCATTGTTTGGGACGCATTTAAGGCCGGAGTTCGTGGAGCAACACTTAGCTATTCGATTGCTAAACAGCGTAAGATTTTGGTTGAAGTCAAGGCAGAGATCAATCAGTTAAGGTTATTAGAAATAGAGCTTATGGGGGAGATAAACCGGCAGCAAAATATGGAAATAACTTTAAAAACTATTGCAATTCTAAAAATGAAAATCCACCAACATTTTGCTACAAGAATAGCATCAATATTGGCTTCGTATAGGACACAAATTTATGAAGCAGGGGAAAATTCTGGAAGGATATTAGCGAAGAGATTGCAGCAGAGGGAGATAACTAATCGGATTTATAAGATACAGGATCATTTAGATCAGATTCAGGATTCCCCAGGTGAAGTTTTGAATGTTTTTCGTAACTACTATAATAATTTATACACAGAGGAAGGAACAATAGATTTTGATGAGAAAATGAAGGAATTTAGTTCTGAAATGGAAACCTATAAAGTTACACAAGATCAAAATGAGAAATTAGCCGAATGCATTACCTGGGAGGAGGTGGAGGGTGCAATAATGTCTTTGGCTTCTGGCAAAGCGGTAGGTTCAGACGGTATCCCTCTCAAATTTTATAAGATATTTCGTCAAGTTCTTCGACCGGAACTCATGACATTGTTTCTGCCGCTCAACGCGGAATAGCTCCAGACTCTTGGCGAAAAACTATTATTATTGTTTTTTAAAAAAAAGGACAAACCTGAGCTGCTCCCATCGTCCTATAGACCGATCTCATTGATCAACTCAGATAGTAAGATCTTTTAAAAAATTATGGCCCATCGCTTAGGAACGGTTATTACCCCTTTAGTTTCTAACTTCCAGCATGGGTTTATCCCCGGCAGAGACACTGCTGATCATGTTAGACGAGTAATCGCTCTTTTAGATTGGGCTCAGGCAACCGAATCGGCATTGGGGGTGATCCTGTTGGACGCCGAGAAGGCGTTCGACAGGGTCTCCTGGCAATACTTGTGGGATGTCTTGCGATGGAAAGGGTTTTGTTTTCAGTTTATACAAGCAGTTAAGACTTTATATTTACGCCCGGAAGCCACCATACGTATTTCTGGACAAGAGTCTAGCTCATTTAGTATTAGTAGGGGTACAAGGCAAGGTTGTCCATGTTCCCCTCTTTTATTTGCATTATATATTGATTTATTTTTGAATAAGTTGAACCAGCACATAGATATTAAACCAGTAAGCGTTTACAATATTGAGTACAGAGCATTGGCGTATGCCGATGACATAGTTATACTCACTAGGGATATTGCAACTGCGCTTCCAGCAATTAAGTCATTGGCTGTGCAATTCGGCATCTTTTCCGGTTACAAATTAAATGTAGAAAAAACCCAGGTGCTTTATTCTGGTGCTGATCCCCCATTAAATATATCAATTGCTCCCGAAGTTACATATCTGGGAATAAAAATTACTTCGGAAGTGGACAAGATCCCTGATTTGAATATTATTCCAGTGATGGAGAAGGTCAATGCAACATTGGAAAGACTAGATCATCTTCATCTATCTCTCCATGGGAGATGTAATGTTTTAAAAATGCTTATTGTACCGAAATTTTTGTATATGTTTAGAACAATTCCTCTAGAGTTTTCCTCTTCGTGTTTCATCAAATTAGAGAGGATTTGTACCAGATTTTTATGGGGGTATCGAAGACAGAGAAGGGCATATAAGAAGATGGTTCTACCTAGACATCACGGGGCTGGGGTATCCCACATTTTATGATGTATTACTGGGCTGCCATGATGCAATATATTGGACCCTTGGTAGTTGGGGCTAAAGTTGAGATTCCCTTTTTTAATAGACCATCTATTTATGAATTCGGGCTGGGTAATGAGACTAATTGTTGTTTAGTTAAAGTAATTGAGCCCAGCTACTTCAAAAAAACAAAGTTTAAGATACTTAAGGCTGCATACGCAGTCTGGAAACAAATTAAACGCAAGATACATATTTTTAACCTCAATGCTTATACCCCCTTCTTTGCTCCTGTGTTGCTCCCAATAATCTTTCGAGATCAAGTAACACTCAGATGGGGTTTTAAAGGAATAGTGTGTTTAGGGGATATGTATGATAATGGGCTACTTTTAGCATTTTCAGATTTACAGGAGAAATTTGGCTTAGGAAATAAGATTTTTTCAAATACCTGCAAATCCGAAGTTACTTGGCGCGGATGGGGCCAGGAATAGGACAACAGTTTGTTAAAATTCCCTAATTGAAAAAATGATGAAAAAATCCTCAATTGGTCATTTCTACCAACAATTAGTGGAAATATTCCCCGATGATTTAGGCTTATGGAAAATAAAATGGGAGACTAAACTGGGAGTGGAGGATTTAGATTTAACAAAATCTCTGGATCTTGCTAACCAGGTTTTAATGACTGGAAGATTACGCAGTCAGCATTATATGGCCCTTTTCAACCTATACTATACTCCTGGTAAAATTGCAAGATGGGGATCAACGAGGGGGACAAATGCAATAGGTGTGATTTACTGGCTGCGGATTCAATTCACATGTTTTTTTCCTGTCCTAAACTGCTGGTGTTTTTTCAAGAAATCAAGGACTTCTTAGATATAATACTTGGATCCCCGATTATAATAACAGGAGAATTAGTAATGATTGGTGTAGGGTCTGATAGGGAGGCTAATACAAGATCGAGTTCCAAAACTGCTATTGTATTTATAGCTATGGCGCTGGTACGCGCCTGTATTACTAATGAGTGGATTAGTCCCGACCCACCCACCTTTATTAATTGGCGGTCAAGACTCCTAGCTACATACAACCTTGAAGTTTCAATTTATAAGACTAAAGGGAGAAGGAAAAGAGCCATGGGATGTAAAATTTGGTCTCCTATATCAGATTGGATCCAAAAAAGTTAGGATCGATAAGTTTCTGATTAATTGAATTGAGATGTTTGTTTAATTAATTATTGATTTGTCTGTGAAACCTAGCCCAATTCTGGACTTATATCTGTGGTGTTAGTGATGTCTTTTTCTGTTTTTCTCTTTATTCAGATATATGAACGTTTATGAATTGTATCACAACCATGCAATGTTATTTTGTATATACTGCCTCGAGAGAAAAAAAAAGCAAAAAAAAAAAAAGCAAACGCAGAAGCCAGCAACGCTCCAGCCAACTTACAGAACGGGGCCTCTTGACACGCCTCTGGCTGGCGTGAACATGTGCAAAAAAAAACCCTCCAATGCTGAAAGGAAAGAGGCCACACGGGGAAATATCTTCGGAAGCCCTTTATTCACACAGCTGTCAGGCACGATGCATTTCGGCTTTATCAGCCTTCCTCAGGTGCCGCTGTCTTGCCAGGATGCTGCCCCACCCATGTTTTAATCAGTCCTGCATCCCTCCCATTGGTGGGGGCACTCAGAGCTCCTGATCATGTGATCGCCCCTCATGATGTAATGTTGTAGACACCACATCTCCCAGAGTTCTTCTTGCCTGGGTGGAAGTTGCGCGGAGCTGGATTAGATGAAAACCATCCACATAAACTGGTGCTGTGCAGGACAAACACGGGTGACTGAATGGAAATGTCCTGGTTGCCATATATGTCCAAAGCGCTTCCTCGGGTCCCCTTACGTTCCAGCCTCATAAAATAAGTGTCCACCGGGCTGCGGGTTTTAATTACAATGAACAAAACCCCTCGTGAAGTCACAAGCTGCACCTGGCAGCAGCCCTTGCTTCTCCTACTCGTTGAGGCGGGCTGGAGCAGATCCGATACCTCGGAGAAAAAGAAGCGCTGCAAACGCAGAAGCCAGCAACGCTCCAGCCAACTTACAGAATGGGGTCTCTTGACACGCCTCTGGCTGGCGTGAACATGTGCAAAAAAAAACCCTCCAATACTGAAAGGAAAGAGGCCACACGAGGAAATATCTTCAGAAGCCCTTTATTCACACAGCTGTCAGGCACGATGCATTTCGGCTTTATCAGCCTTCCTCAGGTGCCCCTGTCTTGCCAGGATGCTGCCCCACCCATGTTTTAATCAGTCCTGCATCCCTCCCATTGGTGGGGGCACTCAGAGCTCCTGATCATGTGATCGCCCCTCACGATGTAATGTTGTAGACACCACATCTCCCAGAGTTCTTCTTGCCTGGGTGGAAGTTGCGTGGAGCTGGAAGTTGCGTGGAGCTGGATTAGATGAAAACCATCCACATAAACTGGTGCTGTGCAGGACAAACAGGGGTGACTGAATGGAAATGTCCTGGTTGCCGTATATGTCCAAAGCGCTTCCTCGGGTCCCCTTACGTTCGAGCCTCATAAAATAAGTGTCCACCGGGCTGCGGGTTTTAATTACAATGAACAAAACCCCTCGTGAAGTCACAAGCTGCACCTGGCAGCAGCCCTTGCTTCTCCTACTCGTTGAGGCGGGCTGGAGCAGATCCGATACCTCGGAGAAAAGAAGCACTGCAAACGCAGAAGCCAGCAACGCTCCAGCCAACTTACAGAAAGGGGCCTCTTGACACGCCTCTGGCTGGCGTGAACATGTGCAAAAAAAACCCCTGCAATGCTGAAAGGAAAGAGGCCACACGGGGAAATTTCTTCGGAAGCCCTTTATTCACACAGCTGTCAGGCACGATGCATTTCGGCTTTGCCACTGGGTACTCTCTGTT
The DNA here is from genome assembly GCA_963921515.1 of Calotriton arnoldi. Taxonomy (NCBI): domain Eukaryota; kingdom Metazoa; phylum Chordata; class Amphibia; order Caudata; family Salamandridae; genus Calotriton; species Calotriton arnoldi. The sequence continues at coordinate 204,885 of CAWUFW010015992.1, read as the reverse complement.
GGTACTCTCTGTTGTTATGTCTAATGGCACGTACATGCTCTAAAACACGTTTCTTAGCACGATGTATCGTGCTCCCTATGTACATCTTGTTACATGGGCAGACTAAAGCATATACACAATGGGTGGTGTTGCAATTCAGAGATTTCCTGATAACAAATTCTCTTTTCGAGTTTGGTATTTGGAACTTTATGCAATCTGTGCTATTGCTGCATGCTTTACAATTCTTGCAACAGCGGATACATCATGCTAAGAAACGTGTTTTAGAGCATGTACGTGCCATTAGACATAACAACAGACAGTACCCAGTGGCACGACATTTCTTTGATTGCCATTTTCAAAATGAAAAGCTGTTGAGAATGATGGTAATCGATTCAGTGGATATGAATGTCAGGGGTGGTAATCGCGAGTTGACATTAAGGAAGCTGGAATCAAAATACATGATTGATTTGAAAACCCTGATGCCACAGGGCTTAAATTCCAGCAAGGAACTTGCAATTCATCTGAGTACTTAGGGAAGTTTTGATATAATGGCGGAATCTTTCTGGATGGTTTTACATGTTTGAATTGTAACAATTTAAATTTTATTCTTCACACAGGTGCAGGGACTTTCACCTTTTTCTTCTGTTTTTGGTAACTTATGTGGAACCATCTGCTTTTGATTCTAGACAACCTCAGATATAGAAAATGGACTCTTATGCACATAGCCCACTGGGGCGAGACTGGCACCGGGATCAGGTCATATTGCCCACTGGGGCAGGACTGTATTGAAAAAGAGTAAATTGGTTAAATTGAGAATAATTGTATAATAATATTGATGCACTGTAAACACTGCATATTTTGACCTTGTAGTATAATCAAGATTCGAATGCACAATGTATTTTGCGGATATCAACTTGCAACGAGATGAAATATTAATTGGATACATATGTGCTGACCCTATATCCCGATCACTTAACAATATAATTTTGGTCATGTTTTTTCCGCATTACTGCCCACTTGGGCTGGATTGTGTTGAAGGTATGCATAGGTGCAATTATGCATCTATTGTGTTCATTTTGATGAAATGGTACAATGTACAAACTACAGAATAATTGTAAATATGCAATTTTCCTGACATTGTGGCTTAATACTGTAATATAGAAGAATTATGATGTACAGACATCTGAGGTATACATTTGAGGCACTAGATTAGATTCAAAGCGGATAAAAAGCATTTAATTTTACTATGTTAAGATGGCCGCCACTTTTTTACCATCAGAACCACGATGTTGGGGTGTAGTCCTTTTTTTACTTTTGGTAAAGGAATTCAAATATGGGAAAGTGACGTAAATTTGTTGACCGTGAGCAAGGCGTAAAGCCGAAACGCGTCGAATTGTCATTAAAATTGACTTCAAGCATACCGGAGAGTCTGAGTGTTTTCCTACTGACGGGGAGGAAGGATTGCTGTATATATATATATATATATATATATATATATACATACACATATATATATATGTATAGATAGATAGATATATATATACATATATATATATATATATATAACCACACGAGCTTGCCTCTGGTTGGCTGCCAACACTTCAAACCAAGAAGTATTGGCAGCCATCTTGTGCCTCGGACCAAGGGAGAAAGAAAAAGGTAAAATAAAGATAAAAAAACAAGAAAAGGGGGCAGGGTAAAAACACCCTGACCCCCCAGGCCTGCGTGGGACCCCCAAGCCCAAAAAAAGCATTTATTTTTTTTATTTTCGGGCGGGGTCACGCCGGGTGCGCGAATGCGTCCGCAAATTTTTAAAAAAACGAAGCGCGGTCGTTTTCAAAGCCCCCGGGTGGGCCAAGTCCCGGGGGCAATTTATTTATGTAGCGAGGCCCGTGGGGCCCCCGCAGCCCCGAGGACCGCCACCTCCCCGGGGCTATGTAAATTATATGTGGGAGGGCACGCGGCCCCCCCGCAGCCCCGGGGACCGCCACCTCCCCGGGGTTGTTTTTTAATATGTGGGGGGGCCTCCAAGGCCCCCCAAGCCCCAGGGACTGCCACCCCCAGGGCTTTTCTTAAATATTCACGGGGGCACATGGCCCCCCGCTGCCCCGGGGACCGCCACCTCCCCGGGGCTCTATTTTAAAAAAAATAAAACCTGTGTGGGGGGCTTGAGCCCCCCACATGCCCCGGGGACCGCCACCTCCCCGGGGCACTAAAAATGTAAATGCAGGGGTCCGTTACGGACCCCCAAGCCCCGGGGACCACCACCTCCCCGGGGCTTTGCAATGGTAGGGAGGGGGGCCGTGCGGGCCCCCTCCTGGAGCCCTCCATGGCCCTGGGGACCGCCACCCCCCAGGGCCGGCTCCTGCAGTGTCCCGGGGTGCCCACCCCCGGGACACTGCTGTTTGCTATGGCAGGACGGGACTAGCCGTGCGGCTCCCGCCCTGTCATAGCAAACTCTGCTTCGGATTTTGGAAGCGAGAGTTGGTTTCCTGCTCTCGCTTCCAAAATCCAAAGCAGATTGCTTTTCCACAAGGGGAGCTGCATGTCAGCTCCCCTTGTGGAAAAGCAATGCCGGCTCCCGCAGGAGGAGGGGAGCCGGTGGGACCGTGGGGGAATTGGGGCTCCCCCCATGGTCTGCAACGGAGAGGCCAGGCCCCAGGGATGGGGTCCCCGGAGCCAGAAGTGGCCTGGGAGGGGGGCCACACGGCTCCCCTCCCCTTTAAAATAAAAACAAAAATTAAATAAAAGGCAGGCCGGCCCTGGGGGATGGGGTCCCCATGGCCATAATTGGCCTGAGGAGGAGGGCCACGCGGCCCGCCTCCCAAAAAAAAAAAAAGGATGGCCAGGCCCCAGGGGATAGGGTCCCCAGGGCCAGAGGTGGCCTGGGAGGGGGGCCACGTGGCCCCCCTCCCCAATAAAATAAAAAAATTAATTAAAAAAAACGAGGCACAGCCCCGGGGGATGGGGTCCCCGGGGCTAATAGAGGCCTCAGGAGGGGGACCACGCAGCCCCCCTCCTTAAAAAATAATTTAAAAAAATATATATATGTGACCATGCCCTGGGGGATGGTGTCCCCGGGGCAGAAATTGGCCTCGGGAGGGGGGCCACGTGGCCCCCTTCCCGTTTATGTTTTTAACAATAGGGGTCAAGCCCTGGGGGATGGGGTCCCCAGGGCCCCAAAAGTGGGAAAAGAAGGGGGGCCACACAGCCCCCTTCTGAGAAAAAAAAAAAGGCCAGCATCGCGCCAGAGGCCCAGCCCCCTCCCTGCAGCACTCAGCAAACGCGCCCCCTGGTGCGTTGAAAGTTGGGGAATTAATTCCCCTTGAATACTGAGGGCCCCTGGGGGCCAACTAGCCCACCAGGTACCTCCAGTAAGCGCCAGGGAGCTGTGTTGCAGAGAGGTGGTCCAAGGCCACGCCCCCTTTTTACATCACACTGCAACGCAGCTCTGTGGTGCTTACTGGAGGTAGCTGGTGGGCTAGTTGGCCCCCAGGGACCCTCAGGACTCAAGGGGACTTAATCCCCCAATTTACAACACACCAGGGGGCGCGTTTGCACAGTGGTGCAGAGAGGGGGTGTACCCTGATGTGACAAGTGTGCAAACGCACCCTGTGGCGCATTTTAAGTTGGGGGATTAAGTCCCCTTGAATCCTGAGGGTCCCTGGGGGCCAACTAGCCCACCAGGTACCTCCAGTAAGCGCCAGGAGCTGTGTTGCAGAGAGGTGGTCCAAGGCCACGCCCCTTTTACACCACTCTGCAACGCAGCTCTGTGGCGCTTCCTGGAGGTAGCTGGTGGGCTAGTTGGCCCCCAGGGACCCTCAGGACTCAAGGGGACTTAATCCCCCAATTTACAACGCACTAGGGGGCGCGTTTGCATAGTGGTGCAGGGAGGGGTTGGGGCCTGATGTGACAAGTGTGCAAACACACCCTGTGGCGCATTTTAAGTTGGGGGATTAAGTCCCCTTGAATCCTGAGGGTCCCTGGGGGCCAACTAGTCCACCAGGTGCGTCCAGTAAGTGCCACAGAGTTGCGTTGCAGAGAGGTGTAAAAAGGGGCGTGGCCTCGGACCACCTCTCTGCAACGCAGCTCTGTGGTGCTTACTGGGGGTACCTGGTGGGCTAGTTTGCCCCCAGGGACCCTCAGGATTCAAGGGGACTTAATCCCCCAACTTAAAACACACCACGGGCCCGTTTGCGCACTTGTCACATCAGGCCCGCCCCCTCCCTTCACCACTGTGCATACGGGCCCTCTGGCACATTGTAAGTTGGGGGATTAAGTCCCCTTGAATCCTGAGGGTCCCTGGGGTCCAACTAGCCCACCAGGTACCTCCAGTAAGTGCCACAGAGCTGCGTTGCAGAGAGGTGTAAAAAGGGGTGTGGCCTCGGACCACCTCTCTGCAACGCTGCTGTGTGGTGCTTACTGGAGGTACCTGGTGGGCTAGTTGGCCCCCAGTGACCCTCAGTATTCAAGGGGACTTAATCCCCCAACTTAGAATGCGCCAGGGGGCTCGTTTGTAGAGTGGTGGAGAAAGGGGGCGTGGCCTTTGTCCACCTCTCAGCAATCCCACTGTGTGGGGCTTACTGGAGGTAAGAGGTAGGCTAGTTGGCCCCTAAAGGACCCCCAGCAGCGAAGGGGACTTCAATCCCCATCCAAGAGTGCGCCAGGGAGCGCGTTTGTAGAGTGGTGGGCAAAGGGGGCGTGGCCTGCTCTCTGAACTTAGCAATGCTGCTGTGTTGGACTTACTGGAGGTAATAGATGGGGTAGTTGGCCCCCAAGGATGTGCTTGGGGGCCAACTACCCCTCTTGTTACCTCCACTAAGTCCTGCACAGTGGGATTGCTAACACGTCATCGGAGACCATGCCCCCCTTTCTCCACCATTCTGCAAACGCGCCTCCTGGCAGACTACAGGATGGGGGATGAAGTCCAATTTACTCCTGAGGGACTTTGGGGGCCAAGAAGCCCTACTGGTAGCTCCTGTAAGCCCTACGCACCGGAATTCCTGAGCGCTGGTCGGAGGTCCAGCACCCTTTCTCCACCACTCTGCAAACGCGACTACTAGTTAAAGAAGTGTTTGCAATGTAATAGGTTTTGCATTTGCGAGAATTAGAGCTATTGGCGTTGTAAATGCAAATTTTTTTTACTAATGTTTTTGGAATGGAGTGGATGTACGTTGTGTGTAGTGGAATTATGTGGTATGTTGTGCAGTGAAATTATGTGGATAGAAAGTATGTGGTATTTAGTGTAATGGAATTATTTAGAGTGGGATTATGTGTTATGGAGAGTAATTATGTGGTATGGTAGTCTGTGTTGTGGAGTGGTAACCTCAGGTTTAGTCTTCCTTGTTTCCATAGAAGCTCAACTGTGAACTCAGTGAGACAAAAAAGATGGAATCACTGAGGAGCACTTGTGGACCTAGTCAGAGGTATGAGCAGGGCCACTGGAATTATGTGACTGTTTGGCTGCACCGACTTTCGCACAATTATACATTTTCTGCATTAGCCACATAATTCATCATCTGCACCCTAATCTGCAGATTTGAACAAAAAAAGCCTTGTTTCTAGCTGAAATGGGTCAAACGTTACCAAAAATGCAGCGACAAGTGTTACAGCGTGGTGGAAGGCCCTTTGCAAACCTAGAATTGTCACGTGTTACTTATTGCTAAATGTGGGTGTTAAATTGGTACTAATGGTGTGCAAGCCACTCTTTTTTTTTTTAAATACCTATACAGTACCCACGTATTGTCACCTTAAAAGCCTCCCACAGCACCTTTGCGCTGTCCACTGAGCCGACATTCTTCTCAAAGAATTCAGTAATGGCTTGCTGTAGTTCAACTCTAAACACCTGATCTAGCATCGCGCTGGGCTGTAAGCGCCATGAGTACTGTCACGGGGTATGGGTGGGGATGGCAAGTTCTAAGCGCACCGGCGTGTGGTCTGAAAGGGTTTTGGGCATATGTGCTATTGCCGTAGTCCATGTGCACGCATCTGCAGTAGCTATCCAGAAATCAATTCTGGACCACGTGTTGTGAGTGGTAGGGATACAGGTGCCCTCACTTTGATTTGGATGTCTTAGGCGCGATATATCTGTCATCTTATGTTCCTCCATACCCTCTTTGAGTGCTATGGAAGACTGTTTACCATATTTATCGTTACGCGTAGACCTGTCTAGAAGTGGGTCAAGGCGTGTGTTAAAATCTCCGCCCCAAAGTATTGCTGATGGTGGTAATGTGCGCAATTTAGCCCAAATTTGTACAAAAAAGAGGGGTCGTCCGTGTTCGGTCCATATGCGGTAGCTATGGTTAAGACTGTTCCGCCAAAGTTGCCCTAAGCAATGACATATCTACCCTGCTCATCCTTAATTGAGTGAAGCAGCGTAAATGGTGTACCCTTTCTTACAAGAAGCAATACCCCTCTAGCATATGTAGAGTAAGAGGATGCCAGTCTAAAAGTGGCCCATCTAGCCCCAACCCTACTCTCGGAGATGTCTGTGAGATGCGTTTCTTGAAGACAAGCTATATCTACGTTATGGCGGTCAAAATATGCAAGAACTTTCCGAATTTTCTGTGGGTTTTTTAGACCACGTACATTCCATGTCATAAGTGTTAATTTTCTAGTGGAATGCGTTCTATTATCCATACTCTGCTGTGGTGGTTGCATTATCCAAGCTGTGCTGTATAAGTGCGTGTCTCGTTATGATTTTGGCGTCTGCCCTCTCCGCGCTGACCATATTTTGAAAATTTACACCCTTTCCCCCCCACCCACTCCGCCATCCCAATTACAGCGAAGACAAGCCCAATAAACATGTGCCTATACCCCCACCCCCCCAAACAATCCCATACAGGAAAAAAATTACATTGTGGTGCACACATGGTGGCGGGAGCTGCCAGCCGGAACCCCAGTGACGACGGCACGTGGGGGGTAGCCCATCCAACCGTAGGAAAGAAAGAAATAATTCAATCGACACAACCTGCTAAACTCAAAGAAGAAACAACGTACTGTCCACATTACAAGCTTCATCGCTATTTGCACTACTGCACCATGTGTGTATGCACCATGCCCACAGTGTCTATTTTAAACTATAAAACAAACCATGAGTTTGTGGTAAGCACTTATCTGTGTCCATGTAGAGGGTTGCCGGAGATAGCCAATGTGCAGTGACCCAGTACTGCTCACAGTTATGGGGAAGCTTTTATTATTCAACATCGAAGGTATTCCCTTGTTCTTCTTGTTCACCTCTAGGCGATCTCCTGCGCGTAGCTTGGGAGCCCTTTAGTTGCAGGAATTTGAGCACTTCTTTGGGATCATTATATACCATGCTTTTCCCACCATCTGTTACTCGGAGACGGGCCGGATATATAATTGCGTATGGAATGTTCTGGTCCCGTAGCTTCTTTTTAACTGCCACAAACTTCTTCCGCGCCTCCTGGATAGGTGGTGTGAAGTCTGGATAAATGGAAATGGTCATCCCTTCGTGCGTTAGGCTTCCTAATTCTCTGGCCTTTCGGAGTGCCGCGTCGCGATCCCTATAGTTCAATAGTTTTGCTATGATCGGGCGTGGTCTTGCCCCTGGCGGAGGTGGCGGAGCAAGCGATCTGTGCGCCCTCTCAATAATAAAGACATCTGAAAAAGTGTCTTTGCCGAATAGTGTCACCATCAAGTTCTCAATGTAGCGCTCCATATTGCCCGTGTTCGTTGACTCTGCTATGCCCATAAAGCGTAGGTTATTACGGCGGGATCTCGCCTCCAAGTCCTCTGACTTCGCCATTATAGCTGCGAGAGTTTTTTCGGTTTTCTCCTGTTTTGTTTCTATTTGACGCTGCGCGTCTTCTGTGTCCGAGATCCGTCTCTCCGCCATATCTATCCGCTCCGTGTGTCTGTCCAGGTGTTCAGACATACGGTCCACTCTATAGGTCAGAGTGTCAATTTTCCCATCTATGTTAGTCAGCGTTGCCTGAATCGTCATGAACATGGATTGAAAATCAACAGTAGTAGCGGAGCTTGCATCCGCCGTGGGTGTCTGAGTTGAAGACTGCTCTTCTGCGCTGTTGTCAGTCACCTTCTTTGCCTGCTCAAAATGGAGTTTGGGCTGGTTCCTATCTGTTTTCCCCATTGTTGCAGCACTGCAGTCAGCTAAGAGCTGTACTGAGGCAGGACTTGTGTCAACGCAGTCTAGTTTGTGTTTTTCAATGCTGGCGTCCAGTGGGAGGCCGTCCAATAACTGTGCGCCAAGCAAGCCACAATTACCCCAGGCAAATAGAGCCCAGCTGCCGCACCACAAGTAACTTGCACTACTATTAACAGGGCCTCAGTGAAGTAGGGCATTGGCACTTCCGCACCTCGTGTTCTTCAGTAGCTTACAGGCAGTATGCACAACCGCAGTAACCCACAAAGAGGGATTTAGTGTGGACCCCCGCAAGGTGAGAGCAGGCAATAGGCGAGGGGGGGAGGGTGCCGACAACCACCTTCACGATTCCTACCTTAGCCCCGGCACCACCCGTGTGCCGTGCCGCAGGCCTTTAGTTACTTGATGCAGATCACCTCTGGTATATACCTTCTGGTAACTTCAGCAAGGGTGCTGTTTCAATGTGAGAGCCACTACAATACGCTGTATAGCCCAGCGCAATCACACCGTGTCCATTACCCCACTTGCAATCTCTTTCGGGGGGATCTGCTAATTAATGGAGCCAATGTGTCTCTAAATGGTGCTCAGAGTCGGCGTATTCGGGTGTGCAAGCCACTCTTGCTTCCCTCTGCGCCGCTCTTCCTCTTTCTGCATTTCTGTTGCTTCTATCTGCACATTTCTTTCTTTTTCTGCACTTTTCATGACCTCATTCTGCAAATCTCATGTACTTTCTGCACCTCTCTTCCCTCTTTCTGCACGTCTGTTGCCTCTTTCTGCACCTCATTTGCTTCTTTATGTACCTCTTTTGCCTCTTTCTGCACTTTTCTTGCCTTTTTCTGCAGTTCTCTTCCCTCTTTCTGCACGTCTGTTGCCTCTTTCTGCACCTCATTTGCTTCTTTCTGCACCCCTGTTGTCTCTTTATGCACTCGTCTTCCCTCTTTCTGTACCTTTCCTGCCTGTTTTTGCATCTCACTTGCCTCTTCCTGCAATTTTCTTGCTTCTTTCTACACCTCTGTTGCTTCTTTCAGCAATTCTCTTGCCTGTTTCTGCACCTCTCTTGCCTCTTTTTGCACCTCTGTTGGCTCTTTCTGCAGCTCACTTGCTCCTTTCTACACTTCTCTTGCCTCTTTCTGCACCCCTGTTGCTTCATTCTGCACTTTCCATGCTTCTTTCTGCACCTGTCTTGCTTCTTTCTGCACCCCTGTTGTCTCTTTATGTACCTCTTTTGACTCTTTCTGCACTTTTCTTGCCGTTTTCTGCACCTCTCTTCCCTCTTTCTGCACGTCTGTTGCCTCTTTCTGCACCTCATTTGCTTCTTTCTGCACCCCGTTGTCTCTTTCTGCACTAGTCTTCCCTCTTTCTGTACCTTTCCTGCCTGTTTTTGCATCTCACTTGCCTCTTTCTGCAATTTTCTTGCTTCTTTCTACACCTCTGTTGCTTCTTTCAGCAATTCTCTAGCCTCTTTGTGCACTTCTCTTGCCTGTTTCTGCACCTCTCTTGCCTCTTTTTGCACCTCTGTTGGCTCTTTCTGCACCTCACTTGCTCCTTTCTACACTTCTCTTGCCTCTTTCTGCACCCCTGTTGCTTCATTCTGCACTTTCCATGCTTCTTTCTGCACCTGTTTTGCTTTTTCTGCACCATTGTTGTCTCTTTTTGTACCTCTGTTGCCTCTTTCTGCACTTTTTTTGCCTTTTTCTGTACCTCTCTTCCCTCTTTCTGCACGTCTGTTGCCTCTTTCTGCACCTCATTTGCTTCTTTCTGCACCCTTGTTGTCTCTTTCTGCACTCGTCTTCCCTCTTTCTGTACCTTTCCTGCCTGTTTTTGCATCTCACTTGCCTGTTTCTGCACTTTTCTTGCTTCTTTCTACACCTCTGTTGCTTCTTTCAGTAATTTTCTTGCCTCTTTGTGCACTCCCCTTGCCTGTTTCTGCACTTCTCTTGCCTCTTTCTGCACCCCTGTTGCTTAATTCTGCACTTTCCATGCTTCTTTCTGCACCTGTCTTGCTTCTTTCTGCACCCCTGTTGTCTCTTTATGTACCTCTTTTGCCTCTTTCTGCACTTTTCTTGCCTTTTTCTGCACCTTTCTTCCCTCTTTCTGCACGTCTGTTGCCTCTTTCTGCACCTCATTTGCTTCTTTCTGCACCCCTGTTGTCTCTTTATGCACTCGTTTTCCCTCTTTCTGTACACTTCCTGCCTGTTTTTGCATCTCACTTGCCTCTTTCTGCACTTTTCTTGCTTCTTTCTACACCTCTGTTGCTTCTTTCAGCAATTCTCTTGCCTCTTTGTGCACTTCTCTTGCCTGTTTCTGCACTGCTCTTGCCTCTTTCTGCACCCCTGTTGCTTCATTCTGCACTTTCCATGCTTCTTTCTGCACCTGTCTTGCTTCTTTCTGCACCCCTGTTGTCTCTTTCTGCACTCGTCTTCCCTCTTTCTGTACCTTTCCTGCCTGTTTTTACATCTCACTTGCCTCTTTCTGCACTTTTCTTGCTTCTTTGTACACCTCTGTTGCTTCTCTCAGCAATTCTCTTGCCTCTTTCTGCACTTCTCTTGCCTGTTTCTGCACCTCTCTTGCCTCTTTTTGCACCTCTGTTGGCTCTTTCTGCACCTCACTTGCTCCTTTCTGCACCTGTCTTCCTACTTTCTGCACCCCTGTTGTCTCTTTATGTACCTCTTTTGCCTCTTTCTGCAATTTTCTTGGCTTTTTCTGCACTTCTTTTCCTTCTTTCTGCACTCCTCCTGCCTTTTTCTGTACCTCTCTTGCCTCTTTGTGCACCCATCCTACCTTTTTCTGTGCCCTTCTTGCCTCTCTCTCCACCCCTCTTCCCTCTTTCTGCACCTCTGTTGGTTCTTAATGCACTGCTCTTGCTTCTATCTGCACCTTACCTGCCTCTTTCTGTACTTCTCTTGCTTCTTTCTATACCTCTGTTGCTTCTTTCAGCAATTCTCTTGCCTCTTTCTGCACTTCTCTTCCTTCTTTCTGCACCCCTCCTGCCTCTTTCTGTACCTCTCTTGCCTCTTTGTGCACCTCTCCTACCCCTTTCTGCACCCCTTTTGCCTCTTATTACACCTGTGTTGATTCTTTCTGCACTGCTCTTGCTTCTTTCTGCACCTCACTTGCCTCTTTCTGCACTTCACTTGCTTTTTTCTGCACCTCTCTTGCCTCTTTCGGCACCTGTGTTGCTTCTTTCTGTACTTCTTTTGCCTCCTTCTGCACCTTTTAGTTAGAGGTAGTTTTAATCCCCCTGCCATATTATGTACTAGGGCCATACAGGGGAGGTCATGCCAATCACAGGGGTACCCCAACCCATAGTGTACCCTAGTGTATGTAGGTGTTTTCACTGTATTCTAAGTGTCTTTCACCATAGCACTGGCTCCGGGCCTTGGTAGTCAGAGTCAGTTACCACCAGTACCCGTCAGCAAAACGTTGGGGGTACAGGATGACTTTGCAACAGACTCTTTCTGCTCCTCTGTTGGTTCTTTGTGCACATCTCTTGCTTCTTTCTGCACCTTTCTTCGACTTTCTGGACTTCTGTTGCCTCTTTCTGCATTTCTCTTGCTTCTTTCTGCGCCTTTCTTCCTCTTTCTGCACATGTCCTACCTTTGTAGGCATAGTTAGAAATTAGCATTTAAAAAGCCTTTGAAATTCACTGAAAAAACCACAGGTTTCAGGGACGTTATAGTTAGATATTAGCATTTTAAAAACCTTTGAAATTCACTAAAAAAACATAGGTTTCAGGGACGTTATAGTTAGAAATTAGCATTTAAAAAACCTTAGAAATTCACTGAAAAAACCACAGTTTTCAGGGACGTTATAGTTAGTTGGACATTTCACTCATACAAAACCAGAGAAATTCAGCCGTTATAGTTATTTCAGCTAACTATAACTCGCGCCCCTGCAATGCACTGCTGATGACGTCACATATTACATCATTCATGACATGGTCAGTGACATCACTGATGACATCTCAAATGACATCACTGATGACATCACTGATGACATCATCCACGTGATAATCTGATGCACCTCCTCATACCCTAATATAACCTTTGATACACCCACTCTAAAATACAGACTACCATTTTCGAAACCATAGACACACCAAAACCAGTTAGTACATACCCACTCACTAATTCCTAGGTGTACACACACATCCACTCATTCACCCATACAGTCCCTCATACATGCAGTCAACCATCAATACAGCACTATCATATGCACTCACATATCTATACAGACACTCACACACTGCCACTCATCCATAGAGTTACTCACACATCTAGTCAGACATGCAAAGAATCACTCACACTCCCATTTACTCACCTATACAGTTATACACACACCACCTCACTTATTCAAACATATACTAACACATACTTACACTCTTATACAATAACTAATACAAGCACACACTCATCCATACAGCCACTCTTACAATCACTCACTCTCACATATAGTCATTTATATACTCCAACACTCACATATACTGCCTTTCACATATACAGTTACTCACACATGTACCGCGGAGGCATCCATTCACTCACCAACACACCCATACACATACTCACCCACCCATACAGCCCTTCACAGATGCACTCTTGAACCCATATACCCAGTGAATCACTCACACATCTATGCACAGAGTCACACCCCCACCCACCCACACAGACACTCAGGCACCCTTACAGATACTCAGACACCCAATCAATAACCCGTATAGACCCTCATTTAGCTACTCACCAACTCATGCAACCGCTTACACACCAACTGACAGACTAATACAGACATTTACACAGTTTAGTCACTAATCCATGCATTCAGTAAGACACGTTTAATCACTCACTTATACAGTCAGTCACGCACCTACTAAATCATCCATTCAGACACTTATACACCCACTCATTCTTCAATACACCTTGGCCTATATATATATATAAAACATATTTAAACTTTACAGAAACACACAGTCACTGGATGATGTCATCAGGGATGTCATCAGTGATGTTATCAGTGATGTCACTGACCATGTCATGAATGATGTAATATGTGACGTCATCAGCAGTGCATTGCGGGGGCGCGAGTTATAGTTAGCTGAACTAACTATAATGGCCGAATATTTCTGGTTTTGTATGAGTGAAATGTCCAACTAACTATAACGTCCCTGAAACCTGTGGTTTTTTCAGTGAATATATATATATATATATATATATATATATATATATATATATATATATATATATCCAAAGCAGTGTTCCACCTGGGGCTTGCTGAACTCGCGGCGGGTGCAACCGGGAGCGGTGGTGGGAACCGCTTAAAAACAGCAAAAAACAAGGAGTTCATAATACTCCCAAGGTCCGGTGCACTCACGGGGTATGTATCGGCTATAAAACATCCGCAGACGCGTTTCTGGCTCTTGCCGTCATCAGTGCGGAAAAGCCGTTAATAAAACAAACACAGTCATTAAAACGGTCCTGCCATATGGTTGGTGGATCCTTAGCCAATGAAGGAGCAGCAATGGGGCGTCACTGTCTTAATTATTTATTGCCTAATGCAATTTCTATGGCGCTCCCATCGCTAAAAAAATCAATTGGCAGCCGTAATAACTGTGCCTGTACATTCCCTCGCCTGCCGCTGGATTAAAAACGAAAACACTGTGAGTGTCCCACATATGGTGAAACACTCTAGCTTTGTATAAGCTACGACCTAAATAGGTCAACAGAGTCCGTATCCTCAATGTGCCTGCTCTCACATCAAAACAGGCTCCTACCCTCTCGCGCTCACTTGGAAAGACTTTATTGTGGCTACAGGTAACGCGTTTTGACTGCCTCCGCGGTCTTTGTCAGAACCATACAAGTCGCCATTTTGTTTCTTTTTATACTAGCAGCAAGGTCTCAAACCCATTAAAGTGACAGTGCAACATTATTTGTTAAAGTGACATTCTCAATTTTTTCTGTTTTCATTTTTAAAGTGACTTGTGCAATATTTTAACCCATCATCTGGCTTATCCAGCAATACAACCCACAATAGTATCACAGTATGCAATTGTAAAGTGCAAATTACAGATTAAAAAAGCCTCATTATCTATTGATAATCATGTCATTATCATATAGCTCCAATGTGCAAATTTTGCAAATTTTGCCCTTACATACAGATCACAATATTTTCAATTAAAATGGTTATAAAGATTTACGTCCCTTTGATAACTTGTACAAAGACACTCCTTCTCTTGAACTTGGGACTCCATTCTGGGCAAGTGCCCATTATACATTGACCAACTCATTCAACAGTTGTTGTTGGACTGTACTTGCTCATTTGTAAGCCGAATTTCCTATTGTTATTGGGTATACCTAATTGATAGTCTTCAGACTAAGGTTATTACATAGTAAAGTGTCGTGCAAATTCTTAATGTGAAACCCCCCTAAAAAAATCATGAAAAATTCTATAATATGAATTAAGATTAAAAATTAAAAGCAGGCTAATTAAATTACTTCTATTAGTTCATTCATAGTTATCGGCTCATAAGTGGACATGTAAATCTTCCTCAGTGTTAAGGCCATTTGGAATCTTGGAATTGAACCTTAAAATGTATCTGGATTCAAGCTGCCTCAGACATTTTTCTCTATGTCCACCTCTCAGTCTGCTTGGCATCTGATCTAACACAAAGTATTCTAAATCCTTTGTGTTACTTGCATGTACAGCTTCAAAATGCCTTGCTACCGGATAGGTTTGATCTTGATTCTTGATAGCTCTAATATGTTGTAAGATGCGTTGATGCACACATAAAATAGTGCTGCCTATATAGAGCTTCATACAACTGCATCTTAGAGCATATATTGCAAACTCACTCTTGCAATTCAGGGGTTTCATGATCTTCCACTTCCTTTCCGAAAATGGTAGAGGTACTTCTGTGATATTGACTCCATAGTTGCATGCTTTGCACGTATGGCATCGCCTAAATCCTCTACTCCCACTCAGCCATGTCTCTTGTTGCTGGGTTCCAGACTATTAATAACAAGGTCCTGCCTCATCGATCTTGCTTTTCGAAAGGAGATAAGTGGCCTGTTTTGCATTTTGGGACCTATCACTGGATCACTTCGCACTAGGTGCGAATGTTTCAGAAAAATCGCTCTTATTCTCTGATGTTGAGTGTCATACCCTGTAATGAAACGAAACCTCTGATCTTGCTGGGTTGGTGGAGTCTTTATCTTTCCTGAGAATATCAACTTTTCTCTAGATTTCATCTTTGCTTTGTTTTTGGCCTCTTCCAAGATGGATTTACAATAGCCTCATGATTCAAATCTATCACTGAGTTCTACTTGCGCTTTATGAAGCTGGTCTGGGCTACTACAATTTCTCCACATACGTAGGTTTGCAGCATAGGGAATACTATTCTTTAATTTGCTAAGATGGAAACTATGTGCATGTAGTACTGTGTTTCCTGCAGTACCCTTACGGTATGTTTTTGTGTGTAATTTCTCATTTACAACATATACCGTTAAATCTAAAAATTGTACATTCCTTTCACTGAGATGGGATGTGAAATGCAAATATATTTTATTCCTGTTGAATCCGTTTACAAAGTCCTCTGCTGCCGACCTATTGCCACGCCATATAATGAAAAGAGCATCAATATAGCGTGACCATAAAATCACGTTGTCAGTCATTTCTTGGGCAAACTCAGATGCCAGCGCCTGTTCTTCCCACCAGCCCATATGCAAATTCGATTAACTGGCGGCGAAGCAGGTACCCATGGCTGTCCCCTTTAGTTGCTGATATAGATCTGTCCCAAAAAGAAATATGTTGTTGTATAAACACCAACTTAACATACTTAACAGCATCTAAGTATGCTTATATAAGTGAGCCTAGAGCTCAAAAACTACTGTACTGCCCTGATGCCATCAGTGTGTGAGATGCTTGTGTAAAGAGAAAAGACTTCTAGAGTCATCATTATGAAGTCTTCCTCCCAGTTGATGTCATATATTTTCTTTAGAAAATCGTCAGTGTCTTTGGTGTAAAATGACAGATTTTTGACTAAGTCCTGTAAAACATAATCTAGGTACTTTGAAGTATTTCAAACAGACTTCCTATAGCCGATATAATGGGACGGCCTGGTGGTACATTTATGTTTTTATGTATTTTTGGTATAAGATACAAAATTGGTGTAATCGGTGACTCTACTTTTAAGAAACAAGAATTCTGCTTGTGAAATAAGTCCTGATGCTCGCCATTGTGACAAATCTGAGCGGAATTTCGTTATAACATACTGAATTGCTCTTTTATAAATTTTCAAATAATATTGACTGTCACTTAACTGGTGTGTATATATATATATATCAGAGGTAATCCACTCTTCCTTCTTTGTCCCTCAAGAACTGGAGCACGGACCACAATTTCGTGCAAGTAAGCTATTTTATTTGCTCAACCAAACAGCAGCCATAACGCATTTCGACCCCCGAGGGGCCTTGATCACATGATGCGCATCACAGTCGGAAGTTTGCTTTTTCAACCATTTTTTTAAAAAAATTCTGAAAGTGACCAGTGCAACAATTCACAATATAGTCATAGACATAGACAAAATGTTACTTTCATTGTTTAAAGACGTAGGTTCTATGGTAAAAATGAGCGTCCAGGTATAACTGCAGCTGATTGTTGGAGCACCTGCCTTCTTTATTGAAAAAAGTCCCGCCTCACTGGGCGTTGCTTTCGCGTCCAATCGGCATGTGCCGTGTGCCGCTTAGCACTCTGGTACTGGCAGTCCCAACAAATATCAATCCACAGTGGGTGCTGCTGAGCGCCCCCTAGTAAGTCCAATAAAATACCCAAGTGGGTTGATGCAAGGTATGGGCACTCGGGGCACTGCTCTTGTTGAAGTCACGCATGGTTGGGCTCCCCGGTCCTGTCGAGTCTTTGTTCTCAAGGACCCTGGAACCGATCAAATCACGGCGGGGCGTTTCTGCGACCAGGCTGGCCGCTAAATACATTTCACACAAGGTTGCCCACTGTAGAAACACCACACCCGGGGAGTCAATCCTCCATCATGCAGATGGCAGTGAACCCAGCCCCAACCTTCATCACAATCAAACGCCAAACATGTTTCGGACTGGGTCGTCCTTGATCACTGGCAAGAAAGGCAAACAGCAGCTGATTGTTGGAACACCTGCCTTCTTTATTGAAAAAAGTCCTGCCTCACTGGGCGTTGCTTTCGCGTCCAATCGGCATGTGCCTTGTGCCGCTTAGCACTCTGGTACTGGCAGTCCCAACAAATATCAATCCACAGTGGGTGCTGCTGAGCGCCCCCTAGTAAGTCCAATAAAATACCCAAGTGGGTTGATGCAAGGTATGGGCACTCGGGGCACTGCTCTTGTTGAAGTCATGCATGGTTGGGCTTCCCGGTCCTGTCGAGTCTTTGTTCTCAAGGACCCTGGAACCGATCAAATCACGGCGGGGCGTTTCTGCGACTGGGCTGGCCGCTAAATACATTTCACACAAGGTTGCCTACTGTAGAAACACCACACCCGGGGAGTCAATCCACCATCATGCAGACGGCAGTGAAGCCAGCCCCAACCTTCATCACAATCAAACGCCAAACATGTTTCGGACTGGGTCGTCCTTGATCACTGGCAAGAAAGGCAAACAGCAGCTGATTGTTGGAACACCTGCCTTCTTTATTGAAAAAAGTCCCGCCTCACTGGGCGTTGCTTTCGCGTCCAATCGGCATGTGCCGTGTGCCGCTTAGCACTCTGGTACTGGCAGTCCCAACAAATATCAATCCACAGTGGGTGCTGCTGAGCGCCCCCTAGTAAGTCCAATAAAATACCCAAGTGGGTTGATGCAAGGTATGGGCACTCGGGGCACTGCTCTTGTTGAAGTCACGCATGGTTGGGCTCCCCGGTCCTGTCGAGTCTTTGTCCTCAAGGACCCTGGAACCGATCAAATCACGGCGGGGTGTTTCTGCGACCGGGCTGGCCGCTAAAAACATTTCACACAAGGTTGCGCACTGTAGAAACACCACACCCGGGGAGTCAATCCTCCATCATGCAGACGGCAGTGAAGCCAGCCCCAACCTTCATCACAATCAAACGCCAAACATGTTTCGGACTTGGTCGTCCTTGATCACTGGCAAGAAAGGCAAACAGCAGCTGATTGTTGGAACACCTGCCTTCTTTATTGAAAAAAGTCCCGCCTCACTGGGCGTTGCTTTCGCGTCCAATCAGCATGTGCTGTGTGCCGCTAAGCACTCTGGTACTGGCAGTCTCAACAAATATCAATCCACAGTGGGTGCTGCTGAGCGCCCCCTAGTAAGTCCAATAAAATACCCAAGTGGGTTGATGCAAGGGATGGGCACTCGGAGCACTGCTCTTGTTGAAGTCACGCATGGTTGGGCTCCCGGTCCTGTCGAGTCTTTCTTCTCAAGGACCCTGGAACCGATCAAATCACGGCGGGGAGTTTCTGCGACCGGGCTGGCCGCTAACTACATTTCACACAAGGTTGCCCACTGTAGAAACACCACACCCGGGGAGTCAATCCTCCATCATGCAGACGGCAGTGAGCCCAACCATGCGTCACTTCAGCAAGAGCAGTGCCCCGAGTGCCCATACCTTGCATCAACCCACTTGGGTATTTTATTGGACTTACTAGAGGCGCTCAGCAGCACCCACTGTGGATTGATATTTGTTGGGACTGCCAGTACCAGAGTGCTAAGCGGCACACGGCACATGCCGATTGACGCGAAGCAACGCCCAGTGAGCGGGACTTTTTCAATAAAGAAGGCAGGTGTTCCAACAATCAGCTGCTGTTTGCCTTTCTTGCCAGTGATCAAGGACGACCCAGTCGAAACATGTTTGGCGTTTGATGTGATGAAGGTTGGGGCTGGCTTCACTGCCGTCTGCATGATGGAGGATTGACTCCCGGTGTGGTGTTTCTACAGTGGGCAACCTTGTGTGAAATGTATTAGCGCCACCGCGGTCGCAGAAGCGCCCGCCGTGTTGATCGGTCCAGAGTCCTGAGAACAAAGACTCAGCAGGACCGGGAGCCAACCATGCGTGACTTCAACAAGAGCAGTGCCCCAGTGCCTACTGCATCAACCCACTTGGGTATTTTATTGGACTTACTAGGGGTGCTCAGCAGCACCCACTGTGGATTGATATTTGTTGGGACTGCCAGTACCAGAGTGCTAAGCGGCACATGGCACATGCCGATTGGACGTAACAGCAGCGCCCAGTGAGGCGAGACTTTTCAATAAAGAAGGCAGGTGTTCCAACAAACAGCTGCTGTTTGCCTTTCTTGCCAGTGATCAGGACGACAGTCCGAAACATGTTTGGCGTTGATTGTGATGAAGGTTGGGGCTAGCTTCACTGCCGTCTGCATGATGGAGGATTGACTCCCGGGTGTGTGTTTCTACAGTGGGCAACCTTGTGTGAATATATATATATATATATATATATATATATATATATATATATATATATATATATATATCACACGTTATAGTGAAAACTGGCAAGCTGAATTTCACCAAATTCGGCAAGAAGCTAGATCTTGGTCAGCAGATTGTGTGTTCGTGATTTAGTGTAAATCTGTTCAATAGTTTTTGAGATATTAAGGGTAAAAAATAATTGTATATTTTGGCTGTTGGGCTCGCAAGAGTCCCGGTACCATCACGCAAGAGTGCAAAATCAAAAATGGAGCCCTGTTATTGATCGAGAGGCCCATTTTTCCCATGACTCTTTGTACTCTAACGGAAGTTAGAGGCTCCTACGAATCCTGTGAGAGCAAGCGATCTGATTGGCTGGCTGTTGGAATGTTAGAAATTAAATGGCTGCCAATACAGTTTACTGTGAAAAATTGGAGGTGTTGTGGAAATGAAGCAAAAAAACTTGTATAAGGGGGCCGCGGAAGGGTATGCTGTCCCCCTAGATGTAGAGAGGAGATGTCTAAGGGATAACTACTGTGAAGAAAATAAATGTATTTTTTTAACTAATTTTTACGATCTCTCAGCACTTTCGCAGGATTGCGAATAGTAAAAATGAGTAGGTGAGTTCTCAATACATTCTACTAGTAGAAATGCATATTGTGGTCTTTATTACTGAAAGGAAGTGTGTAAGACATAAGTACCGTGATGAGTAGAAGGTTAATTCTTTTTTTCTTTTAAATGCTGCAATCTCACAAGACTCTCGCAGGATTGTGAAAAGTGGGAAGGAGTAGGTAATCTGTGAATACACTATGGTATGCACACTTGTTACTGTAGGAAGGACTCTTACTGGAGATGGTGTTCATCAGAGTCTACTATTTATGCTCATTGGTTTTGGAAGAGCTGTGAGAAGAGTTAAGGCTCTTTCCACACTCATCCTACAATGCACATCCATCATATGAGAGAGAGGTCTGACAGTAGAGGTCTGTCGCTCCGCATACACCCTACTATGCACACTTGTCATCTGAGAGAGAGATCTGAAAGAAGAGGTCAGTCCGTCCACACATACTACTACACACATGCGTCATCTGAGAAAGAGGTATGAAAGGAGAAGCCAGTGCATCCACACACCGTACTACGGACACACATCATCTCAGACAGAGGTCTGAAAGGAAAGGCCAGTCCATTCACAACTCTACTACGCATATCCGTCATCTGAGAGTGAGGTCTGACAAGACAGGGCAGACCATTTTCACACACTACAACGCACATCTGTCATCTGATAGAGAGGTCTGAAAAGAGAAGCCAGTCCATCCAGACACCCTGCTACATACACTGTCATCTGAGAGAGACATCTGAAAGGAGAGGCCAGCCCATCCACACACCCTAGTACGCACACCTGGCATCTGAGAGACAAGTCTGAAAGGAGAGGCCTTTTAGTCCCCACACACTAATACACACTTGTTATCTGAGAGAGAAGTCTGATAGTTCCTACCCACTCACAACTACACATATCCATCATCTGAGAGAGAGGACTGAAATGTGTGGCTGTTTACTCCTCACGTCCTATTACGCACATTCACCATTTGAGAGAGAGGTCTGAAAGGAGAGAGCAGTTTCTCCCAAACACCATTCTTACACCCTAGTGTGGACACCCTTTATCCAAGAGAGGGTTCTCAGTAGAGAGACTAGTCCCTTCCTATACTATTATTTCCCTAGAATTGTGCTGAGATCCTGTGAGAGTCTCGCAAGAGTAAAGTGCAAGATTCAGGGAGTGACACTTGCTGGAGGAGGCTCGTTCGATCCCAGGAGCATCTCACGAGACACGCAAGGAAAGTTACTGGGCCTGCCACGAGGTGTGTTGCGATCCTGCAAGAGTTTCATGAGAAAAACTACCATTCTTATTACATGGTTGAGGAAATGCTGTGATTGATTGGCTGCAGAGCCAGAGAGAGCTCAGATTGTCCTTGGTGCTTTGGAGGAGAAGGAAGTCTCTCTGAGTGTGCTCAGCAGATGTGACTTAATTTGGAACTGAAAGAGACTGGTGTGTTAAGGTGCATTTAAGAAAGAGCACCAAGTTCAGGTATGTAATAGTATACTTTATAAAGTTTGTTGAGAAGTGTTAGTAAGTGCACTAATGTTGGTAAAGTTATTCTACACAAGGTTTCTGAGTGAAAAGCTGTTTGTGAAGGTGAAGATTTCTCAATATAGTTTTTAGAGGTAGACATTAGAATGTAGAGAGATATCAGCGCGTATTGCAAATTGTGTTAAATAACAATAAATAATAACTGAACACATGAAAAAGAACTCTAAACAGTAGATTAACACAAAATATAGAACTGTAGTGAGTAATGGCACACTTAAAAAATGGATTTATATAATGAAACCTAATACCATACAATATTAAAAAAACTGATTATTTTCTTTCTTAATTATAATTATGACTTTAATATAAAAACACCTAAAAGGCTATAAAAAGTATGCTATTAGAATAATAATGAACTTGCTGGGAAAATGTCTCAATATGAGAGTTAGAAGAGCTTAGGAGATAGACAATCTCAACACAAAAATTGTTGTATTACTCTGAAAATACTCAAACATAATTTTTTAGAAACATTTTGTATTGTGTGCACCTTTTCCTGTTAAGTTACAATGCGAAAGCAATTCCCTTTCAGAATAATGTCCGCACACAGGATATATTATTGTTATTCTACCATACACACACAAAAGTTTCCTTTAAAAAAAACCTTCAGTGATGTTATAAATGATGTCATGGAACATGTCATGTGTGATGTCATATGTGAGGTCAAAAGCAGTGCATGGTGGGGCACAAGTTATAATTAGTACTGCTAACTATAACTGCAGAATTTCTGTGTTTTTATTTAGCTCTAAACGTTTATGTTGAAACTTTCTCTTTTTTGTCTAGTTTGTGCATGGAAAGTTTCAGGGCAAGCTGTCAAGCGGGGGCTGATAAAAAGGGGTCCCAAAACGCAAAATCCCCATGCATTTTCCACAGACTTTTCTTGGGCAGCACTACTGCAAAAACTACTAAACGGAATTATACCAAAATACGGCAGGAAGCTAGATCCTTGTCCAGAAAGTGTGCTAATTGTAATTTGGTGTAAATACGTTCAATGATTTTGAAAAATTGCGTACCAAATATATTTATATATCTGTGCTGTTGGGTCTGAGGGACTCTCATGAGAGTCTTGTACCCAGTTTTTAAAAATGGAGCATTCTGATTGACCCAGGATGCTTTTTTTCCCCTTGAGCCAATTCGCTCCTGTGGGAGCAAGCACTTTGATTGCCTGCCTGCATCATGAAAAAAAATGTTGCACGCAGCCATTACATGTCTCTGGAACTTTTTCCCTGTCCTGAGCTGAAATGTGAGGAATTATATAAGGGGCCAGAGTAGGGATACCTTGGACCCCTAAGCCCCCAGCATATTTTTCAAAAAGCACCACGATCCCACAGGACCGGGATCACAGCAATCTTTAAAAAATGGAAATGGCAGCCAGAGGCAACTGTGAAAATTAAAGTGGAGGGGGGCATGTGCCCCCCCTCCCAGAGCCTCATTGAGGCCCATGGGACCCCATCCCACGAGGCAAAAGTTTATATATAGAGGAGGGGCACACAGCCCCACTCCCTAGGCCGATTGCGGTCCCACGGACCCCAGCCCCGGGGGCCAGCTCTACAAAAAAAGGGGAGGGGGCATGCATGTATAGACCCCGGGGGCTCCAATCCCGGGGCCAAAGTGTATTGTAATTGGAGAGGGGGTGCATGGCCCTCTCTCTGAGCCAGAAATAGGCCCCAGGACCCTATCCCTCAAAGTCAAGACATTAGTATAGGGGAGGGGGCATGCAGCCCCCCTCCCTGAGCCTAAAAAGGCCCCAGGGACCCCATCCCCTGGGACTGGCTCTTACACTGTGTTCTGGGGAGCCAGGAGCACAGTGGTTTCCCTGCCCGCAGAAGTGCGTCAGATGGGAGCACATTGTTTTCCCCTTCCCGCACTCTTGCAGGAAGGGAAACTCAGATTGCTCTCACCTGGTGGGAGCAAGCAGAAACAACTGCTCCCATTGGGGGAGCAATGCCGGCTCCGTCAGCACCCCGGATAGCCCTGGGGCTCCCCCTATGGCCCTAAAGATATATTGATTAATGGATGCCCCATGTTGGCTCCAGAGCACTCACTCTGGAGAATATAAGGGCCCCAGGGGATCGGGTCCCCAAGGCCACAATAGGCTTAGAGAGGGGGCCATACTCCCTCTTCCCCATTATAAATGTTGAAGACCCAGGAAGTTAGGGTCCCCAGGGCTTGGGGAGTGGGTCTGTGTGTCCCGTCCCCTTAAAATGTATGCGTTGGTCCTGGGGGAGGGGCCCCAGGTCCCATAGAGCCCCGGGAAGGTGGCCACACACCCTACTCCTCTTAAATGCCCCAGAGGATGGGATCCTTGGGGCCACCTGTGGCTTGGGGAGGGAGCTGCATGCCCCCTACCATTACAAATATTTTTGGCCCGGGCAATGGAGTCCCCTGGGCCCCTAGTGGCTTGGAGAGGGGGGCCACATGCCCCCTCCCCTTAGTTAAAAAACAAAGGCCCTGGGGATAGGGTCACTGGGGCCCAAAATGGCTCGAGGAGGGGGGGGGCTTGTGCCTCTATCCCGTCAATAAAAACATATTGCATCGGAGATGGGGTCCCCGGACACTGTAAAGGCTTGGGGAGGGGGGTTGTGTGCCTCCTTCACTTTTTTTAACAAATCAGCCCGGGGTGATGGGGTCTGCATGAGTGCAGCCAGATCCTGCAGCGAACCCCAGGGTGCGCACAGGCAAAGGCTATCCAAGGGGTTGGCTGCTCACAGGCTGACTGAAGGCTGTGTGTGGCGGGGTTTGGGTTTATGTATGGTAATAAAAGTTACTTTATTTTTTTTTTTAAACTAGAAATGCACTGAAAAAAACAAAGGTTAATTGACATTATAGTTAGGTGAAAATTTCAGTTGCAATGTAACATTTTGAACTATAAAAAACATTGAATTTCACCAGTTTTAGTTATCAATAGTAACTATAACTCTGGCCCTAAAGTAACTATAACTCACGCTCTCATCATGCCCAGCATATTGCCTCACATATTACATTACTCATGTTTTATAAAATCATTGATAAAATCACTGCAACATTTGAAATAACATCATTGATGACAAGACTGTGCAGGGTAGTGAGTTATAGTTACCTTAGGGCACGAGCTATGGTTACAAAAGATAATTTTAACTGGTGGGTTTCAGAGGTTTTTTTTTGTTTAAAATGTTACGTTGTTACTGAAGTTTTCACCTAACCATAACATCACTTTAACCTTCGCTTTTTTCAGTGAATATACGTATATATTCACTGAAAAAAACAGAGGTGACAGGAACTTTATGGTTAGTTGATAATTTCAGTGACAATGTAATGCTTTAAACTAAAAAAGGGACGTTATAGTTATGTGAAAATGTCACTTAAAACATACCGTTATAAATGAACAAAACCACTGAAATTCACCAGTTATAGTAACTATAACTCGTGTCCTAAAGTAACTATAACTCACGCTCTTGCCATGCACTGCTAGTTACCTCACATATTACATCACTCATGACATGTGTAGGAAGGTGGAATCTGACTGCATGGTTGCCCCCACTTTTTTTTTCTGGTGTTTTGCTGGTTTTCGACTTAGTTGGATTGGGACCCTGCTATTCAGGACCCCAGTTTATCTGCTTTCTCTTTAAAATGGATTCCTAGTACCTTAGGTACACTTCAGATTGGATTCTGGGGTGCCCTTATAAGTCCCTAGTATATGGTATACTATGTACCCAGGGCATAGGTACCCCAGAGGCCTACCAGGGGCTGAAGCATGTATTATGCCACCCCTGGGCAGCCTTCCAAAATGACACCACAGGACTGTTACAGCAGCCTGAGTAAGGTGGTGCATGCACCCCTTACTGAGATATAGGTTCACTATATCTCACCCTATAGCTGCACATATAAACCTATCAGTCACCCCTATGGCAGGCCTTATCAATCCTGAAGGCAGGGTGCTTGGTTTTATGTGAGAGGGTGCCCATGCAGGAGCAGAGCCCCTCTGCAGCCTTCGGAATCTAGCCTCTGGGGTTGTCTGTGAGTGCAGCCTGACCATATACTCTTAAGTGCATTATATCTCAACGGTAAATGCTAACTTTGGGATGGCTCCACGGAAACATGTTGTGTTTGGTGTCAAACACCTTGGAATCATACCCCCACACCAGTAACTGGTGTGGGAGTATGATCCCACCCGTCTAGAGGGAGAGACATGACAGCACCGGTATACCCGGTACCAGCTAACAGAGCCCTGGCATCACAAAATGGATGCTGCAGCAACAGACACGAGTCTGGCCTCCTGCTGCTGACTGAAACTCCGGCAAGGGAGGCCTGGACAATAGGTTTCCTGTCACAGGGAGGTGTTACCACCTCCCAGACAGGCTTTAGTGTATTGGGGCTGGGTGGGTGCACTCTCCGAGTGCTTTGAAGTCCTGCACTGGGGGCACATTTGGTGTCCCTGTGCATAGCCTAGTTCAAACCGGTTGCAGGGGCTACCAGCCCCTGCTCTGGCGTGAAACTGGACAAAGGAAATGGGTGTAGCCGCCCCTCTTTCCAAACCCTCCCATAGGTGGGTCCCCTGAGTTAGTCCAACCCCTTCCTTGGGTATAAGATAGGAACCCCTGGCAACAGGACTTTAGATATCCCTGGACGAAACTCTGAAACTGAGTCCTGGACCTTCGACGATCTGTTAAACGCCAGATGACTGAAGAATCTCCCTTGGAGTAAAGGAGTTACTCCCCTGCTTGGCAGGCACCAAAGACGCAGCTGTCCGGTCTGCATCTCCGAAGCTCCCACCGGACGCTGATGACCCTGCAACCCAGGAGGTGGGTTTCCAGACTTACCAGTGGCTGACCCAAGTCCCCAACAAAGCTGAGACCCGTAGCCCTCGTGGGTACTGTGGAACCGGAACCCCTGCACACCGTGCACATTTACAAGTGCATAAGCTTCTGGTCAATCCTAGAGGCTGTGCTTTGGGTTACTTGTAGCCCCAACCCCGAGCAGTGAATCCACCAAAGATTGTTGGCCTGGCCACTCCCAGTGACCCGTGGGCCACCATTTTGTGATTCCGCTTGAGGTTCCTTTGCGATCCCTTGTCTGTCAACTTGTGGGTCCCTCAGAAGGACAACTCTAATTTCAATGGGCCTCCCTGGTTGCTCTAGGCCTGCCCTGACTCTCCCTTGCTTGGGGAGTCCCTCGGACCTCGCTGGTCCGCACCGAAGCCGTTGTTATTTTTCTGCATGGGTTGCTGTTGCCAAGGCTTGTTGGGTCCAATCCGGGCACCGATACCGCAGCAAGCTACTACCTTTGTGAAACAGCTCTAATCCAGCTCCTGGTCATCGTCGACGCCTCCTGGTCCTCGTGGCTGCAGAGACAATCTTCACCTCTTCGAACTTGGAGCACCCGACATCGGTGGGCATTCGACTATCGTGCCCCTGGTCACTGGCTAGTGACCTAGACTCTGTCCCCTCTGCTTTAAGGTTCTTCTCATCCTCGATCCAGGCTTGGATCTCTTCGGACACTTTGCATCTTCCCGGCAGCCGCACCTTCCAGCCAGCA
Organism: Calotriton arnoldi; assembly: GCA_963921515.1. NCBI lineage: Eukaryota > Metazoa > Chordata > Amphibia > Caudata > Salamandridae > Calotriton > Calotriton arnoldi. Next base: position 177,717 of record CAWUFW010015992.1, on the reverse strand, counting down.
GCCATTGAAAACGACGACGCGGCCCGACACCATTTGACACCTATGCACCCGGCTTCCCTGGGTGAGGTAACACGAGTACTCTGGTGCTCCCATGGGTGTTGGCCCTAGAACCCTCTAAGTCCAAAAGGGTTTGTTCCTAGTCCACTCCGAAGTGTCCCTAAACTTTAAAACTCTAACCGCGACTTTCCCCATAGACGCTAACGGAGCTCGCGGCTGTGTTCACACACTGCACACGTCCCCCGTGGGTCCCCTGTGTCACTACCTTGGGTGGGTCCTTGGGGTCCCAGCGCTTCTACAGGCTCTAGGCCTTGTGTCTAGTCAAGTCGTGGTTCTTATACCACTTTCTTAATATATGGTTTGGTACGCCCCTAGGGATAATCGTATATTGTGCTAATTTACTGTGCTATTTGACTTGTAACTTGTGTACTTCGACCTCTAGCCTCATAAAGAGACTAGTGGGTAGTGTTTAGTAATAAATACATATATTTTATATATATACCTGGTGTGGTTCTCCTTTCATTTGGTCATTCATGAGATTATAGACTGGTAAAACAAACAGCTTTACACTCCTTCAAGACTTAGCCTGAAGGCTGCTCTCCATAGCTACCACTAGGATAGCTTTCAAATAAGGTTGTCTTAAACCTATCATCAACAAAGGTCGTTTGGACTGGTGCAAGGTGCCCACTATAACTAGTGGACAGCATATACCAGGCCAACTTCTCACATTGGTGTGCAGCGGTTGGATTCAAGCTTGCCTTTGTTTTACCAGATAATCTCAAGTGAGTGACTAACTGAAAGCCACTAAAAGGTACCTGAGGTACATATAATTCAAGCTTAAAATTACAGTAAGTTCTACTGAACTTAGAGTTGTGTGTCAAGGGCTTAGAACACCCTTTCTACAACTCAAGAGTGTTTAGTAGGCCACACTAGAGTAGGTAGTGCATACACCACACCTCACTAGTGATGTCTTCAAAGCCAGGAGCCAGTGGGTCCCTGCCAAAAGCCAATGGGCTTCCACCATCCCAGTATGACAACCTCCAATTCTTGGAATTGAGAGCATTGTGTAATACTAGGAAATTGAAGACAGGAAAAACTGCAAACACCCAACGCCTCATAGAGGTACTGCTTTGGATGATCTGCAGAAGGCCTCAGGGTCTGAAGGGGTAGGCAGAGTGGGTGGGGCAGCAAATGAGGAAGGGCCAAGGGGTGAAGATACCCATGACCTGCCCTCTGAAGCTGGCCAGGAAGATGACAATGATCTTAACCTGGGAAATCCAGCTCCCCCTGCAGATGAGGAGGATGGCCACAATGGCCCCCTCTTTATCCCACCAGGGAGAGTTGAGAGTGTGCCTAGAAGGTCAAGATCTCCTTCTCAGGAGTCTAACCATTCTGACACCTCCATAGGGACCTCTGTTTCCTCTCATAGGAGGGAATCCTCTCATGAAAGGAAAGAGAGACTGCTCAAGTATGAAGAAACTCAGCTTAGAATCAGAAGAGAGCAGTTGGCTTTAGATAGGGAGTCCCTGGAGATTTAGAAAACTAGAAGAAAGTTGGGACTAGAGTCCCATGGTGGCAGCAACTTCCCTAGTGTTAGGGAAAGGTCTCATGACCATAAAAACCTAAGCAAGATTGTCCCTCCCTACAAGAGTGGGGATGACATCCACAAATGGGTTACTGCACTGCAAAGGGCCTGTAAAGTTCCGAGGGGCCCCGAGGAGCAGTCTTGTGGCTCTCCTTTGCAGACAAAGGTAGAGATAAGCTCCTCACTGTAAGAGAAGAGGATGCTGACAATTACAAAGTCTTGAAGAGTGCTCTGATTGATGGGTTTGGCCTAACCACTAAATGGTATAGGTTGAAGTTCAAAGACACCCAAAAGGCTCAGACTCAAGACTGGGTTGACTTTGTAGATTGTGCTACCAAGGCTCTGGAGGGTTGGATAATTGGCAGCAAGGTGCATGACTTTGTAGGATTGTACAATTTGATTATGAGGGAGCAGATCCTTAATAATTGTCAAAACCAGCTTTTACACCAGTACCTGGTGGACTCTGATCTGACCTCTCCCCAAGAATTGGGAAAGAAGGCAGACAAATGGGTCAGAACCAGGGTAAGGCCTAAGAATCAGGGTGGTGACCAGAAGAAAGATTCTACCAAGTCCCAAGAGAAAGGTGGGGATAAATCTAAGGATAAGTCCACTACAGGGCCCCAAAAGTCCTCTTCTGGGGGTGGGTCCCAAACTCCTCCCTCTCCTGAAAAAAAAACATATTGCCATGTCTGTAAAAAGCCTGGACACTGGAAAACTGATCCCAGTTGCCCCAGGATGGGCAATAAAGAAAATGTTCCTCCAGCTAATACTACCACCCCTCCTGGTACTACCAGTAGTAATCCCCCAGTTGGGAGTAGTGCACCCAAAAAGTTAGGTGCTTTTGCAAGGGGAACAGAGGTGGGCCCTAATTTAGAAAGGGCCCCCTCACCAGACTCCTCTGACTCTGATGGTAGTATGGGATTTGCCACTTTTACCATGGGTCCCAATGCATTGGGCAGGTACAGACTGGAGCCAATGATTAATGGTCAGAAAGCTGTGGCATTCAGTGACACAGGGGCTAGTGTCACCATGGTGACAGGGAAACTAGTCTACCCTCAGCAACTTTTACCTGAGTTTAAATACCAGGTGACCAACATTGATGGTGTCAGAACAGATCACCCCATGGCCATAGTCAATCTTAGCTGGGGAGGGGTCACAGGCCCAGAGATAGTGGCAGTGTCCCCAAACTTGCCTGTAGATTGCCTGATGGGCAATGATCTGGAAATTTCAGCCTGGGCTGAAGTTGAACACCAAGCCCATCTAAGAATGCTGGGCATCCCTGAGAGAGTTAGTGGGGCTGTGAGGGCCACAGCCCAACCCCAGGGAAATTTTGGAGTGATGGAGCCTGAAAGAATGGCCCACTCTCCTCCACAAGAGAGCACAAGGGTTGAAGAAAAGTCTTCTTCCCCCCGGACTATAGGTAAGGGTCAGCTTCCTCAGGGAACTGATCCTACCCCTAGTGAAGGAACTGCCCCAGAGGTGGTCAGGCCTAGCCTGGCAACACCCCTGATGGCAGGGGACCCTTCCAAGGTGGTACCCAGTCTGGAGCAGGTAACCTGCCCCTCTCTACCCCGCCTCAGTCAGCCCAGGGCTGCAGAGGTCAGGGAGGTCAGTGGACCCCACAGGGCCCCCTGTCCAGAGGGACCCCCCCATCAGCAGATTAGGGGCACCCAGTCTAGTAGCCCTAGCCAGGTGAAAATTCCTCAACCCACTGAGGGATTCCCCCTTAACATTGTGTAGGGACCTCCCCAGATGGACTCTGCTGGGCAAAGGCAAACCTGGGACCAAAGGTTCCAAACCTACCATGTCCCTCCAGTGTTCCAACCAAAGGGACCCAACCCCCAGCTGTAGGCAGCCAAAGGTTGACCCTTAGAGCTAGACCCAACTTAGTCATGGAAAGTAAGGCCTCCATGGCGGCTAGTAATCTGAGGAAGCTGAGGCCAACTTTATTAGGGCCTCACTTCTCTACTCAGACACCCCACCAGCCTTTTACTTTGCCGAAACACACCACAGGTAGTGACTCCAAATGGTGGAGATCATCCCATCCCCTTGGGGTTAGGGATTGCTTTGTGGACCATAAGACAGGGGTTAACCATGCTAGTGCAGGTACTTCCTTATATGGCCACTTAGTAAATAAAGGCTCAACTGGGCAAGGTTAGCCTTATCTCCTTTCGTTTGGGGGGGGGTTATGTAGGAAGGTGGAATCTGACTGCATGGTTGCCCCCACTTTTTTTTTCTGGTGTTTTGCTGGTTTTCGACTTAGTTGGACTGGGACCCTGCTATTCAGGGCCCCAGTTTATCTGCTTTCTCTTTAAAATGGATTCCTAGTACCTTAGGTACACTTCAGATTGGATTCTGGGGTGCCCTTACAAGTCCCTAGTATATGGTATACTATGTACCCAGGGCATAGGTACCCCAAAGGCCTACCAGGGGCTGAAGCATGTATTATGCCACCCCTGGGCAGCCTGACACACAGGACTGCTACAGCAGCCTTAGTAAGGTGGTGCATGCACCCCTTACTGAGATATAGCTTCACTATATCTCACCCTATCACTGCACATATAAACCTATCAGTCACCCCTATGGCAGGCCTTATCAATCCTGAAGGCAGGGTGCTTGGTTTTATGTGAGAGGGTGCCCATGCATGAGCAGAGCCCCTCTGCAGCCTTCGGAATCTATCCTCCGGGGTTGTCTGTGAGTGCAGCCTGACCATATACTCTTAAGTGCATTATATCTCAACTGTAAATGCTAACTTTGGGATGGCTGCACGGAAACATGTCGTGTTTGGTGTCAAACACCTTGGAATCATGCCCCCACACCAGTAACTGGTGTGGGAGTATGATCCCACCCTTCTAGAGGGAGAGACATGACAGCACCGGTATACCCGGTACCAGCTAACAGAGCCCTGGCATCACAAAATGGATGCTGCAGCCACAGACACGAGTCTGGCCTCCTGCTGCTGACCGAAACTCCGGCAGGGGAGGCCTGGACAATAGGTTTCCTGTCACAGGGAGGTGTTACCACCTCCCAGACAGGCTTTAGTGTATTGGGGCTGGGTGGGTGCACTCTCCGAGTGCTTTGAAGTCCTGCACTGGGGGCACATTTGGTGTCCCTGTGCATAGCCCAGTTCAAACCGGTTGCAGGGGCTACCAGCCCCTGCTCTGGTGCAAAACTGGACAAAGGAAATGGGTGTAGCCACCCCTCTTTCCAAACCCTCCTATAGGTGGGTCCCCTGAGTTAGTCCAACCCCTTCCTTGGGTATAAGATAGGAACCCCTGGCAACAGGACTTTAGATATCCCTGGACAAAACTCTGAAACTGAATCCTGGACCTTCGACAATCTGTTAAACGCCAGATGACTGAAGAATCTCCCTTGGAGTAAAGGAGTTACTCCCCTGCTTGGCAGGCACCAAAGATGCATCTGTCCGGTCTGCATCTCTGAAGCTCCCGCCGGACGCGGACAACCCTGCAACCCAGGAGGTGGGTTTCCAGACTTCCCAGAGGCTGACCCGAGTCCCCAGCAAAGCTGAGACCCGTAGCCCTCGTGGGTACCGTGGAACCAGAACACATGGACACCGTGCACATTTGCAAGTGCATAAGCTTCTGGTCAATCCTAGAAGCTGTGCTTTGGGTTACTTGTAGCGCCAAGCCCGATCAGTGAATCCACCGAAGATTGCTGGCCTGGCCACTCCCGGTGACCCGTGGGCCGCCATTTTGGGATTCCGCTTGAGCTCCCTTTGTGATCCCTTGTCCGTTGACTTGTGGGTCCCTCAGAAGGACAACTCTATTTTCAACGGGCCTCCCTGGTTGCTCCAGGCCTGCCCTGACTCTCCCTTGCTTGGGGAGTCCCTCACACCTCGCTGGTCCGCACCGAAGCCGTTGTTCTCTTTCTGCATGGGTTGCTGTTGCCAAGGCTTGTTGGGTCCAATCTGGGCACCGACACCGCAGCAAGCTACTACCTTCGTGGGACAGCTCAAATCCAGCTCCTGGTTGTCGTCGATGCCTCCTGGTCCTCGTGGCTGCAGAGACAATCTTCACCTCTTCGAACTTGAAGCACCCGACATCGGTGGGCATTCGACTATCGTGCCCCTGGTCACTGGCTAGTGACCTAGACTCTGTCCCCTCTGCTTTCAGGTTCTTCTCATCCTCAATCCAGGCTTGGATCTCTTCGGACACTTCGCATCTTCCCGGCAGCCGCACCTTCCAGCCAGCAGCCATTGAAAACGACGACGCGGCCCGACACCATTTGACACCTATGCACCCGGCTTCCCTGGGTGAGGTAACACGAGTACTCCAGTGCTCCCATGGGTGTTGGCCCTAGAACCCTCTAAGTCCAAAAGGGTTTGTTCCTAGTCCACTCCGAAGTGTCCCTAAACTTTAAAACTCTAACCGCGACTTTCCCCATAGACGCTAACGGAGCTCGCGGCTGTGTTCACACACTGCACACGTCCCCCGTGGGTCCCCTGTGTCACTACCTTGGGTGGTTCCTTGGGGTCCCAGCGATTCTACAGGCTCTAGGCCTTGTGTCTAGTCAAGTCGTGGTTCTTATACCACTTTCTTAAGATATGGTTTGGTACGCCCCTAGGGATAATCGTATATTGTGCTAATTTACTGTGCTATTTGACTTGTAACTTGTGTACTTCGACCTCTAGCCTCATAAAGAGACTAGTGGGTAGTGTTTAGTAATAAATACATATATTTTGTATATATACCTGGTGTGGTTCTCCTTTCATTTGGTCATTCATGAGATTATAGACTGGTAAAACAAACAGCTTTACACTCCTTCAAGACTTAGCCTGAAGGCTGCTCTCCATAGCTACCACTAGGATAGCTTTCAAATAAGGTTGTCTTAAACCTATCATCAATAAAGGTCATTTGGACTGGTGCAAGGTGCCCACTATAACTAGTGGACAGCATATACCAGGCCAACTACTCACAGCATGTTCTATGACATCATTGATAACATCAATGCAATTTCTGAAAATTATGTTGTTGATGACAGCACTGTGCATGGTGGGGCATGAGTTACAGTTACTTAAGATAACTATAACTAGTGAATTTCAGTGGTTAGGTTAATTTGAAAACGGTATGTAATAACTGACATTTCACCTGACTATGATGTGCATTTAATTGTAGGTTTTTTCAATTAATTTCGAAGGTTTTTTTAAAAAACCTAACTGTAACTATAACTTTAACCTTTCGTTTTGTCTGGCAATTTTTAGGGTTTTTAATGTGAGTTGCTTTCAATATATAAAAGGTAAACCTATTGGTTTTGTCAATATACATTTAAATAAAGCATATATTGTCCTAAAAAATTAAACGTGTCCTTTTTTTTACACTTCTCAGGCCACATCATACAGACATAAAATCACCCACATGCTCTGGGAATGCTTGGAAATACCAAAAACGTTTTCTGGGATCATATTCTATGGCCCCAGGAAGCAGAGGGTTAATATTTTATAAGTATTTGTAGGGGTAACCAAAAAAAGATTTTTATATGGAAAGCGGTCAACACTGGGCGGTTATAGTTTGGACCACGTTTCCCTTGTAAAAGCATTTTTGGGTTTGCTAATAACTTTGGTGCCATTTAACAAATCTTCACTAAACATTTTTTTTAAAAGTCTCATCCCCTCAACTCCTTCCTGGATGGTTTTTTAAAAGAAAGCCCCTCAGGGTGGTAAAGGGCCTGGGGGATTGGCGCTATCACTTTTTTCTCTTTTTAGGGAGGGGAGTGCGGTCTCCCTCCCCAAGCCTTCAGGAGGCTCTGGGGACGCCATTACCTAGGGACTTTTGATGCGTGATTCTACACAAAGTACCTATAGATGCATCAAAATTCACAAGACCAAACAGCTGCAGAGATGGGAAGCATTGCGAAACAAAGAGATGCGTTAGTTCCTGAGTCCTTGGGGAGGCGATGCGACAGTTCTGCTGCACGCAGGAGAAGTGATGCGTCGAATCCGGACTGTAGGGGGAAGTGATGCGTCGACTCCAAGACGGTTCTGGTCCGTGGGTAATACGTCGAGAAAACTTGCCTCACAGGTGTGATGTGTGGAAATCCTGAATGCGTCGCAATTAATGCAGCAGCAATCGATGCGGCGGCAACAAGCGGTGCTGCGTCTGCTTCTTCAGCCGCAATCCCACCATGCGTCAGGTGCTGTGTCTTCTCGGCAGCGGCACGGTGATGCGTGGAGTATCTTCTTGCACGGCGGTGCTGCGTTGGGAAAAACAGCCGCAAGAAGAGCGATGCATTGATTTTCTCAGTTCTTCAGGTTCCTTCCAGATCCCTACAGCAGAAACAACCTCCATAGGCCTGGAACTGGAAAAGGCACCTCTTGGCAGGTCAGAACTCTCAGCAGCATATTTCAGGGGAGCTGGGGGTGAAGTCTTTGTGTCCCTGAGACTTCACAACTGGAGGCCAGCACACACAGGCCCTTGGAGATTCTTCTTCAAGCAGGTTGACAGCAAAGTTCCAGTCTTTGTCCTTTCCTTGGCAGATCCAGCAACTGCAAGCCAACCCCACACAGCGCAAAGCAAAGGGGCAGTACTCCTCTTTACAGCTCTTCAGCTCTTCTCCTTGGCAAAGGTTCCTCTTAAGTCCAGAAGTGATCTAAAGTTCTGGGGTTTAAGGTCTACTACTTATACCCCATTTTGTCTTTGTACTCTTTGTGCAAGGGTCTCTGAGCTCAGTCCAAACCAGTTCTGTCCTCACTGGTGCAGTATGACCAAAGGGGTGGAGACAGCATTGTGCAAGGGAGACAGGCCCTATTCAAGTGCAAGGAGATCTCCTCCCACTACTCTAAATGCAGCCGAGCCCCATTCAGCTCAGTTCTGAGTCATCCAGGAAGGGCCAGGCACACCTCAACCCCCCCAGTGGCTATCTATATTAAATGCACATCCCCAGCCCCTGTCACTCAAAAACCAGAGAGTCAATCCACAAACAGGCAGAGGCACACAGAATGGTTAAACAAGAAAATGCCTACTTTCTAAAAGTGGCATTTACAAACACATAATTTAAAAACCATCTTTAATAAAAGATGTGTTATTACATTCTGATTCCATAGAGCCTAAACTTGATTTCTCTAACTTGTCCCAATGGAAAGTTATAGTTGTAAGAGTTTACAAAGTGTCTCCCATTCTCTATATGGGGCAGATAGCCTTTCAATAGTAAAAAAACAAAATTGGCAGTATTTCACTATCAGAACATGTCACACACACCAGTTCATGTCCTACCTTTCACATACACTGCATCCTGCCCCACGCCAACGATGCCAAGTCTAACAGGGAGCAAAGGAATAGAGCCAGGATGTGTGTTGATTGGTGAGCCAGCAGAGGCAATGGGGCCCTTGTGGCTTCCCCTACAGCCCCCAGCTGGAAAAACGTTGTTGGTGCCCCGGGTGGGCACCAACGTAAAAGATAAATGGCTGGTTCCCGCTGGATGGGAAACTGGCAGGGGCCACAGGGGCTCCCCCCAGGCCCCCAAGTGTAAATAAAGTGTGGGTGTTCTGGGTGGGACCCAGACACCCAAAAAAAAAAAAAAGAAGAATAAATGAGTTGCCGGAGCTGCTGTTTTTTTATTCACTGCTCCATAATGCCCTTCAAGGACAGGTAAAATATATTATTTGTTCCTGGTGTTGCCCCTAGAAGGGGCAGGGAAACTACCAACAATTGTTTATGTTGTGGAGGGCTACAAGGAGCGCAGAAGCCCCACAGTAACATTGAAAAGTCTCCTGAGTCATTGAATCCATGACCCTAGAAGAGCCTACCATATTTTTAAAGCACTGTTATCTGGAGCTGCATGCTCTTCAGCTGTGGTGCAAGGCACCCTTGTGGTATTTTTATGGCTATACTTTGTGACCTGAAAAATGTTAAAAAAAGAATCAAACAAATGTTTAATTTGTTTTAAATAATGCTTTATATAAAAAAAAATTGTGACATTCACTATAATTAATCATTGCAATGTGTGAACTTATGAAAAAAAATGTGATGATAGTTATTGTTGGCTTTTTGACAAAGCCAGTAGGTTTGCTTTATATATGTTGATGTGCTGACCCCTTGATAATGCCAATAGGCCTGCCATTTTTTATATTTTGGTTTTCTGACCCTTTGATAGATCTAGTGTGTCTGCCTTTGTATTCTGACCCTTAGACAAAGGCAGTAGATCTGTCTTAGTTAAAATGACAGCCTTTCTATTACAGCATGACATAGTCAGCTGTGTGCGATGGCAGGGGGGTTAGGTGCAGGCCAACCACACACTGCTAAAGATGAAATTCAGTGGTTTTGTTACTTTAAAACAGCTGTGCGCGGTTGGAGGTGGGTGAGGGCCATGCACCCAACCCCATACCACACATGGCTGAAGGTGAATTTCATTGATTTTGTTAGTTTAAGATTGTATGTTTTAACTGACATCTTCATCTAACTTTAACATCCCTTTAACTTTTGTTTTTTTCAGTGAGTATATTGAAATAGAGCCAATAGGTGTAGTGCCAGATCCTGAAGAACTGGAATAGTTCATGAATTTCTCTTCAGAACTACTTGTAACATCAATAGTTTTTTTTAGTCCATATATATGTTTGAAAAAAGTCTTGATGAGGAAATCAAACCTCTATGATTTATCTATTGAATACTAAAAAGGCGAAAGTTTTTTCTTAACCAGGAAACCAGTACAAAATTGCTCTTTGCATCCATTTCTAGTTGATCCTGTGATTCTTCCCACACCAGTCTCTTCTGGTTAGGGAGTGCACCCACAACTTACCCCCACCTCGAATTAAGGTTAGCTAAAGTCTTCTCATACTAGGCTATAAGTAGGCTGAAAATTAATAGCAGCTATGGATTGTTTATGTCCCTTGACTTTTTGAATGTCCCAATGCAGAGACAGTATCCTAGTGGTCTTCCCTTGTAAAATCTTTTCTTCCCACCCATAAGTAGTTCAATTGCTAAACTCCCCCACTGGGGCCATTCTGCATCTTCTCTGGCACTTTCCAGACTCTAAATACAATGGGGAACCACACAGTTTTCAAAGTTTGTCAGTGCTCCCACTTTGCTGAACCCTAAATAAGGCCTACATGTTTAGTTCAGAAACAAAAGGCTTGCATATGAACCAGTCACAATGAAATCTATAATCTTGCCCCCGGGTTCCTGTCCACTAGCGCTTCAACAACATTGAATGGCAGTGTAACAGATGGTAATAATCAATATTACGGCACTGAATGCTCAGGGCCTCAACTCACCCACAAAACAACAAGCATTGCTTAAAATGGATGCATGCAAAGCATACTGAAATAGCCATGCTGCAAGAGACTCACCTAAACAAACATGATTTGTTGTGCTTGCAATGATATTGGCATTTTCACAGTTTAATGCCAGCTCAGCCACCAAGACTAAAGGGATGACGATTCTACTGGGAAGAGGGGCCCTTTTCAAATTGGAAGCACAAAATCAAGATGACAACAGGAGAGCGATGGGCCCTTAGAGCAATGATGGGAACCCAACAGGTAACTCTGTTCACTACATATGCTCCTAATAAAAGGAAGAACACATTTTATTTGACCCCTTATCTGCAGTCTTTAGTTTTACAAGAGGGGATAATTTATTAGGGGGCAATTTTAGCACAACTCTGAATCTGACATGGACCACTCCTCAACCAGATTATTTCACAACCCACTCTGGCTATGCTGACACATGGTATGGAATGTCTAGCCCTCCTGAATGTTCGGAGAATACAGAATATAACCAATATGGATTACACGTTTTCTACCAACATGTATAAATAGTATACAATTGATTTTTTTCTTATAAATAGCACAGCGGTCACAATGATTTGGGATTCTAAAATAGGTATCAAAGTCTTTACAGACCACTCCCCAATGACATTAAGGGCCTTCTTATGGGTTCAGTGGTCCATAGGAACGCCGAACCAGTGGTGGCAGTCCGACCACCACCCGACTGTAGGACCGCCTGCAGTATTATGACTGTGGCAGTTGGACTGCCATGAGACCGCAGGCACCGCCGGGATAAAGGATCCAGCTGGGCCGGCAGTCTTCCACTAGCAGGAATATGCTGGCGGTGCCACAGCCGGCACCGGAGAGCATATTCCGAGTTGCCATTTTACCACCATTTTCATTGCAGTGACCCCGCCATGAAAAGGGTGATAGAATGGCCCCCTAAATCTGGAACTCCCTCACAGTATATATTAGGATGAATCCCTCTTTCATGAGCTTCAAAGGGCAATTAAAAGACCTTCTCATAAATCGACACCTTAAACCTTCTGGCTCCAACGCTTAGCACACAACTCAAATCTCTTCCCTGAGCTGTATATCATGTTTGTTACTCTACAGGAAAGCTTTGGTTGTATTTCTACAAGATTTTATTTTATAACCAATGTTACCTAACACTGCTGTAGTGGGAGACTAATGTTGAGATGTAGAATGTTTCTATGTGTAGTGATTCTAATAAGTGGTCGGGGTGAGCGCGTTCTGGGATTCAATCGGCGGTTGTCAGTTGCCGAAAGGATCTTGAGAGTGCGCTGCTCCTGGCCGTGACTGGAAGCTGATTACAATAAATCTTCTTGTGGATCAACCCGAAGTTTCCTTGAGTGTCTATTTCAACGACTCTCCGACTACTTCATATTGGCGACGACCGGGATTTTGCTCCAGTCACACATCTCGTCATCAAATAGAAATACCACGCGTGTTGGACGACGAAAACTTACCTGCTTCTTCGTCGTGGTACCCTGCTGCATCCGATGATTTGGAGAAACCGGTAGGACCTCTTATTTTCTCCGGTTTTAAGGTCATAGAATAAGAGCCGGGACAGCCGCTTTGGCGCGCGCAGACCTCACTTGATACGGGGAGGCGCGCGCATATTCTGATGCGCACAGGAAAATTCTTTAAAGTTCTACGTACTCACGTTACGTAAGGACGTCGGCGGCCATCTTGGATTGGGCCGATTTTCAGTTCATTCAGTAGGGATCTGTTGGCACATCTCGGTGATGTGCACACCGCAAGTAGCTGTAAGGTCAAATCGCGATCAGCTGTTCGCGCACCACGGTGATGCGCACAGCCTTTAATTGGAATAACTTTGAACTTTGAATTTTTCACGATCAGCTGCTCGTGCATCGCGGTGATGCGCACACCTTAAAAACAGTTTTGGCATTACTTATCCATTTTTTTTTCTCTTCTTTTTCCCAGAAAGACTAACTCAATTTATTAAACACGGATAAAGCCATACCTGTGATCATCTACATAATTTTAGATTATTTAATCCACTCTGCAATGGCTTCTACTTCAAATCTTGAATTTACACAACCTCCTCACTTCCTGGGAAAGCCACGTAAACCCAGTATACCATGGCAAGAATGGTTTGAACTGTTTGAGAACCATTTGATGGCGATCGATGCTACGGAGTACTCCAGTACTCGCAAATTCGCTTTACTCTTTGGAAGTTTAGGTCAAGCGGCTCAACGCATATTCAAGAGTTTACCTCCTATACCTCCTCCTTCTGGCCAAGCTGGTGACAGAGATTGGAACGTCTATTCAGAAGCTGTTGAGAGACTAAAAAAACAATTCTTGGAGCCACCTAACATTATGTTAGAAAGACACAAATTTTACAAAAAAAAGCAGGGTGAAGAAGAAAAAGTGGAAGAATATATATCGGCTCTGAGGGTTCTAGCCACTACTTGTGGGTTTGGACCTTTAGTGGACGATATAATTAGAGACCAATTTGTTTTCAATTGCTGCTCTCAAAAGATAAAAGAACGAATCCTCAGTTGTAAGAATCCTTCTCTCTCTGAAGTGATAGACCTGGCGTTAAGTATCGAAAGATCAGTCATTTCTACAAGGGTCATGCAAGCTAGTTCTGTCACGAAAGTTAATCAGATTATGGAACTGGAAGATCAACAAGAGGAGGGATTATTTACTGTGGGGGTGAAGAACAAACAGTCTAAGTTTGTACAAAACAAAGGGCACATTTTTTGTTTTAGATGCGGTTCAAAATTTCATGTTGACAATTTCAGGGGGTGTCCAGCATTGGGTAAACTCTGTTCTGGTTGCAAAAAACTTGGTCACTTTCAGAAATTCTGTAGAAGTCAAAAAAGTGCGGTACAAGTGGGAAGTGTCGATATTGAAACAAACAAATGTACAGAGTCCCTGGACAACCTGATGTTATCTGTAGACTACAGTGAGGAGCCGTTAGAAATTAAGGGTCCTTTATGTGAAGCAGTTATAGATGGTGTAGAAACAAGTGTCATGGCAGACTCAGGATCGCCAATTACAATTTTAAGGGACACTTATTTTTTAGAGAATTGGGGTGAAAATATCTCTTTATGCAAGTCTGATGTAAATCCGAAGCGTTCAGAGAAAGGATATTGATATGCTGGGGTTCTTTTTGTCTGACGTAGAAATATTGGGTAGAAAAATTCGGACCAAAGTTTATGTGGCTATCAAAGGAAAAAATATAGTAGGCTGGAAGGATCTAGCTAAATTGGGTTTGTATCTAATTCCAGGCGATAACAGCCCTGTGAGAGTGATGGAAAACCCTGTGTGCAGTGTGGATGAGTATGGTGAGGATGTTAATAGCTTACTATCTGATTTCAAATCAGTATTTAAAGATCAAATTGGTTGTGTGAAGAATTTTGAGTACAAAATCAGACTACTTTCACACGCTCAACCCGTAACTCACAAAGTAAGACCTGTGCCTTTGAGTGTCAGGGAAGAACTGAAATCTATGTTGGATGGGTTATGTACTCAGGGGATAATACAACCAACAGAGTCATCGCAGTGGGTGGCCCCATCGTTGTCGCACGTAAGAAGACAGGAGAGATCAGGTTGTGCGCAGATTTGAGGGGTCTTAATAGAAATATCATAATAGACTGCCATCCCCTGCCGAAGATTCATGAGTTGCTGGCAAATTTAGGGGGGCCAAGTGGTTTTCCTTAATAGACTTAAAATCTGCATATTACCAGATCCCTTTAGCCGCAGATTCACAAGAATTGACTACCTTTATCACACCTTTTGGGGCTTATAAGTTTTTAAGGTTGCCGTTCGGACTAGCTTCGGCGGCTAGTGTTTTTCAACGTCTGATGGATTACATTTTTAAAAATATAAACGGAGTACAGACGTATTTAGATGACATTCTAGTTTTTGCAAAGACCGCAGTGGAACATTCTAATATATTAAAGAAAGTTCTTGCAGCCCTCGAGGAGAGTGGAATGACTGTTAGGGCTGATAAATGTATATTTGGTGTGAATGAACTGGATTACCTTGGGCATACAGTCTCTTGGGAAGGTATCAGACCGAAATTTTCAGTTGTTAGGGCTCTTAAGGAAGCGAAGCCACCCTGTGATAAAGACACTCTACGTTCGTTTCTTAGTCTTGCCGAGTACTATGCAAGATTTGTAAACAATTATGCACAAATTGTGGAACCTCTTAGAATGCTACTAAAGAAAGGCCAGAAATTTGTTTGGTCACATGAATTGGATGTAGTATTTGGTAGAGTGAAAGAACTAATCATTTCTGCGCAAGCTCTGCATTCCTTCCGGGACGATTGTCCTTCTGTAGTCACAGTGGATGCCAGTATGAATGGTCTGGGAGCAGTTTTTAGT
This sequence comes from Calotriton arnoldi, assembly GCA_963921515.1. Lineage (NCBI taxonomy): Eukaryota > Metazoa > Chordata > Amphibia > Caudata > Salamandridae > Calotriton > Calotriton arnoldi. Next base: position 162,539 of record CAWUFW010015992.1, on the reverse strand, counting down.
CAAAAGTAAATGACAAGGAGTTAACAGTGGCTTTTGCATCTAGGTCTCTCAAGAATTTTGAAAAGAACTACAGTACCATCGAACAGGAAGCTTTAGCTTGTGTCTGGGCGGTGCAAAAATTCAAAATGTACATCTGGGGTAGGAAATTCGAAATTTTGACGGATCATAAACCACTGACATTTGTCTTCACTAAAGTGCCCAACAATACCATGTCAGCAAGGTTAACCCGCTTAATTTCAAAGTTGCAAGAGTACAATTTTGATATCAAGCACATAAAAGGTGGAAAGAATTTTCAGGCAGATTGTTTATCAAGAATGTTAATGGAAAAGGATGATGAGGAAGAGGAGGTGATGAGGATGAAATTGAATGTGTTGCAATGGTGGACGCAATTGAGAATTGCGGTACGGTTATCTCTGAGTCTGATTGGAAGTTGTCCGGTTCTAAGGATGCTACGCTGTCGAAAGTGGCTGATTATGTTTCTAGTAAATGGCCTGAGCCTAGGAATCTGTCTGGAGAATTGAGGAATTTTTCATTGGTGGCGGATGAACTTTCAGTTAAAGATGGTTTGATCCTTCGGGGGACAAGTTTGTTCCTCCAAGTACTTTAAGGAAATCCATAAAGAGATTGCTCATGAGGGACATCTTGGAGTGTCTAAGACTTGTATGCGAATTAAACAACATTATTGGTGGCCGGCTTTAGATAGTCAGGTGAGAAGTTTAGTAGATAGTTCTGAAGATTGCCTGCTCTCAGATAAACACTGGAAAATTCAAAAGCTTCCCTTGCACCCGACTGTTTTTCCAGAAAAACCTTGGGAAAAAGTTGGGCCGGATTTCTCAGGTCCGTATAATATTTTATCAGGTGAATTGAGATATATAATTTTGGCAGTGGATTACCATTCTAAGTGGATGTACTATAAGTTTGTGGACGCTCCCAATACAGACAATACTGTATGTTTTTTTAAAAAGTGTTCTTATTAGAGGGGGCTCCTAGGTTTTTGGTTACGGACAATGGAACTCATTTTGTGTCAGACAAGATGTGTTCATTTTTAAAAGTATGATGTTAAACATTTAAAGGTGGCTTTGTATTCACCGACATCGAATGGTTTGGTGGAAAGAGGTAATAAAGTCCTCAAGGAAGGTATTCAAACGGCGTTTGCCTCTGGTCAGGATGTAGGTGAATTTCTTGGAAAAAAGGTCTGGAATTATAACACGGCGCCTCACTGTACTACTGGTGTCACTCCCTTTGAACTTCTTCGGGGAAGAAAAGTCAACAATACACTATTGCCTTTTTGGTTGAATAATAGAAAAACTGTCAATGAGGTTTTGGACAATAGGATGGTTGTTGATGCAGTGAGAGAAAAGCAGAGTAAGATGAAAGAGAAATTTGGTGGTAAGGATTTTTCAGGTGATGGTGAAATCGCGGTAGGTGATTGGGTGATGTTTAAGAAACCATTTAAGGTTAAAAAAGGTGAATCAATTTATTCAAGTCCAGTAGTGGTTAATAAAGTGAGTAAAGGTGCCACGTTTCTGCACGACAAAGGATGGTGGAACAAAAGACAATTAGTAAAAGTGTCGAAGGAACAGGCAGAGTTGATTAAGAGGAGGAAAATATCATGTGTTGGTCATAATCTGGATTGGACGCATTGGTTGCATGTTCGTGATCAGAATTGTAGTATAGGCGAACGTGAGGGGCCTTCAAAGGCAGTTATTAATAATAGGGGTGAGGAGTGCAGTTCTAATAATTCAATATTGACACGGGATTGTCGTGTCAGGAGAATTCCTTCAAGATTCAAGGATTTCGTTACTTACTAATGAACATTTTGCTTGTTATTTATTTATTTGTTTATTTATTTATTTTTTTGTTTGTTTTATTAAGGGGGAAGGTGATGTAGTGGGAGACTAATGTTGAGATGTAGAATGTTTCTATGTGTAGTGATTCTAATACGTGGTCGGGGTGAGCGCGTTCTGGGATTCGATCGGCGGTTGTCAGTTGCCGAACGGATCTTGAGAGTGCGCTGCTCCTGGCCGTGACTGGAAGCTGATTACAATAAATCTTCTTGTGGATCAACCCGAAGTTTCCTTGAGTGTCTATTTCAACGACTCTCCGACTACTTCAACTGCCCTCACCAATGTTCAGCCCACAACTTGTATCTCATCTGGAACCTCTCCCCTGAGTTGTACAGTATGTTTGTTCCTCTACACGAAATGCTTTGACCATTTTTTCAACAATATTATATTTTGTAATCACTGTTATTCTACACTGCCTTGGACAATGCATGTAAAGCACTGTGATACCCTCAGGTCTGGGCAGCGCTATAACAAACTCCTAAAATAAATTAACTTGGACCAGTCTGGGCAGCATAGAGCTCTCAGAGCGTGCTTTAATGAAAAGTGATGGAGGAGCTCTCTCTAGAATCTAACTCGGAACACATATTAAACACAGAAACACATGTATCCATCCACGCCAGTGTTAGGCCATCTCAAACCAATGAAAAAGGATAGTCCAATGGTTTGCTGCTTCTTCTTCATTCTAACGATAAACGTACGAAGTCAGCAAGGTATTATCTACAGAACATCTGCTTAGTTCATAACATTCATATGCATTAAATTCACTCTAAGTACCCACAAGAAACCCTGCAGTCTTAATTACTTAGCTATTCAGAACTCAACTGCGTGACAATGAACTATTCTAAAGCAGAAACATTCTAGCTGTAACTTTAACCAAAATTGTCATGAGCTTCACATTCTCCTGCATACACCATTGTTTTAATATACTGTTTAGAATGCACTATTGTGAATGTGTGGCAGCTAAAATCTTACTAAATAGGATGAGAACATGTAGCTTAGAAAGGAAATAAAATACATTTTTAAAGTCAACACATTTATCAAAGATGACATGTTTAATGAAGTCAAATGTGAATTATTTATTGAATACAGCGCTAGGTGTAATCTGCTATAGGCATTTATTTATTTAAGAAAAACGTTAAAAGAAAGGCAAGATAGAAGAAGAAAACATAAATGAGGCCTAGTCTGGCTTGACATTGTAATTACGATAGAAATTGGTTCTTATTACAAAAAATCAAGACTTCTAAGAAAAGCAAGTTTTCTATTATTTCATTCCTTAGGCCTTCTCGTGTTAATATTTGCACAAAATAAGGCACTTATTTTAAGCTAAATTTCCCAGCTCTATCATGTGTGAAGGCGGTACATAGTCGTCAATATATTGCCAGGGCAAAAGTAAAAGAAATTACTGTGCTTACAGGTGAGTGGGTGCTTTGTGTTTTGTGTATGTAGGGAGTGGTGAAATTATTTAGATGCAAGGCAGTACATACAGGGAGAAAATGAAAATAGAGGGTTGAAGAGAAAGAGCTGAGATCTGAGATATGGAAATAGAGAATTTCAGAAAGATTTCAAGAGAAAATGGGCGTAAGTGTCTAACAGTGTATGCAGAGAAAAGTGGGGTGAAAAAAAGATCAACAGTGATTGAGACACTGTGGAGACCTCTCTCCATTGGACAGACCTAGCTAAAGTTTTATTCAGAATAGAAACATTTTCAAATTTAATTATTCACAACCAATTTACTGTTTTGATGGTTAACTGATACTTCTAACAATCATTGCCTCTGCCAATAGCTTTGGCTAGTTTTACATGCATGTCTGTAACTCAGTCCTTAATTTGTAACAAAATAAGTGTTAGGGCCCTTGTCAGGAGGCCATTGCAGCGTGCACCTCCCATTGCCCTAGCCAGCACTTTCAATGATAGTAAAACACAACTACTAACCATCACACTCCAGCAAGTGTGAAAATTCAGACGTTTAATAAAATAAACATGGCTAACACCTGCCATCCAAGATATTCTAATGGCTTTGGGTGGCAGGTATTAGTCATTTTTAATGTTAATTGAATTATTAAAGAACTGTTATGCTCATCACAAAATTACAGGAACAGGGCCACCATGTGGTGGGCTGTAATAAGTGCCGGTGTTGATATTAAGTGCTGGTGCCGAGCATTGGAAATCACTGGCTCAAATTAAGCACTGCGGTTACTTTGAATAATGTTTAGAAAGCTCACAGAGAGTCACAGAATTACTGGGTGGGTGGTACACTTTGGGAAGGCGTGGATTTTACTTTACTTGTTTTAATCCACACATTTAATTTTATAAGCATCCACACCTCTTGGAAAGGATTCCTAGTTATAGAGACCCAACACTTTTTTCATCGAACTTAAAACCTTGAATCAAGTTGTAAACATGAGAAACTGTTGTCTGGCCCAATTTGCAGCTTCAGGGCCATTATGGAGATTTTTGGGAATGGAAATCCCTCAGAATTGTGAAGTAAGTGCTAAATCCAGAGGATACTCAGCTGTAGGCATGGTATTTTGAAGACATTAAGCCAATAGGTTATCCTTGTCATTTAAGCACTTTCACCACTAACCTGATGGATTTCTCCTACGACCAAATTGTAGATCAGGCTTTTACTCCTCATTTTAAGTATGATGGGCCGATCATCACATGCTTAGAGCATCAGCGGCACTATAACTATCAGTCCGGTAATGGCCAGCTCCCAAACTGTTCCCACGGACATTGCGAAGCAGTTTTGGCAAAAACAAACAGTGCCAACCACTCATGTTACAGCAGCAGGGTCAGCAGGTCTACATTTTTTTTTTACTTTTTGGAAGACAAATCCCAAAATGTAGTTTATTTTTGGAAAATGAAATATCAATGGATAGTAGTTGTGGACAATAAAATACCAGTGGACATTGTGCAGAAAGGCCACACAGGGTGAACCTTCCAAAGCCATGTCAAGTTGCGATCCATCCCCAGAAAGGGTGTTATCAAAATTGGAGCCCACTGTGGGTCTGCGCAGGGTACCACAGAGCTCCCCATGCACAACGCGGGTCTGAAAGCTTGGTGGACAAGGCATCCTCCACGCATTGTCGATTCCGACCAAGCTTATGAAACCCTTAGTTTCATTCAGAGAGACTTGCAGGTACCTTAATGTTACCAAGACCTTGCTAGGCATGCAAGTATGCAGAATTCGTCAGTGAACTTAAAAAGGATCTGTTTTGTTATAGAGACTGTGTCTAGCACCGCCTTTGCTATGTTTCCACAGCCCTTTTTGTGATGGAAATGGCCAGTCGCATATAACATTCCTAAGGGAAAGGCTGTGAAACCAGTGGCATAACATTAGCCCCTTGCAGCTCCCACAGAGTGGGATCCCTCCAGCACTGTGCACAGGCGACGGGCCCCTGGCTTGAGAGCTCCTGACTGGGTTTGGGGAGGGGTGGCGGCTTCAAATTTTGTTATGCCACTGTGTGAAACTGTGCTCTAAAGCACTACCAGGTCCTTCTTTTAAGAGGAAATAACTGACGACTGGGCTGAGACACTGAAAAACAGCTTTTTGTGAATAGCAGCCTTGAAATTCTGATAGCATTTGTTTTTTGCCAGAATTACTCATAAGTCCCTCGGACTGCAGCGAGTAAATGAAAGGTATTTCTTATACATTGCTAAAATGAAGTCTCAACAATAAGTCACTTGAATGAGCAAATGTCACAGATCAAGTCAGGTCATCCCAAGAACAGCCTGTCTTCCTCCTTCCACAAGCACATATTCCCAAGTGACTGGCAACCACATATGGGACAAGAAACTAGTCAAGTCAGCTGACCTGCCACAATGTCTCTCCCCAGCTGTCCATTCTGTTTGTACACAATAGAATCAATGGCATATTCCTAATCGGACAGACACACACACACACACAGCTATCCTATTGACAGGAATCAACTGGAAACAGGCTAATCCAACCGCGCTCGCACACACTTCATAGATTGTTCTAAAACAGGGCCATCCAACACACACAAATGCACAACACAGCCAAATCTCACCTCAAGGATCACAACTAGTCACATAAAGAATGTTTATGCAGGAAAGAAGCCCAAAACAGGCATATTCTACTTAAAGATCACAAAGTGCTCTTCGAGCCCTATTATATTTTTATAATAGCATTATTGTCCTGTCCATGTCAAAGGAACTAAACAAGACCCCATGATTTACCTTTGGTCCATGGCCTCAACACATCTCCCTGCATTCTTCCCCAGTCTCTGTATCTCCCTAATCCCTCCAGTTCTACTACACATTTTACCCAATGGTACCACCCCCTCAACACTATCCTCTCACATCCCATCTTCACTTGACACTTTCACATGGCAAAATGCATCACTCTAATGTCATCTTCCTTCTCCTTCCACCAATGTCTCCCCCATGTTGAACTCTTGCTCCGGCCTCCTTCGCCACCCAACCCGTTTTGGCCTACTCTACAGGAAGCCTCAGAAAGGTGAATTCATAATGTGCACATTTTTGCTTTGGGTGTGTGTTTGATGCTATTTTATTGTCCTGCATTTTTTTATTTCACTTGTGAAGCGCTAGTGCAGCAAATGGCAGTTGTATAGTGCCACCTGATCAATGAAAACAGGTGGAAGAGATAAACAGCCAGAACAAAATCACTCAAATTTCTATATACAAAGACCATCCCCTAAACTGGACCTCTGGGAACGTGCCAGTTACTTCCAAGGTGCCATTTAAAGACTTGTGGAACCAGACAGAGAGTAATGAACCCTTCACTGACCGACAGCCACCAGGTAGACTCCTGCTTGGGTTGTGTCATCAGATCTGTAGCAACTGAGAAAAAGCCGGAAGTGAGGTTTTGGTCATAGTTTTTTTTACTGGAGACCACAATACCATCCATTGCGGTAGCCAATGTGCAAAATAAAGAGGGCGGTTTGGTTGAGAATTTGAAAGAAGTGGGAATTCCAAAGGAGGCAAAGTAACTGAAAATAAACGTTGATCCTGGTTTTAATGGGTGTGGTTAGTGATAAAGTCAAAGATGAACTGGCTGCCAGTGAAGAAAAGGTGTTGTGTTAAGATCTGCTGTCTTACCTATAATGCCCTAAAAGGAAAAAGGCCGTTATATCTGCAACTAAAAATTAAAGCGTACACACCTAGCCGTAGTCTAAGATCCTCTGATAAAGCCTTATTGTGTGTTCCGTGTATTTGCTTAACTCGTAGTGGAAGAAAGGCTTTCTTCTACCTTGCCCCCTACTATTGGAACAAGCTTCCACTTCATATTCGCACGTGTACGAACTACTGTAAATTTAAAAACTTACTTAAAGCTCATCTATTCTAAACTCTTTTCCCCTTCACTGATACTTGTTGCCGTTACAGCGCCAAGATGTCCCTGGGTGAGTAGTGCGCTATATTAAATATAAATAACATAACATAACATGAACCCAAGGTTTCTGACAGTGTGTGAGGGTGGGGTAAGCAGCATAGAGTAAGGCCACTTCAGTCAATGTGCTCCTGGATAACCCGGGTTCAGGAGGAGCATTTTTTCCCATTCAAGCAAAGGCAATTATAGTAATCCAGGGCTGAGTATGAGAGACACAAATAGCAACTGTGTAGCTTTTTTTGCTGATATTTTGGGATCCTGAGGTGGATCTGGGCGCCGTCGGAGTACATGTGATAGCCGGCATTGTTGCTGCTGCTGATGGCTGGGATGGGTATCTTATCAGTATTGAAAGAACTCTTAAGAGGGAGGAACCTCAAGGCTCACTGCAGGTCACATGAAAGGCTGTAGAAAACACCAAACTCCGTAGCCGTTATGGAGGAATAATCTAACTTCCAAACCAAATATGCTTTTCAGATAAGAAAGAAGGTTGCCATGGTCCAACATAGCAAAGCAGCTGCCATATCTAAAAGAATCAAGATGCTGCGCTAAACATGCAGGAGAGTAATCAGCCCATGATGTTCAAATGTCTTCCCGGGACCTCAAACAACAGGTAGTTTTGTGATCGATAATTTTGAAGTCTCCACAGTACATTTCGGGCCATTTCCTGTTGCGGGCACTAGGTTACCCACACAAGTGAGGAACCATTTTTATCGAAAGACCTGGGGGAACGCTGGGTGGTAGGAGATTTGTGGCCGCCCGGTGATCGCACATCTTTCCCACACAGAAAAAGTGAGGAAAATATGATTTTCTTTGCTAAATTTGAGGTTTGCAGGGGATTTGGGGTAGGAAAATGTTGGGAGATCCATGCAAGCTACACCTCCCTGGACTCCCCTAGGTGTTTAGTTTTCAGAAATGTCTGGGTTTGGTAGATTTCCCCAGATGGCCGCTGAGCCTGGGACCAAAAACGCAGCTGACCCCCTTGAAAAACCAGGTTGTTTTGTGATAGATAGGTGGGCACCTGTGTTTTTGGTCCCGGGCTTGTGGACATCTAGGGGAAACTAAAGCTCTTCCCCAGCTCCCAGGCTGTATGGGAGGAAAGCAAATCCCTCTGGTGTGGGCACCAGAGGGATTTCCTGTTCCATGTGCCTGGACGGCCAGGAGCCATCCTACGCACATGAGAAGGCTACCGGCCGTCCGACGCATAGATCGGGTTAAAGGGTAGTGAAGTGGGCTCAGAATCTCTGAATACTAGAATCAATTTGGTGCCATTCATGACCAGGAACCTCTGCTTCAACCAGTGGAACACAAGGCAGTTTTGATTGCTTGACCTGAGCCATTTTCTAAGTTGAAATTGATCTTGGGGTCATTAACATACAAATCTAGGACTAGATTTACTCAAATGTGACGCAACACAGTGCAGCAGCCAAAATTGCTGCAGTACCTTGCATCCAAGTCAGAGCGAAAAGATAAACCATATCTATTAAGATATGGCACATTTTTTCCCTCCCCCAGTGCTGGCAAAATTTTGGATGCCATGCGCCAATGCACATATCCCTTGCGCCATAGTTCAAGGATGTGTGTGTTCTCGAAAGCATAGGTTTTGTACTGGAAGGGTATACTTTTAGTACAGAAACTAACTTTTAAAACTTGTCCCACTTTGTATGTATACTGTATAATGCAGCACACATGCAAAGTTGGAAAAAACAAGGCAAAATTAAAACATTTCCCCTTGTTACGCTACTTCGAGGAGGCATAATGTTTTGTCGGAAATTATTGTCTAAAATGTTAGTAAATAGGGCTTTATATCGAATACCATGGGTGGTTTTATGGTACCACCCATGGAAAGTCCCCTTGAGGCAAAGTAGTGCAAAGTATAGCACAACTTTGAATGACCTTCGGTAGCTTTCATACTCAAATACGACCCCAAAACTTTGCACCGGGTTGCCTCACTTTTAGGACGAAACCCAGCGCAAATTATTATTAAGTCTGGACCTTATTGTTGCTGAACAAGGTGTTCCATGGGCATATGTAGAGATTGAAAAGAAGAAACAAAAGGAATGATTCTGAAGGAATGCCACAGGACACATGGTGTGTGGGCGATTCAATTATCTGATTATGGCATTTTGGTTATTTGTTAAAAAAATTGCCACTTTACAGAACAGGTCAACATTGCAATATGCAATCGAAAGATCAAAGAGTATCAGGGCACTTTATTGTGCTACCCTGTGTTGGCCAAGGTGGTTTGGTAGCCCTCAGAGGTCTGAATTAAGTATGGTGATCGTGTGGAAGTTGGCTTAGATCCACATTTTCTGGAGGTTTTTTGCCACCTCCATTCAATGCCATTGCTGAGAAAAAGAAGGTTGGAGATAGGAGGGTAGTTGTCCTGTATTTTTGAGTAAGCAAATGTTTCTTTCAGGAGGCACCTCAGAGCAGTCATGGATGCTAATGTAGTGGACTTGTACCCTGACACCACTTAGTACTGAAAAGTCACAAGGCTAAATAATTTGCTAAATAAAATGCAATAGAGCTCACATGTAGCACTATAGATTTGCTCAGGTATTGGGACTAAAAGTTGTAAGCACTGGGATCAACATGAAATAAACATCTTTGGAAAAAGAGGTAATTAGTTTGACCCCATTAGATTTATGGATGAAAATGTTTACCATTGAATCCAACTCAATGCAAGCCCTAACTCTAGGCTAAGGTTCTCCACCACATAGCTCAGGAGCTACAGGTAGCTCTCCAGCTACCTGTGAGTAGCTCTCCTATCTGCATCCCAACATACAGGGGCGTAGTTTCAGGGGGGATGTTGGGGTTGTGACACCCCCGAATAAAGGCTTTCTTGGCTTGATAATTGGGTCTGGGGACTAGGTCTGCTATTTCTGTACTGATTTTCCTTTTTTTCCTGATTTCACTAAGACTTTTTAACTTGTAAATTTTTGGAACAGGGAGTAAAATATATATCAAGTGACTGGTTTACCAAAAAATCCACACCCGTAGAAGTACACCTTGAAAGGATGTAAATTTACTCATTTTATTAAACAAAAACATTGGCAGTAGTAGGCTTGGAAAGCTGTGCTAGTCTCAGGTTTTCAGGCACACTGCTGGCAAACACACAAAAGGCGATGGGATGAATGCTTGCAAATAGTCTAACCACTGGCAATTGCTGGTAGTGCCATTCTGAACCAATGTTTTTCGTCCAATGTTTCACACTAGATAGAGAGCCTGATTTAGAGTTTGGCAGATGGAGCAAAGGCAGACAGGGTGGCTGAGATCTTTACATCTGCCAGACTGTCTTTACTTCACCCGCCAAATTTAGAGATGTCCTCCGAGTCAAGGACATCTCTACACATTGACAGGTTCCTGTTAATGAGGAAATGTTGGATGGACAACTCTGTCAAACATGACGGCCAGCTGTCAAACTTTTACAAAAACATTTGTCTTTCAAGGTGGGAGATTGTTTTAAAAAAATTAAAAAAACACAATGGCCCCCCTACTATCCGAATTTTCTCTGATAGTTGGGGGTAATTTTTTCTTTTTTTTATTGCCTCTCAGCACTAGATATATCCTCGTGGTGATGGGCAGTAAAAAATAAAACATCAAAAGCATACTCTGAATACGGCACACAGTCAGATGCCTTACCTCAGATGCCCCTACTCTGTAGGGATGTTAGAGAGTGTTTTAAACCAATGAGGTCAGAGTCATAGTCTTTATTCGATCTCTTTTTAAAACAGATCATAAAAGCATCATTTCATCAAATAAACCATATCACAGTATTATAAAACCATAAAAAACAATTAAAACAATTAAAAATCTATATAAAAAATTTTGGGGGCAATTTCATCAGATTAGCCCTATACAGGAAAAGTAAAATTTAAAAGCCGTAAGTGGGTGCAATCATAATCTTTATACAATTTTTTTTTTTTGCTTCTTGGTCCCCATTACTTAGCTGAGGTCACTTTTTCTCGTTGATACAGCAAATTATATCAACAGAGCTCGATTCCTCCTCTTTCTCACACAGGCCCACAAAAAACATGCTGCAGAAAAGCAAACAAAGGGGTCGGAGAGTGCCTTTAAAAAATACAATGCCACCCTGCACTGTGTGAAGTTATAGCGCCTTAAAAGCGGTAGGATAAAAGCTTTCCTGTCAGTGTGGTAAAACTTGCAGAATAGTACTACGTGTAGATCCGTTTGGGGCGAGTGATTGTCACACGGGCCTTTTGTTGCCGATACTTTTACCTCCGGAGAAAGTTAGCCCTCTGAAGATACATCTCTGTAATTTGCCGCTTCAATACCTTCCTACACAGTGAGGGGTCTCTAAATTAGTTACCCTGCCCAATTGCAGTCAGTTCAGCCTCTACGTATCTGAGCCAACCAATCCTGTTGTAGTGATCCAATTTCATGCAGCTAGCAAAATATGCGTTGCGTTAAATTGACTGTGGACCTCCGCCAAATCGAAAGCCATAGCAGGATTGGGGCCAGTCTGATAGTGTCAAGCAAGTGGGGTAACCCCAATTTTAGGTGTAAAACGTAGTTTGAGAGGGAATGGGGTAAAGAGGCCCGATTTTTAAAAAAGGTATCTTCTATCCTCTGGAGCTGGTCCGAGTTTGGCAACCCCCAGACTCCCGCCCCATATGTTGCCGCTGCCTTTGTTTTAGCTCGGTAAATATTTTTAATTGTGTCCAGAGGGCTGGCTCCCAGCTTCCTTGCAAAGCCCTTAATAGCCTGAAGGCTCCTTTCCATTACTTGTGCTCTTGCCGCCACCAGATGTTTCCAGGAGTGGTTCAAACAAGACCCCTAAATATGGAAAGGAGTCTACCACTTCAATTTTCTTTGAGGCCAGCTGGAAATGAGGGGGTTTTGCTCCTCTCCTGGCTCCCGCTATGATTACAAATGACTTTGTTTCATTTACTCTGAGGTCTAATGAAGCCATGAATGAGACGTATGATGTTATAAGGGCTTGTAAAGCCACCCCTGTCCTCGCGATTAGGACCGCATCATCAGCATATGCCAATATTGAAAGGGGGATGTTATCAAATGTAGGCACGTCCAGGGGTGAGCCAGTCAGGGCGGCCTCCACCCCGTTTGTGTAGATGGGAAAAAGAAACGGGGCGAGTACACAACCCTGCCAGAGCCTCCTCTCGATCTTAAATGAACGTGTACATTCCCCATTTGCGCCATACCGAACACAGGCAATAGCGTTGGCGTGAAGCTGGCGAATAAAGCGGATTATCAGGGGATCGACCCCCATCCCCTCCAGCATTGGCCACAACTTCTGATGGGAGACACAGTTAAAGGCCGCCGACAGGTCCATAAAAGCCATGTAGATTCTCCCCCCCTTCACTTTGGTATATTTTTCAATACAGAGTGACACATTTAGGCATTGGCCCACCATCCCCTTTCCCTTCTGGAATCCATATTGTGCCTGCATCAGTATGTTATTTTCTTCAGCCCAGTCCTCCAATCTAGTTAATAGGAGCCGGCCCATGAGCTTCGCAGTAGTATCCAGAAGGGAAATTGGACGGTAATTCTTTGGAATGCCCCTATCCCCTTTCTTGTAAATAGGGACAATTACACTCTTGTTCCAAGATGATGGAGGACCCTCTGTTGCTATACTATTAAAAACATTTGTTAATAAGGGGACCCACATATCATAGTTCTGCTGGAAGAGATCGATCGGGACCCCGTCCGGGCCCGGAGCCTTTCCTGGTGCGCATGACTCCAACCCTCTTCTAACTTCTGTTAGAGAGAATCTCAGGCTACCTTGTGGCGATGAGGGTGACTCAGTGGTTGTTAAAGCAGGAAAAGTGCTAAGGCCAAAAATGCTTTCGAAGTATCCCGCCCATGCATCCTAATCTACGTGTGAGTCCAGGGAAGGATCCTTAGAGTCTTTAAAATAAGGGGCATTTATGACTCTCCAGAACTGCTGCTGCCCGAGATAGCAGCTTGTTCTAGATCGTTCCAGGCCTTCTCTCTAATATCCTTCTCTCTTCTTTTCCTGGCATGATTGTAATTATTGCGTAGGAGTTTTATCTCTGCTGTATCTCTGTGATGGGCTTTTGTGGCCTTGATAAGAGCACTTCTTGCTGTGGAACATGCATGATCGAATCATCCTTTGGTTCGATTAAGATTTACAGGCTTGGTGCTAGTAAGCGCCAGTTTTAATTTCATTAACAGTACTATAAACTGGGTAACTAAAAGGGAGGGAGAAGTCCCCTCCACCAAGCAGTGTATAATGTCTTCCCTTGCTTGGGCTATTACTTCATGGCATAGGTTCAGCTTCTCAACCTGTGCCCACTTTAACTGGTAGCCATTTTTCCTACTTAGCACTACGTTATCTGCTGCCTGTTAATATGTTACAAGGAAAATTTAAAGAGATGAGTAAAATGGCATGGTCACTATAACATGTAAACAGGTTGTCTAAGTGGTCCACTTTTCCGCTTATTATAGAGGAAACTAAGATAAAGTCAATCGTTGACTCCTGTCTACCCCTCCTGAATGTTTTGCCTATATATCCTGCTTTTGTGTTATTAATTATTTCCAGATTGCCTGAATATAGGAAGTTATTCAGGCTATCACCATATTCGTTATGTGAGAAATGTATGAGGGGGTTGTCCTGGGAGTCAACTAAGCCACACACCTTAGACTCATTATGTTTACAAAGGTGAATATTGAAGTCCCCCACCCAAATAATGTGGGGTGGACCTTTTTTTTTAGGTAACTTAATTTTCTGTTTAAATCTTCTACCACTTTCTTCATATTCCTCCTGAATTCATTATTATAGAAGTTGATTAGAATCCAGGAACCTTCATTTCTGGGCCCAAGATGGAAAAGCTGAAAATGTATATTTGGGGAGCCAACCTGCCTTACTTGTGGGGAAAAGGTGTCGAGATCAAGGTTAATAGACCCCCCTTTGCTCTACCTGACATTGAGGGCACTGCAGGAGTGTGGAAAGTGCGAAAACCAGGAAAGAAAACCAGATCCTTAGCCCATGTTTCCTGGAAGCAGATGATCTCCAGGGATTGCCATAAATTTTGCCATTATTCATTACCTGCCTTCAAGGCAATACCAGCCACATTCCAGGATGCGAGGGTAGGCCTATTTTTATCCACTATGCCTTGCGGCGATGGAGACCTGGGTGTTACATGCGGACCATGTGGTGAACTAGCTGTTGTATCTATTCTCCCAATGGGCGATGGTAGTCAAGCACATGATTCCAGATCACTCAGGGGAGCAAATCTATTTTGTAACCTTACCCCCTGTGGGATAATCTGGCCCCCCACATGTCTCGTGAATAGAGGACCTGACCTTAGCCTACCACTCTTTCCTTCCCCAGAAATTAAAGCCTGATTATAAAAATGCTCCAGTAGTAAAGGAATAATTTGGGTACTTGTAAGTGGGGACCGGTAGAGGTTATCCAGGAGGAGATGACCCACATGTGCGTTATTAAAATGTATCACAACACAGTCCCCCGCACTGGTCTTTAGTGAATTCCCCACCCACCCCACTCTTCTAGCCATGATGATCTTATTGGCCAGCTGGTGATTCCGTATTCCTGAGTTCTTAAGATTGTGGGAAAGTCAATGGAGCAATTTGTCCATTAACTGCATCGTAGATTCCTGCTGGTTGTCCCGGAGTGGGGGTACATTAGCCAAAACCAGTACCAGAGGAGAGGCTTCAGGTGGGAGATGGAGAACTGGTAGAGGATGGTCATCTACAGGCAAGGCATTAGGATCATGTGTTCCTGTTTCCCGATAACGTGTCCTTAAGTCCTCCCTTGATATAAATGCCTGTTGGAATGTATCCCTTAGTACTGGAGCTTGTATAATTGGAACCGCCCGTTGAGCATTTGCATGCCCGCTAGATTCAGGATGCGGCCCACAAACCTGTATAGCGGGGCTAATGGTATTACCCGGTATTGAGGGATTTGTCAAGGTTCGGGGGTCGCTGTGATGTACTGGAATTGAGTCTGCGGGTATACACAAATGTTGCACTCTGGGGGGCTCACTCAGAGACCGGGCGGGTATGTTGAGTGGTTCTAAACCGACCAGACGTTGTTCAATCTGTGTTAGCTTAGTGACAATAGGGTCCAACAGTATCATAAACCTTTTGCTTACTTCTGCCCATAATTCCTCAGTAAATGGGCCTTGTGGGGGTAGTGTGGAGGCTTTAGGGTGTGTACCCCTAGGTTTGGAGGCGTGAGTAGGTTTAGTTTGCTTGGGCTTGGTAACCATGCCAGCCCTATGCCGCTTTGCAGGGGGATCGTTAATAGGGTCACTTGGTGAAGTGGTGGGAGCTGAGGGCTCTGAATCCCTTCCAATTATGTCAGACGGGTCAATAGTTACCAGAGACGATTCCTGTTGCCCCGGTGGAATATCACCCGATATTATCAGTTGGGGGGAATAGACTTTTAGCAGGTCCTCCTGCGTTATCCGTGCAGGAGACCCCAAGGGAAGGAGAAGTGGTTCCATTGACAGGCGTCTCTGCGTCAGTTCAATTTCGTGGGTGAGAACGCTAGCTGCTCTAGACAAATATGCATCCAGCGTTGCTACAGACCCACCACCCGTACTTTCCGTTGGACCTTTGCGCTTTCCCATAATGATGAATCGAAAACAAGACAACAAGGGGGACAAATACCTTTAGTCAGGTGCAAGATGTTAGATGGGGGGCCCAGCCCGGCCTCTTCCGGGCTCCGACCGGCGTGGACAGGCCCGCCCTTGGGCCAGGCTTTGCCAGGCCGCAAGCCCGCACCGCGGGCCGCTCCTGGCGTTTTATGCGCGTCCGCGCGCAAGGCTCTGTGGGAGTTGTGGTCCTGGGTGGGAGGCAATGCAGAGAGAGCCCCCAAGCAAGAAGGAAATGCGGCTACAACCGCCGCGGGCCACTGCTGGCGTCTTATGCGCGTCCGCGCGCAAGGCTCTATGGGAGTTGTGGTCCTGGGTGGGAGGCGATGCAGAGAGAGTCCCCAAGCAAGAAGGAAACGCGGCTACAACCGCCGCGGGCCGTTGCTGGTGTCTTATGCGCGTCCGCGCGCAAGGCTCTGTGGGAGTTGTGGTCCTGGGTGGGAGGCGATGCAGAGAGAGCCCCCAAGCAAGAAGGAAACGCGGCTAACCAATGGGGTAAATTTTACTCCATCTTCGTAAAACTTGCAGTCCACCTAATCAAAATCAGATGGGAGGACCTTGAGGTTGGAGGACAGGGCACTCAGTCGTTGTTGCGATGGAGTACCTTAACATCAAACTCTAAACCAGCCCCAGAGGCCCACCTAATGCAAATCAGTACTGACCCTGCTCCACATGGGAACAGTTCATCCTGAACCTCGGTCACCTCACCCATGCACCCTGCAGCCTGCTTTTAGTTGAAAAATTTGAGATTCTCATCCCCCAAACCTCACCGAGTAAGCTTTGCCCTTGCCAACCTAGTGAGCTAAAAGCTTTTGTTTGGTTTAATTATATATGTTTCCAAATTTGAAAAGGATATATTTATATTTAAAAGTAAAATGTGTGTATTTTCAGAACTGATAGCCTACTGTTTGCAGAAAAAATATATTTAATACTAATATCTAAATAACGATTCATGCTGCATTGGGGAGTCTTATTACTGATGTTCTTTCTTCGGTGAGAGGAGATATTACACATATGACAGATATGACTTGAAGAATGTAAGAAATTGGTTTACTGGTTGAAGGGGGTGAAACCTTTCTCAAGCAGCAACCACAATCCTTGTCAGGGTGAAATCACAAGCAATCTCAAAATAACCTGAAGCAACCCTCTGGTAGCTTGGCACAGAGCAGTCAGGCTTAACTTAGAGGCAATCTGTAAAGTATTTATGAGGCACTTTAAAC
Source organism: Calotriton arnoldi (assembly GCA_963921515.1). Classification (NCBI taxonomy): domain Eukaryota; kingdom Metazoa; phylum Chordata; class Amphibia; order Caudata; family Salamandridae; genus Calotriton; species Calotriton arnoldi. The sequence continues at coordinate 145,480 of CAWUFW010015992.1, read as the reverse complement.
AATATGAAAGTGAAAAAAACAACACAAAGCAATCCCACACCGAATTAGAATAGAGTAAGCTTTAATAAATTAAACAAGACCAAAATGGCAAAAATCAAATCAGTAGAATTGGAGATATGCAGTTTTAAAGATTTTAGTGAATATAGCGCCAAAAAAGCACAAAGTACTAACTGTGGTTATATGGTCGCACCGAACTTTAGGTTCGACCGTGATGGAGCACGGGCCGGCTACAGGGAGCCATTAAGCCCGCTGGACAAGAGTACCTTAAATCCTGGTTGAGAAGCATTGCGAGGTCCAGGTTGGAGAAGCGTCTCATGGCGTTGGTTCCGGGGAGACGCAAGGCTGTAATGCAAGGTTATTATAAGGTTATGCATTGTTATTGAGTTGGTTGTCAATGAGGGTGCTTATGATGAGAAATCCTTTGTCGAGGATGCATTGCACAGCGACTGATTCCAAAGAAGCTTTGGGCTGCTAGTGCAATGCAAAGGTCCTGCGCTGGGTAGGTCCTGACAGCATACACGATGAGTCGGTTCTGCTTGGGGTTGTGCAGCACAGCAGAGGAGGTGTGTCGGTTCTGCTGGGTCAACAGATGGGCTGGCAGAGCACCTTTAGGACTGGGGTGGCCCCACCAGGCAGGGTAGAACTCACAGTTGCAGAATCCTGGTACTGGTTACAAAGTTGTTGGAATCCTGTTATATCCTGGAGTCTTCTGATCAGGAGGCCAGCTAACTAGTCCTTGCAGTCACTCTGGGGTTCTGGATTTAGAGATGCCAGTGCAGTCCTTCTCACCCAGGCTAGAGGGCAGCAGCTCAGCACCACAGGACAGCAGTCTTTCTGAACAGCAGTCCAGCAGAGTGGCTGTTCTTTCAGCAGCACAACAGTTCTTCTTCCTGGCAGGGTCCACAGGTCCAGAAGCGTACTGAAGAGTTGGGGTCTGAGGTACAATATTTATGCCTAGTGCCCACTTGAAAGTGGAGGCAGATTCTAGAGGTTTCCACCCTTCTGAGGTGTCAGGCATTCCCTTTCTCCCTGTCTTGGCCCCAGCTTGTCTGGGGTCACAAAAGACTAGTAACAAACCCTTTGTGAGAGTGCTTAGGCAGAGCCATTGTGATGTGCAAGTGTGGTAGGTGACAGCTCCTCCCCCTCATTAACTCAGAGTGGCCCATTCTGTTAACACCTATTTTCCCTTTGTCTCACTGTCTGGGAGCAATACACAAAAACCAATTGCCAGCTACACCTTGTCATATGACCCAGCATTAGGCTACAGGCACCAAATAGTTAGGATAAGAAAATGGTAACTTTCTATAAATTGCATTTTCAGAATTGTGATGAGAAATCTGCCTTTACCATTAAACACACCAAATTCGACCTGTCTACCTGTTCCCAATTGAACATTACAGCTTATTCAGTGTAATACGGTAACTTCAATGTTATCCTATGGGGAAGGTAGGCCTTACAGTAATAAAAACAAATGTAGGAGTTTTTCACTACCGGGACATGTAAGCCTTAAACGCACATGTGCTACTTTTTAGACACACTGAACTCTGCCCTCTGGGATGTTCAGGGCCTACCCTGAGGGTGTCTTATATGTATTAAAAAGGAGGGTCTGGGCCTAGCAAAATGTTTATTTTGCCAGGTCAAAATGGTGGTTTATAAATGCATGCACAAGCTGCAATGGCAGGCCTGAGAAATGTTTAAAGGGCTACTTAATTGGGTGGCACAATCAGTGCTGCAGGCCCACTAGTGGCATTAAATTTACAGGCCCTGGTTACAGGTTGTACTGCTTTACTAGGGACTTACAAGTAAATTAAATAGGTAGACCAGTAGCTTGTTGTCATAAACAGTGTAGAGATTCTGAAAGGTGCTAATGGAAGTTGTTTTAGGATATGGAAAAACGTGTGACCCTAAATCCCATTTGAAATAAATAAATAACATACACATAAAACGTTTGTTTTTCGCTAGTATGGGATGCATTTGCAGATCTTACCCTTTCAGACATTATCTGGAGTTGCATCTTCCTGTACCCTTTCCTATCTCCTCCTCCCAGGATTCCCTTGCCTTGGAGGTGGAAAGAGCAACAATTTCCCTTTGATCTCATCAGCGTAATAGGAATATGTTTGGACATTGCTAGATATGAACCTGTGCAAAAAAAAGAAACCCCTCAGGCCCCAGGAGCTGCGAGCCACTTGACTGCTGTCCAGCCTTCGGTGGTGCTGAAATTCTGAGCCCGAGCAATGGTCAGAGGAGGTGTGAACCTCTGCAGTCCTAGGAAGAGACATCAGTCGGGCCACTGCCACTGGGCCTCAGCCCAAGAATCTGTGGTACTGAAATGCAAAATATAGCTATGCCATCGGCTGGTCAGCGATGGGCGGAGTGGTTTGCAGGCTGACAGGTTCCTCCCTTTCACCTCTGCCCACGGGCTCGTGAGTGACCACAGCCATCAGAGGGACCAGCCATGAGCAGCTGCGGCAGCGTGAAGCGTTTCATTAGCTGCAGGGCAAGAAATAGAATCCTTTGTTTACCAATTAACAATGCAGCATGTAAACCGGTACAAAATACTGGTGGCTGACACAAAATGTGACGGCTGTTTCAAACAAGCATCTGCAATGCAATAGGTCTCGCATTTACGCGAGTTTGAGCTATTGGCATTGTAAATGACAATGGGCATATTATCAAGAACGGCGTTAAAATTATCGCCGCTTTAGCGGCAGAAAACTGCCGCTAAAGCGGCGATAATGGGCTTGATAATATGCCCTTGAGAATTCCAATAGAAGCCCATGTTCTGGTGTAAACGCCGTTCTTGATAATATGCCCCAATGCCTTGTTTTGGTTTTTAAACCATAAATAAAAGGCAACAATGCCAATAGCTTAAACTCTCGCAAATGCGAGACCTATTGCATTGCAGATGCTGGTTTCCCTTTTTTGCTGTTTTAGCTACACAAAAGAAGCGTGCAGGATACCACATACTTCATGTCAAATACATGTATTTATTATTCATTGATTTCTATAGAACGGCATAACAATCTGTAATAAATTTCGCTCTTTCCCGTGCCAACATTACTGTAAGCGATATTTTAATGACAAAAATACATCTGAAATAGCTTTTCAGTAAACATTTTTGAAAGAAGATGCAGTTACCTTTCTTCTAATACTTTGAACGACTTTATCCGTGGTTGTTGTAAACAAACTAAGATATTATCAAGTGTCTGTAAACAAAGTAAAGAGACATTTACTCCAAAGATAAATACACAATCATGTATTCTTTACACAATATGACTAATTACTTTACTGCACTGCAGGTACTTTTGGTTGTGGGCACGTGCTTAGCTCATACATCACTCATGGGGTCACGAGTGTATCAGGCATCATCATCTTCATTGCTGGGTTTTATGTACAGCATACTGGGCCACGGGAATTATGCAGCAGAGGAGAACATAATTGTGTGACACGGTTGACTAAATTATAGAGCAGGAAAAGGCTAATTATGCGGCAAAATGTTTCACATTTTGTGATAGTATAACTTCATTATTTTGATAGCTTTACACGAGTTAAATGTTAACACTATCTGGGCAAATGTTTCACCTCATTAGTAACAGTTTGCACCCAAATACAACAATAAGCAATAGAAAGGTGATACTCAACCTTTGTAAAAGGCCTTCAAAGCGTAGCAACACGTGTTGCTGTGATTTTAGTAAATTTTGATCCGTTCGAGCTAGAAACATTTTTTTAAATCTGCGGATTAGGCTGCAGCTGATGAACTTTATGTTAAAAGCAGGAAATCCATAATTATGTACAAAACGCTGCGATGCTGCAAGAAACCACATAATTTCAGTTGCCCTGGGTATGACAATAGTATGGCAAAGAGGCGTCCTGCTATAGGACACTGTATCCAGTGCACCACAACTGTAGGAATGAGTACCCAAGGCAAGCATAGATGAGTCAGCTAACATTTTTAAAAGTCAGAGGGGATCTACAGAGGTACAGTAGAAGAGGAATTGAGTGTTTTTATTCCAGAACATAGAATTGTGTTAGGAAAAGAAACGTTTGATGCGTATATGACAGGGTAATGCAGCATTAGTACAGATGCTTCGCTACTCTGTACTCTACAAACGGTAAAGAAATCTACAAACAATGTCCAGAATACCAACGTTAAACAGCAGAAAAATAAACGTGAAAAATGATCTTTACATAAATGGAATTACTGTACTATGCTATTACATGTACTCAAGTCGATACCAGCAACAGTATGAGTTTAAGGTAATTTCGGCATATTGTAAGTCCTTCACACATCCCTAAACTAGGGCATGTGCTACACCAAGCATATATAAAGCTGCAAACCCCTGCCCAGGCTGCCTCGCTCCTGACTGGTGGAGAATGTTTGTATTGTCAGCATTCCGTCCATCATTTGTTTGCTGTAACACTTTTCGCCCTAAGTGGGATGGGTATGCCCAGACGTGGGTCCCTTGCTCACTGTGCCACTGGATTCAAGCTAGCCTGGCTGAAGAAGGGTGACATACCCTGAAACCGGTCCCAGGATGCTTGTTTCCGGTCCAGGGAGGACCTGGCCTGGCAGTTCGGTCTGGACTGTTCCCATGGGGCACAGGGTCAAGACTGATTTGCATATGGCTGGGTCCAAACTGGGGTGGCGTAGTGGGCAAAAGAACGATGGATTTAACCCAGATCTTTTGACTGGGGGAGAATGTTTGCATTGTCAGCATTCTGTCCATCATTTGTTTGCTGTCGCTCCTGACTCCTCCACGGTCTCCGCTTCTCCCCAAGCACTTTCTCTTTTCAGCTTTCTGTTTTTCAAATGCAGGAAGGTGACCACGGGCAGAAAAAGGTGACAGGAAAGGTGACTGCTGCTGCCCTGGGTGAGCGGAGCTGCCCTCCCCCTCCAGGACCAGCCTCACCTCACCGTGGACAGATGTACAGTCAAAGCCGTTTGTCTGATGGTGTCCTTGGGCGTGGCCTAAGCGGAGTGAGGGGGCAAATGTCTGGCCTGTCCTCAGATAAGTGACTTCTCACACCACCATAGACGTGTGAGCGGTGTGTGCTGGCAAGGTAGATCGGCGACTTAATGCACCTACAGCTGGCGACCCGAGTGGACAAGCACAGTATTATTCTGTCGATAGAACGAGTGTTATGAGTGTGGAGAACAGTAGCACCCGTTGTTGTATAGCGCTGCAAGGCCAGTATGGGCACGATAAAACGCTTAGCGCTGCACAACAGTACACGCACGATAAAAGACTGCATGGCTATCAATGTAGCAGACAGAGACAAGAAGTTAAAGGCACGCAAGCAGCGTGTGCGCCCCTGCTCGCTCCCGCGGCAATACTCCGTGGGAGTGAACTTTCGAGAAATGGTGGGACATGCACCCACCATTAGCCAATTGCAGGCAATGATTTTTAAAGGACACAGACATAAAGAAGCCAATCCAAAGCGTGGGAGAAGTCAGACTCCACAAAACAGATACAACTGATCGCCTAACAGCGCAAGCGCTGTAGGCTCGACCTAAAAAGCAGTGGTTTAAGGGGACTGTCCCAATCAAGCCAATGGATGAAGGTGGCTTACCCAAAGCCCACTCTTTGTGTAGATATAACAGTAAGAGGTATTTGGCAATCCAGACCTAACAAGCACTGACAATGTCAATTGGACTGGACTTGGCAAAACTGCTATTTTTTTGCAGGCATATGCAATGCACATTAAAAACATAAAAGTAATAAAATGTGGTTGCCGCACTCCAAAATTGGCGTGCATATGTTTGCAAAAAAATGTATTAATAAATGACACATTGCAAACATGAATGAAACATGAAATTACTAAAAAATGAAAGTAAAGAATGGCCTATCATCTTTGGCACAGAAGTGAACCTCTGGCTAGGCGGCGGTGCAAATGTTGGCCCTTACAATTTGAATAAGCTCATACTAGTATTTGGTTTCTGCATTTCGAAGGACAGTGGCAATATCTGTTACACGGGTTGCCTCACTGCCCTTGAGTTGTGCATGCCCCAGAGAACATTGATAGTGATTTGTCCGGCTATAAAGCTTGCCCCATCCCTTTAACTTTTGTTAAAATAGCTTAGCTTTTTGCCATGTCTCTTTGTGGGCACTGATAGTATCTGTGGTGTTTTTTGTTGTTGTATGGGCGCGTAAAATATACTTATTTCGCATTTCAAGTTTTGCATGTGTCCATGCCTGTGTGGTTAACTGATTCTGGCGTTAGTACATTTTGGAGCAGCAAAATGATTGTTTGTTTGAAGTGTCCAATTCTTTGATGGGTGTGCTGATGCAAATATGAACTACATGTGTGACCTGGAATCCAGTTGGTTTTGGCCAATATGGTGCATTCATCAGCTCCTGAGTACTTTGCTCAAAGTCTACATCGCTTTGTGCTGACAAAGATTCAGGTGGATGAAGTTGTGGCCACCTGCACCCTGTCGACTCAATCTTCACTTTTGTTTGTGATTCAGCCTTTCTTTGAACGGACCCCATATCTCAAAGAGATTGATGAATAACCCCTTTATCTTTTCTCCTCCGTAAAATAAAACCCAAACAGTGCCGTTTGCAAAGTCTACATTATGGGTGGAAATCTGATGTCTTAATGCTGGCTAATGAGCAACAATACACTAGCCTTACAAAAGCACTTCCTGCCTATCTCGACTTCTACTTAATTGTGCAATGTTCGTGTTCTGTAGATAAGGTCAGTCTAATAGGATTTCTAATTGGGTTTGCTTTCTTCAAAGAGGATTCTCCACTCGCTATGCAGGCTGCAAGATACACTCATTTTAATGCAAGATTGTTTCGAGTAGAAGGGCCTTTGAAGACGCCTCATGCTGGATTCTGAGCTTGTAAGATGGAATGAGCAATGGATGTTGTCTTTGATATGTGTGTTTCAAAGGAACTATAGATTCTCTGACCTGTCCCTGGCCGAAGTCAACAATCTGTATTCCGTGAGGGCGACCTCTCCCCTGAGCAGGATGACACTTGAAGCATGCAATGAAAGACTTTCTGAAGGAGCATATCTTTCTGTGCTGAATGGAGCTTACCCCAATAGACCATGCATTTTTAATTTCTGCTCTTTACTAGCAGAAGAGTTTTCCACATAACAGGTATAATGAACACGCAATTTTGCAGTGAAATTGAAGCCATGTTGAAAAGGAGTTGTCAGTAATAATGCAATACAATATCGCCATGCATGCAGGGGCAGATTTACAAGCCCCTTGCGCCACTTTTGCGTCATTTTTAACATGGGAAAAGTGACGCAAAAGTGGCGCAAGGGGCTTGTAAATCTGCCCCACAGTTCTTAATTTTTTAAAGGCAAACTCCGAAAGCGGGAGTTTGGCTTTGAAGCATGAAAAACTAATGAACCCAATAAATGGGATTTTTCTCCTATGGTGTGGGATTCATTTTTGTTTACTGTACCTCACAGCCAGGCTTTACCATCTTGGTGGTTGGATGGCTAAACTCCGACGGCCCGTGATCTGTCGGGCCGTCGACAGGGAATGTCTACAATGGAGCCAGAGTATGCTCCGTCGTCGACATACATAAGGTCTGCCCACCTCTAAGTTGGCTGGTGAATCGTAACTTTATCGAAGAGAGTTCTCCATCACTATTGTAACGGACAACCTCTCGGCCACACTCTAAACCAGTCTCTTAGTGTCTAGTCTTGTGAATCGACAGGAGGTTGGAGGTGGCAGATCCTATGTGTCAGGTAGGAGAATAGGAGAGGAGTGATGGTATAGACGTGGGCCAGGGTGTGACCACACTGATCTTTCTGAAATAGCTGACATAATTGACATAGAAAGTCTTTAACTGCTGCCTTTCTTTTAATGGCAGCCAGACGAGGGCACTGCTATGAGGACGATTATATGTTTATAGCATTGCAAGGGAAATATGAGCCAGGAAGCATGATTCTGGGCCTTGTAGTTGTACCAGGTGGCCTTAATCTAGATATCATTAGAGTGTTTGTAGCTGAATATAACCTGATCCAGGATCAAAGGAAGAGGAAAAGACACCCAGCAACAGGTAAAAGTGATGGGACAAGTTTGGTAACTGCTTTCATCATGTTTTAAAAGATAGCCCACATTCAAAGATATTAACCCGGTTGGTACCTTCAGTTCAGGGATGAAGGGAGGGCCCAATAAATTAGGTAGTCAAAGGGTCATATTAGGGTGTTCAAATTTACACTACAATTCTAAAGCCATGCTGGCATTATCTGAACCATGTTATCAGTCCTGAATGCATTGCTGTTGATGTGTGTGTGTGTATTTGTTCTAATGTAGATTGCTTATGTTCAGGTGCAAACTGCTCTCAAGTCAAGTCAAGATAAACTTTATTCGGCCAGAGGCCATAAAAGCACACAAAACTAGACCACACCTTTTTAAAATAAAAGTATATAAAACGCATATCGCTGATCCAAATAAAATCAAGGTTTAATTCATAACATTTCATTAGTTTGAAAAGCATTGCCGGTTCCCAATTCAGACAGAATGACCGGAAAACACCTTTTAAGGTTCATAACCCCTTCTAATGTGAAATGCTAATTTTATCAAATTGAGTACAGCAAAGCAATCTTCAAGTGAACCTAGTTCCTGCATAAACAATAGCCCTTCCTTGTACTGTCTCACATTGGCCTTGCGTAGAAAAGGCGCCAGGAAGCGGCGTCTTGGCTCCTGGTACAAGTCCCAAAACAAACATATGCTTTGAATTGAGCTATTGTCACACCTGCAGACGGGTAGGTCTTGAGTCCAGGTGCCCATTGCGGGAGAGGCAAATTGAAAGTGCAAAGTGCTTAGTCTGAAAAGGATAAGCCAGTAACGACGAGTAGGGATATGAACCATCCCAAGTAAGGCCCTAAGCCAGGGGTTGTTGAAACTTGAGCATAATTTACAATTCTCCACATCTTTTGGTCCGGATCTTAACTGCTATTTATGCAATGCTCCAAATATGCTTTTTTTACATGTAGCTTAAAGTTTGGGCCAATTAAAAGGGGGGAATTGTAAAAATCAGACAAACCCAAACACTCAAAAGAAACCTTCATGTACTTAAGCCATGGTATTTGTTCTACCCCATCTAGTAGCAGGCAGACGGAAATACAAAATCTTGTTAATTTGGCGTCTTGTGATGACCAAATTTTAGTCCACAGTAATAGGGGTCATGTCGAATCGCATCTTTCCTGAATGACATAGCAAGCTCTTCATGGCAAATTAAAGAGGAAGTGCTTCCCGGGACTGATAAAAGTCTATGCATAAATTGGTTCTCTCTGCTCTCATGTAAAGTGCCCTGGCATCTATCGAGTCTTGTTTTTCCTATCTACAATTGCAAATAAAAAATCTAAATAAAAATAAAGCTTATCTCTGATTTCAGCTTTTAGAGCAAAGCCAATTCTGATCCATTCAGAACTGGACAGTTTCACTCAGCTCACTATTTGATGGCATTGCACAGATCTTGTAGGGTGAGATGGAGTTGTGTCCTAACATGTCTGACTCCTAGCCAGTTTTCTAGGGATCACATATTTTGTCCAGCAGTGTCATGTAGCCATTGAAAAGACGGGACTAGAGGATATCCCTGAGAAATGCCAAAGGTAATGGTGGGGAGAGTGGCCTTACTGGTGCCCACATAGAGCTCGACCTTTCTGTCCACTTCAATATATTGACCGTGGTGTCCTGCTTGACTGGTTAGCAAAGGACACGGGAATCAAAGGTTCCATCTAAGCTCAGTTTACTACTTTCCTGAAAAAAATTCTCATCTACTTCAAGTCAAGCCAAATAAACTTGATGCAACCATAAGGCCATAAAAGAAGCACAATACAAATGTATACAGAATTTATATGCCATACAGGATTTACGCTAAAATACATTCAGGCAAAATCAAAACAAAGACTTGTCACTGTCATATGTCATTTCTAATCCTAATAGCAGTGCAACTAAAACTAATAACAGTGTGACAAACAAACTTAGATGGCAAACACTGCAAATGTTTAAGACTCTGTTTGACAGATCTACAGTCATATGAATGTAACATAGAACATACAAATTGAGTTCTAGGAGTGGAATAAAATATACACATAAACATAAAGTGCAGGCAGGATTGATTGCTATTGCCATTACAAGGGCAACAGGGTAGGGATAAAAACCAGCTGCCCTGTTGTGGGTAAGCAACCAGGAACTGGACAAGATTCAACCTAAATCGAGTTAAATAAAATCGATGCTCTGGATTTGAGATCCGGTCTAAATAAGATTTTGATCGATCCGTAGTAACAATCTCCATGTAATAGCTTACCGATTCCATCTCCAAGGATTTATCAGACCGGCTTAAAGTACTATTACTTAAAAAAAGAGGATACATCAGATCCTTTGAATTACTGTCAGTCACAGTTGGGGTATAAAAAACTGTGGCACACCAAGGTCTAAAAAGGATTTTCTAATATATGCCAACGATACAATGTAATTGTCGTGATCTAGAGTCATGCAGTCTGTAAGTACAACGTAGGAAACATTTTTAAATGGAGAACCAAATTTTTACCCACTGTAAAACAGGGGCCATTTAAATTGCATTCTCAAGATATGAGAAATTGACCCTGTATGGGTAATAAATTTGAAAGTACTCTTTGGGACTGCCAGTAGTCTAGCGACAAATTTATTTTCAACCGTTTGTAAACGGTTGGAATTGGCGTATCCCCAGACTCCTGCCCCATAAGTGCTCAAGGAAAAGCAATTTGCTTTATATACGGCAACTAAATCCCTTATTGGTTTTTGTTTAAGTTTCCTGGCAAACATAAAGATTGCATCAGCCGCATTTTCCATTTTAAGCCTGCGCTTAGTAAATAACTTGTCCCAGTTAAAATTAGCATCCATCAGGATCCCTAAATAATTTAAATTTAGGGCTTTTGTAATGGGAGTCTCCTCAATGGTAATCTATGTGAGCGGGTATTCCTGGGGCCATGTGTCATAATAAAAGATTTTGTATGATTGACCTTCAATCTCAAGTTAGTCATAAAATCATTAAAAGAGTTCAATAAAAGTTGCAACCCATTTGTGGTAAGTGCCAGCAACACCGCGTCGTCAGCGTACAAAAGTACAGGCACTGGCCTGTCGCCTGTTCTAGGCAATCCTTGTAAAAAGCACTCCAAAGAATTGATATAAAAATGAAATAAAAAGGGGGCTGGGATACACCCCGTCTAACACCCTTGGAGCCCGTAAAAGTAGATGTACACTCCGCTGCTGGGCCGTATCAAATCTGTGCCCGAGTATCCCAATGAAGACATTTTAAAAGTTTGATTATACCTATATCAACACCATCTCAGTCATTAATGTCCACAACCTGCCCCTGTCCAAGAGGTCAAAAGCACTAGACAGGTCCATAAAGTCCAGGGGCAGAGTGCCTCCCTTGGCCTTTACGTACTTTCCCATGATCAGGAGCAGGTTGAGGGACTGTTCGACTGTGCCACACCGTGTCGAAAACCGTATTGTACCTTGGATAAGAAACCCCTATCTTCCGCCCAATCCTTCTCACCTACTTAAACTGGCTATGTTGCTTTTGAAAACAGCATGAAGAGTGGTTGGACTATTTTCCAATGTTCTAATGAGTGGTTCTAGCAATGTGACAAAGATGGAAGCCTGATCACTCAGTTCTCCTTCAGAAGTGTCGAGAGTTGAGAAGTGAACCTTTCCAGCATTTTCTTTTTGCCCTCACAACCATCATTTCAGTTCTTAGAAGGATTGGCAACCAATTACTCAGGATGTCGACAACCATGCATCTTTGAAACTGCTTGGTCCCATCTCTGAATCTCTGATTTGGGAATACCAGTAACATGAAATCTCGAGTACAGGATTTTGCTGCTCATACCATAGGTTTGGACTATTTCAGTGACAACACTACAACCGCCAAATTGTATCAATTTATTCAGGTCTCAGATTATCCTTCTTGAAACAATTCAGTTGCTGATTGCTTACAGTTTATCTCTAAACGTTTCTAGATAGTCTGGAATATTCCATATGGGATGTTGTCTTGAATGGAATGTGACGCCTGATGAATTTTTGATATTATGCTTCATCATTGTGTATGCATGGAGGAGAGAATATTTCACCTTCTTAAAATTGTGTGCATGCAATATCTCATTATTTTAATTCTTCGCCCTCAATTACTTTGCTGCATTAATGGCAGAAATATATGGCATTCCAATTACTGAAATTTTCTGTCATCAATCAGATTTAGATTTATACATTAACACTAGACCACATAAAAAAGCGGGCTCAATTACTACTACCAGAAAACAAGCATTAGAAATGCAACAGGTCGCACAATTACGAGATTTAGAGTTATTGGCTTTGTAAATGTAAAGATTTTTTATTTATGTGTTATGGTGGAGTGGATGTATGTCGTGTGTAGTATAAATATGCAGTTTGGTTTGTAATTGGTAGTTGTGTTATTGTGTGGTGTGAAACTGTGTTGTGGGTTGGTCTTTGATGTTGAATTATGTGGTATGGTGTGTAGTAGAATTATGTGGATAGGAATTATGTGGCATTGGATTGTATTGGAAATATGCTTAGTGGGATTGGGTATTTTGGTGTGTAATAATAGGGAATTTTTTTTTGTGTTGTGGAGTGTTATGTAGTGGTGTTTAGTTTTGTGTTGTGATGTTGAATTATGTGTTATGATGTGTGATTTTGTGGTCTATATAGGGTGTATGTGTTGTTGATTATAAAAATGTAGTTTGTTGTAGAATATGTGGTTTGGAATGGAAACGTTTTGAGTTAATTTGTGTGGTGAGGAATTGTCTGGTGTGTGGAGTGTAATTATGCTGATTATAGTATATGTGTGGAGTGTTTTTATGTGGATTGTTGCTATGTGGCATAGTTTGTTGTTTTGTCATGTGTAATGATGTGGTAGTGAGTAGCATTCATGTGTTGTGCCTAAAAAATAAAATAAGACATTTATTGTGGTAGTAAAGAAACACCTTACACAAGCACCTTAATATGACCGATACGATCAGCATTCTATGATTGTGCCGATGTGTGAAACTAGCAAGGAAAGCTGTTTTGTTTATAAACTAAGTACAGTGCTATAATGCATATAAATACGTTTTTTTTTTTTTTAAATGAGATCAATCTTGTGCAAACGCATGTGACAAAAGCCCTTTGTTATTTGGAGTCAGGGAGGTCTGACCGGAATTCAAATGGAAGGCTTTAGGCTAGCATTCGCACCTTCTCAACTTTACAAGCACTAACATTTATGTGGAAAGTGCCGACAGGATGGCGTGACGTGTAATGTTGAACCAAAAAGCTGTCTTGCACTGCTTTTACACATAAATGTAATAATGTGCGTATCTATAAAGATAGTGATGGCAGACGGAAAGCAACCTCCCACAGAGACAAGATCCTGCACGATCTAGTTGCTTTGTTGCCACGTTTGCTGTTTTATTGTGTTCCCCCTCCCCGCACCATTTTTAGTTAATTTGCCACGTAGAAACGCACAGCCTTTGAACAACATAAATACATATGTTTAAAAAGCGCACAAACTCTCCTTTAAATAAGAATTTTTGTTTGTGAAAGTTTCCCAACACTCCCTTATGAACAAATCACCACGAAGCAGTTAGCAACTCCAGCGCCTTGAGTACCTCACTGGTGATTTTCCACGCTTTATAAATCCTGATTGATTGTTTGATTGATTAGTAAATATGTAGACAGCATAGGAGCGTTTGTGGGCCAAGTATTAAATGTATGTCCTATGTGGTACCAAGTAGTGTGTTTGCAAGATAATAAAATTAGACAATTACATGCTGCTGGATTTAAAAAAAATATTTGCAGCGGTGTCTCACAAAACAAGTGCTACATGTCAGTTATTGTGGCCAGGATGTTTTCCCCGAAGGAGTCACTGGAAAACCATTCGGTAAACAGCATGTTTTAAAGCACATTCGGCCAGCAACTCTTGTCAGAGTTGGGCAAAATGTAAATATCACTTTGCCAGGTGCTTTTATATATAGATCAAAATATGTGGTGCTACTTCTTCAGTGTATAAATGACATTCAGCATTTTTTTTACGCTGCGGCAGTAGGAGATTATGCGATATGCCCAAAATCACAGGATGCTAAGCCACATCCTCTCCTCATCTGCTTTGTAACCCCTCCCTCCCCCGGTTGAACTTTATATTTAATTTTCTGCCACTTTTTAAAAGCACCAGCCGCTACGCCTCTGGTGGAGCTGTGGTTGGCCCATTACTGGAATATTAGCGGATGAGTTTATTAGTGACAATCCGTGACTTTTTACCAGTTCTTGCAGGTCTACTGGATTGCTTGTCGGCTGCAAGCAGGAGATACAGGTTAATTTAATTTAAAAAAAATTAAAAACTTACCTTCGCCTCCGGTCCCGGACTCCCGCGTCGCGTCTCCTGCTCTCTCTGCTCACAGGAAGCAGAAGCAGGCAGCCTCCCTCTATTGCCCTAAGCCAATCACAACGCATACAGGTGTCTATGGGGAGGCCGTTTTCTCCATGCAGGCTGCGCAGCCAGGCCTACTAAGCTCTGAAAAGAGGCTCCAACGTCAGAAAGGGCGTCTGGGTCGTTTGTCCAAGCAGTGCTTAATTTGAGCCAGTGGTTGCAGGTCGCGCCCACCAGGAAGTCATTTGTTGGGACTGAGACTTATTTTTTAATCATCAGATTTTGACCCAAAAAAACCTCCAAGAAAGATGAAAGGGGGCAGGGTGATAGAGGCATGAAGTGAAATCAAGACTGGACATGGTAATCAGCAAGCCCAACATTCGGTGGTAACAGGCTCGTGAGAAAAAGTTTGGGTCCTGGCACGTATTCTTTTAGATATTAAGCAGTGGCTCTGCATTGCCTTCTAGTTCCTACCCCTGTCCACGAGAATTGAACATGGGAGCATGTCATCAGTGTCCTGCCAAAATGTAAATTGTGAAAAAGTGTGACTTGAGTAAACTGTGTCTTCCCACTTCACCACAATGTGTGATCTTGGGCAAATCACGGTATTAAGGGCCTTAAAAACAAAGGGGCATATTATCAAGAACGGCGTTAAAATTATCGCCGGTTTAGCGGCAGAAAACTGCAGCTAAAGCGGCGATAATGGGCTTGATAATATGCCCTGGAGAATTCCAATAGAAGCCCATGTTCACACCAGAACAGAGCACCAGAGCAGTTTTCTGCCGCTAAACCGGCGATAATTTTTAACGCCGTTCTTGATAATATGCCCCAAAGCTTTTTGCACTTTTTAATAATTCGTGTTTTACAACTGTGTGTAATGCCATCTCACGTGCTTTGGGGCGGGCGGCTCTGTAATTTATGAGCAGGGCCACTGGAATTAGGCGGTTCTGCGGCCGCAGCGCTATTTCCGTAACTATGTAATTACTACATAATCCACCATCTGTTGCATCATTTGCAGGTTTTAGCCCATAAAATGTGTTTCTCGCTCAAGCGGATCAAGAGTTACTAAAAACCTGGCGACATGTGTTGCTGCGCAGTGGAAGGCCCTTCAAAAAGTTATCTGGTTACCTTTTAATTGCCTATTGCTACGAGTGTTAAACTGTTACTGAGATAGGACCTCTGCTCAGACAGTGTTAACTTGTGTACCTGACACACTCACACGCAAGTACGCAAACAACATACATTTAAAAGCATTTTTTTTATTTACTTACCTCAGCCGAAGGGAACGTGATATACCAGCTACTTGTACTCCATTTTTTAAATTATATTAATAGTGACTAATGAAACATTTTTCACTAATATTATAATGAAAAACGTGAGAGAAAACAAAGAAAGTGGAGCTCCAACTAACATCCATAAGTACGAGCTGCCATTGTGTTCCTGGCACTGAGTTTGCCACCTCTGACACCAGGGGTTACAAAGGCAGTGCCAGGGATCTCAAGGGGCAAGTCAAGGGTCGCAGCTGCGACCTCCAAATGACGTCCATCTCCCAGCACCCATTAACTCTGCCAGCACCAATACTTAAATGAAATTAATAATTTAGAATGTATTGGAGGCGCAGAGGGTAGAAACTCAATAATTTATTGTCAACAGACAATTTCCATTGCAAACAATATATCTAAAAATATCAAAGTGTATCCCTCGATTCCTGAACCCCACAGACAGTAGGTCAGTACTGACCCCAGACTACATAGGACTGGCTACTCATCCTGGTTTGCAGTGTTCACATGGTGTGTCCACAGCTCACATTCATGTGTTTGCAAAGCAGTAATAAACATTTGAGCTCATTGCCATAACTTGTGCCTCCCTGCTCCATGAGCTCCACATATGTAAGTTCGGAATCAATAAAGTCTCACACTCAGCTGGACAGGTGAGTACGCTTTACTCACAAGACCTAGCAGGCTTTTCTTGAGCTAAAGAAAGCTTGTGAGCCTTGTCACTGGTGAAAACGCTCTGGGCCATTTCGTCCAACTTAGCTCTGGTCACTAGACATTTGTAGTAGCCTGAGAGGAAAAAGGGTTAACGACAATTTAAATCTTAAGGTACCGTGTGATCATTAAAGGCCACACAATAAAAATCTGAGTTGATAACTTGAAGTTAAAAGGTTTATTACAAACTCACAGCCAGACTGATATATATCAATCTCAAGAACATTCTATAAAAATACAAGATTGCCAAAGGAAGACCATAGTTTAATACAACATTGGTCCTCAACAGCAAAGAGCATATAAGAATTTCTGTGGCAGCAATACAGAAAATAAGAAAAAGGATTTGATGACTAGACGAATGGTTCTTCATCCTTCTCCCCATGCATAGAAAAGATCTGCAACATCGACTAAGTCCTACATTAAACTAAGGCTAGGGAAGCCCTATTGAATTAATGTAGCAAGAAAGGTGTCAGCATCAGAACCTCTGGAAAAGTTCTATAGGTAAGAAATCATGTATACAGTGCCGGCTTTAGTGCTGGTGGCGCCCGGTGCGACATTGTTTGTAGAGGCCCCCTATCCTTGGTGGTGGTGATGATCACCTGCACCACGCAATGTCTCACCACCACCTTTTAACAGTGCCCCTCAAGTTACCATAAACACTCTCTTTCAGATGCGTTTAATTAGTTATATAATGGCATTGAAGAGGTGGTTTAGATGTCTTTTTTTGTTTATTCTAGTTACCCCTGACGAAGGGCCAAGGGCCCGAAATGCATTGGGTGAATCCATATGAGTCCGCTGTGTTTAAATGGTTCATACACATGTGTCGCTGATGTAAGCCTGGATGGGTGCGCAGAGGACATTTGAATATGTGAGATAAAAGAACCATGGTGGCATCAAGCTGTCTGCGAAGTGATTGAGAATTCATGGCGTAAAGTTGAAATAAGAATTTAGTAGTTATTGGTTTCACAACAGGACAAAACTTGGTATAACAGAAGATCATGTGTTTAAGGTGAGGAAATATTCCGACACAGAGCAGTGCGACGGATGGGCGCGTACTTCACGCGCCTTTTGTTCAATATTTAATTAGTTATATAGCATCACTCATACCAGTGTAGGGTGTCATAGCACTTTGCATCACACACACATTATACAGAGACAATCAATCATATGTGTGGAAATCAGTGTATAGGAAATGTTACATAAGCTAGAGGGCTGCAAGGTGTTGGAGTGACATGTCATCCATACTGGTAGGCAGTATAGTTTAAGAGTGCTTGGTCTGGAGAACCACAAACTCAGAATTGAAAACAGAACACCATAGTTGGGAGATTCTCTTTAATAATGAGAATCGATTTCTATGCTCTAATCTATAATTTGCAGTGTGCATGCAGTTCTTTGCTGACAGTCAATAATTCACTGTTCTATATTAGGGTTTGAACTTATAAACTGCTAGTAACAAAAGGATATCTCTTAGAAAAGCAGTAACCCACTGACCTATTTACATTATCTGCACTTTGTGATCTGCATGGTGCACATTCTTTGCAGCAGGCATATTAAACCTCTGTGCTATTTTATGAACAGTCAAAATCCTCAACTGGACAAAACTCCGATCTCTGTCCATGAAGAACATTAATCACTGGAGTTATCTTGACATTTTTATTGTTGCCTTTGTGGGAATGAAAATGTTTCCGTTAACTTTGCTTGTGCATTATTCTATGTAAGTTAGCATTAGCGGCACCATTTTATGTTTGGCCGCCATTTAGAAACATGTTCGAAATTGCTCCTCGCCTTTTCGAGGAACGGGTTGTGGTAATTTTCCTTTCTCCAAGGTTGGGCCTTGTTTTACTAATGAATACACTGTTCTTATTAGCGCATACCTTTCTCACTAGATAGAGGCCTTCTCCCACTAGTCTAGTGGCGGGCATGGACAGAGCAACCTTGAGTAGGAGATAATGTGTGCCCGGCCTCAGAATCGAAACCTATCCTTCTGTACTTCTTTGTTTAGCTGCATCTGCTTGGAAAATTCCATTGTGGCGTCCCTTCATTGATTCTGAAATGTACATAATGTATAGGTATGCTTGCTGATGTCAGTCCCTCTCTGCAGCACTCCTAAGAGACTGGACAGACCAGGCTCCGCTTGAGCGTATCTGAATAAACATATATTTGGTTTGTATTCTCTACTGTCTGACCGACTCTTCATTTGTATGGAAGGCTGAGAGGTGGTCGCGAGTGACCCGGGTGACCCTAATCGGGTCACTTCCTTCAGTTGGCGCCCAAACAGGGACTCCTTCGGGTGAGTGGCCCTTCCCCTTCCGCGGACGGGGGGGAGTTCGAGGCTATTGTCGGGTTGGACGTACGGATCAGGGATCCCTGCACGAGAGAATTCCTGTACTCGCAGCTGCCCCTTCTGTTCCGCCGGACGGTGCCTCGCCCAGTGGTCATCCCGACTGGAGTCCTGAATGGCGAAACCCTTGGATCTGACTGTTTGGTCTGAAGAGTCGGCAATGGAGAATAAATTCGTTTTGACCTGCATACAGATGAGTTTGTTTTGGTTCTTTGTGGATATTGTACCATTTTGGTTTGTATTTGGTACGGTCTAAGGGCCGTCTTTTGGATAAAACGTTTGCAAGTGTTTTGCCAGGCATAGAATAGTGAATCTGTTTTCTTTGAAAATGCCTGGAATAAGTAAATTGGTTTCTTTGGTCGCTGTTGTTCTGCAGATGCTAGATTGGAAGAAGCTCAGCCGGCGCCTCCGGAAGGCACTCCTAATTTTGATATGTATGTGAAACATGGTCTTGGCCCTATTATGTTTAATACATTATGGCACAAATATACGAGGGACAATGCCGAATTGCAGTGGCCGTTGATGGGCACTTTTGATGAACAAAAAATTGGGTTTTTACAGGAAAAATTGTTTGCGAAGCGAAGTAGGCAGTCTATGTATGATTCTCTTCAAACGTGGCAAAAGGAGGCTAAACAGAGACGATTAAAGATGGAAAAGGAGGCGGGAAAGGAGGCGGGAAAGGGGAGAATGCAAACATTGACTCAGAAAGCTGTAGCACATGATAGAGAGAAACAAGAGATAGGAATTGAACGTGAAGAGAGGAGGTTTCGATTACATATTGATAAATCTTATGTGCCCGAGAAGAAAATGATACTTTCGTGGAGGAATTATTAGATAGTCGACCCCCACATCCGTACGCCCCACAAAAGATACATCCCACTGTTCCCCTGCCCTCACAGACGCCTGTTACTGTTGCCTCTACTGTCTCTGTTCCTGTATCTACTGCTGCTTTTTCGATGGCTGTGGCATCGGCTCCATCTCCTCTTTCTCTTCCTCCTGCTTCCTTGCAGCCCACAGCAACTGTGACTGTTAGCACCCCCCCACGCCCATTGTTTCAGCATCTTTCTCGCCTGCTTTTTCTCCTGTGACGCAGCCCTCAGCATCACTGATACCTGTCACTCCAGTTTATTTATTTGTTTATTTGTAGAGCGCATCATTCATCCCAAGGGATATCAAGGCGCTAGTCGCAACAGTGCTTGGCTGCTGGTATAGAAGGATTAATGGTTGTTAATTTTTAGGGAACAGATGAGTTTTAAGTTTTTTCCGGAATATCAGGTAATCGGTTGTAAGATGTAGATCCAAGGGGAGTTCATTCCATCTCTGAGCTGCTAAGTATGAGAAAGATCGTCCACCGGTCCTCACTTTCTTGATGCGTTTAGTTCTGGCTAGTGCTTGATGGAGTGACCGAAGGCTCCTTGTAGGGACATAGAACTCAATTCTCCCCTGGAGAATTCTGGGTCTGCTTAGATGTAGTACTTTATGTTCATGACAGAGCAGTTTGAATACTGCTCTTTGTCGTATTGGAAGCCAATGCAGGTGTTTCATGCACACTGATGCGGAACTTAGTCTGCTTTTATTGCATACTAGTTTGGCTGCGGCGTTTTGGAGCACCTGAAGCCGCGTGAAAAGGAGCTCAGTCATGCCCACGAATAGGGCGTTTCCATAATCAAGCTGACTTATGAGCAGTGCCTGTGTGACTGTTCTTCTGCATTCCAATGGGATCCAGGGAAAAAGTCTGGTTAGTAGTTTCAGAGTCGCAAAGCCTTTTCCACAGAGGGCCCGCACATGGTCCTTCATGGATAGGGTAGTATCAATGATGATGCCCAGGTTTCTTGCGCTCTGTTTGGGGGTTGGGGCAGCACCAAGCGTTTGTGGCCACCAAGAGGCGTCCCAAATTAGATTGGCACCCCCAAAGAGCAGGATTTCTGATTTTCCTGCATTTAATTTTAAATAATGCTCAGACATCCACTGTGCCATCTCTGAGAGGCAATTATGCAGTTTTATTTTGGTGATTTCAGATCTTTCCTCAAGGGCCACCATCAGTTGGGTGTCATCCGCGTAAGAGCAAATGCCAATTCCCCATGTTCTGCCTCTCCTTCCCTGGTTTTTCATCCCTCGGTTTCCTTGAGTGATGGGAAACCTGTGCGCGGGTTTGGAGACGGGGATTGGACAAAGTTTAAAGAGCGCATGGGTCCGTATGTGTGGTCTGAAGTGGGAGATGCAGAGAAAAAGATAATGGCTAACCAGGCTGCGCAGTGGGCCCGAAACCCCATTTACAGTGTGGAAGATGTGTGAATGTGATAAAAGATTATGAGCCTTTTGTACAGCAGCATGCCCTTAGCATATGTCTGCTACTCTGATTAGTCTTTGGGAGCAGTGTTTCAAAGATGCGGCACCACAGATGTTATATGATATTAAAGATCGTGTATATGTCAGTAATATGGGGCCTGATCAAGTTTTTCGTAGTATTACGACATTGATTGCTTACCGGGGTAGACTACTTGAGAAGAGCCCCACTCCGGTTATCTCAGTTCCCGATGTGGGAGGTTTATCCTATATACCACCCTGAAATACCAGAGCTAACGGATCAGCACGGTATTGTCACTAGACCAGGTGTGGCGGCCCGTTTCCAAGAGCAATGGGTTTATACTCCATGGAAAAGGAGTGAAGTTTTGTCTCTTAAGACTCAGTTACCTGATCCTAGGAAAAATCCTACTGCATATTATAAAGAATTGACTGAAGCTGCCTCTTCAACAGTAATGACACTTGCGGATATTGAAATGTTCTTTGGTTTACTGGTTCCGGTTGATATTTGGAGGCAGGTGCACACACAAGATCATGTTGCGGAACTGGGTGGTACATGGGATCAAATTAAAGTATGGGATCAGGAGAGGAACCCCGGCGATAAGCCTAAGGCAGAGATACTTGCTTTGCCAGGCAGCATTATCATGTATATGCATTCTCTTATTCCGTCGAGAAAGGTTGTTTGGGACAAATTAACAGCTTGTCGCCAGAAGAAAGATGAGAGTGTGTCTGATTTTTTCACTCGGTTTAAAGATGTGTTTTTGGATTATAGTGGGCAGGATTTGTCTATTGAGGGAGGTGTCCGGTTGTTTGTTAATAGATTTGTTTCAAATTTGCTTCCCGAAATTGTGACTCGAGTGCAGGCTTCTGAAAGCACTTGGTCCACCTCTTCCCCTTCTGTTATTTTGAATATGGCGCAGTATTATGAGCATAGGGAAAATGAGGATAAGGAGAGAACAGAGAAGAAGCACAAGAATTTGAAGACAAAGGTGTTGTTGCAGCAGGTTTCTAGAGGGAATGGTAGAGAACGTGGTGGTTTGGCCCGACAGCTTCCACGCACTAGCAGGCAGCCGAATACTATGCCTTTAGGGCCGCATCAATGTGCATATTGTAAAGAGGAGGGACACTGGCATAGCGAGTGTCCCGTGTTGTTGCAGAAGTTGGCAGTCCCTAGAGGTCGAGGTTCTCGTGGACGGGGTTGGGGAGCTGGTGGGGCAGACAGGGCTCTAAATGCTGCGGCCTCACAGGGTCGTTCTGATAATAATTACTTTGATGACCCTCGGGCGGACAGTATTATCATGATGATTATGACTCAGATGAGGTGACAGGAATGTCTTACAGATAGGACAGCCAGGGACAGAGTGAGGGACCAGTTCCGATACCTGTAGACCTTTTGTTACTGCAGATTTGCATGTTTCGGCTAAGGAAATTTCGGGGGATACAGGTGCCACGAACAGTTCTATTTCTCGTTCTTTGGTCCCTGGGGCGGCTCTGTCTGGCCATAATAATGTTTCGGTAGGGTTTTCTGGTGTACCGGTTGTAAGTCCCATTTCAAGACCTGTTGCATTGACTATTGATCCTTTCACTGTGGATTTGCCATTTTTGTTGACATCTAATTCTGGAGAGAATTTGATGGGTTTGGATTTGTTGAAGAAATTGCATGCTACGATTTATTGCTCCCCGGCAGGCATTTACATGACAATGGGTCCGGATGTGGCACACGCTAAACAGTGTCTGTCCAAAGATGCACCCCTTCCTGCTGAGTTCAAAGATGTGCCGCCCACTTTGTGGGCAACAGGCGACACAGATGTGGGACTGTTACAGATATCGCCGGTTTCGATCCAAGTTAAAGACAATGCTATTTTGCCTCATATCCCTCAGTATAAAATACTGCAGGCAGGTGAGCGAGCTTTATTGCAAATTGTACAGGATTTGATTGAGAAAGGAGTGGTTGAGGAGACGACTGCTAATATTTGTAATAGCCCTATTCTTCCCATTCTAAAACAGACACCTCCGGGTTCCTCTGATGATCATGCAGATGTTTATGGTTTTGTGATTGATTTGCGCAAAGTTAATAAAATAGCAGTTCCCCAGTTTCCTGTGGTCCCCGACATTACTACTCTTTTAACAATGATTCCTTCTACTGCCAAATTCTTCTCTGTCATCGATTTGAAAAATTCATTCTTCAGTGTTCCTATCCATCCAGATAGCAGGTATTTGTTCGGTTTTACACTAGCTGGCAGAAGTTTTAGATTCTGTCGAGCTCCTCAGGGCTATACTGAGAGTCCAAGTACCTAAAGTCAAGCTTTAAAGAGCCAATTGGATTCCCTTTCGCTTCCTACAGGTAATGCATTGGTTCAGTACGTTGATGATCTCCTCATCGCTTCTGACACAGAACAAGATTGCAGGGATAGTACAGTTAAATTGTTGTTGCATTTGGCACAGCACGGGCATAAAGTGTCCCTTTCCAAATTTCAGTATTGTCGACAGGAGGTCACCGATTTAGGTCACCTACTGTCGAAGGAGGGTAGGAGATTGACTCCTGAGCGCATCAGTACCATTGTTAAAATGCCCATCCCACAGACTCAGAAAGATGTCAATCAATCAATCAATCATGTCACTTATAAAGCGCACTACATACCCGCGAGGGTCTCAAGGCGCTGGGGGAAGAGGGGGGTGGTGCTGCTACTGATCGAAGAGCCAGGTCTTGAGGAGTCTTCTGAAGGCCAGTAGGTCTTGGGTCTGTCGGAGGTTGGTGGGGAGGGTGTTCCAGGTCTTGGCGGCGAGGTGGGAGAAGGATCTGCCGGCGGCGGTCGTTTTCCGGATGCGGGGGACTGTGGCGAGGGCGAGGCTGGTCGAGCGGAGCTGGCGGGTGGGGGTGTAGAAGCTGAGTCGTCTGTTGAGGTAGGCTGGTCCGGAGTGGTGGAGTGCTTTGTGTGCGTGGGTGAGGAGCTTGAAGGTTATCCTCTTGTTGACAGGGAGCCAGTGCAGGTCTCTCAGGTGGGGTGTGATGTGGCTGCGTCGGGGGATGTCGAGGATAAGACGTGCAGAGGCGTTCTGGATGCGTTGCAGCCGTCTCAGGAGCTTAGCCATCGTTCCTGCGTAGAGGGCGTTTCTGTAGTCCAGCCTGCTGGTGACGAGGGCCTGGGTGACTGTTTTTCTTGTTTCGGTGGGGATCCACTTGAAGATCCTGCGGAGCATTCGGAGGATGTTGAAGCAGGATGAGGAAACGGCGTTGACCTGCTTAGTCATGGAGAGGGTGGGGTCGAGGATGACCCCTAGGTTGCGTACGTGGTCGGTGGGTGGCGGGGCTGTTCACAGTGATGTTGGCCACCAGGAGTCGTCCCAGGCTGAAGGGTTGGAACCAAGGATGAGGACCTCCGTCTTGTCCGAGTTCAGCTTCAGGCGGCTGGTCCTCATCCATTCGGCGACGGCCTTCATTCCTTCGTGGAGGTGGGCTTTGGCGGTGTGAGGGTCTTTGGTGAGGGAGAGGATCAGCTGGGTGTCGTCGGCGTAGGAGATGATGTTGAGGTTGTGCTGTCGGGCGATGTGGGCGAGGGGTGCCATGTAGATGTTGAACAGCGTTGGGCTGAGGGAGGAGCCTTGGGGTACGCCGCAGATGATCTTGGTGGCCTTGGATCGGAAGGGGGCGAGGCGGACGCTTTGTGTTCTGCCGGAAAGGAAGGATGTGGTCCAGTCCAGGGCCTTCTCTTGGATCCCGGCGTCGTGAAGGCGTGTTCGTAGTGTGTGGTGGCAGCCCGTGTCGAAGGCGGCTGATAGGTCCAGGAGGATGAGGGCTGCTGTTTCTCCGTTGTCTAGCAGGGTCCTGATGTCATCGGTGGCGGCGATGAGGGCGGTTTCAGTGCTGTGGTTGCTGCGGAAGCCGGACTGGGAAGGGTCCAGGATGTTGTTCTCCTCGAGGTAGCGGGTCAGTTGTTTGTTGACGATTTTCTCGGTGACCTTCGCGGGGAACGGGAGCAGAGAGATGGGTCGGAAGTTCTTGAGGTCCTTGGGGTCTGCCTTGGGTTTCTTGAGTAAGGCGGTGATCTCGGCGTGCTTCCAGCTTTCCGGGAAGGTTGCTGTCTCGAAGGAGATGTTGATTATTTTCCGGAGATGGGGCGCGATGGCTGTACTGGCTTTGTTGAAGATGTGGTGAGGGCACGGGTCTAGAGGTGAACCGGAGTGGATGGTGTTCATGATCTCGCTGGTGTCCTCGTCGTTGATGTTGGTCCAGGAGAGCAGGCGGTTGGTGGTTGTGGGGGCAGTGGTCTTGGTGGTTGCCGGGGCGGTCGTGGTGTTGAAGCTGTCGTGGATGTCGGCGATTTTGCGGTGGAAGGAGGTGGCCAGTGAGTCGCACAGGTCTTGCGACGGCTGGATGTCGTTGGTGTTGGAGCTGGGGTTGGAGAGTTCCTTCACGATGTTGAAGAGCTCTTTGCTGTTGTGTGCGTTGTTGTCTAGGCGGTCTTTGAGTGAGGCCCTTTGGCGGATCTGATGAGGTGATGGTGATTGCGGGTGGCGCTCTTGTGGGCGGCGTAGCTGTCCGCTGTCCGTTCGTGGAGCCAGATCTTCTCCAGTTTTCGGCATGTTCGTTTGGAGGCCTGGAGGTCTTCGGTGAACCAGATGGCTTTCTTGCTGGTGTGGCTGTTGGGCGGATTCTTGAGCGGGGCGAGGGTGTTGGCGCAGTCGTCGATCCACTGTCTGAGGTTGCGGGCGGCGGTGTCGGGGTCGGAGTGTTCGGCGGGTGGGCTCAGGGCGAGGGTTGTGGTTAGCTGGTCTTCCGTGACTCTGCTCCAGCAGCGGCGAGGCATTTGTTCGGTGCGGTGGTGCGTGGTGGGCTTCCTGTAGGTGAAGTGGATGCAGTGGTGGTCAGTCCAGTGGGGTTCGGAGGTGTGGTTGAAGGAGACGTGTGGGCTTGCGGAAAAGATGGAGTCTAGCGTGTGGCCGGCGGCGTGGGTGGGTGTAGTCACGAGCTGTCTGAGTCTGAGAGAGAAGATGTGCGTGCTTTTATAGGTATCACTTCCTATTGTTGGCAGTGGATACCTGGCTACTCGTTATTAATAAATCCCCTACTTGCCCTAACACTCAAAGATGTGCATGAGCCTCTGCCTTGGACGCCTGACTGTCAGCAGTCTTTTGAGCAATTGAAAACTGCGCTTTGTTCGGCTCCAGTACTCGGCACTCCAGACTATACTAAACCATTTGTGTTGTACGTTCATGGGATGACTGGTTGTGCGCTCTCTGTTTTAACACAAAAAATTGGAGATAAGTAACGGCCGTGTGCTTATTTCTCTGATGTTCTTGACCCTGTCGCAAGAGCCCTCCTGAGCTGTCTAAGAGCGGTTGCGGCCGTGTCCGTCTCGATAGACAATTGGCTGGACTCCTACTTGATACTGACCTCACAGTCATGGTACCCCATGCTGTGGTTACTCTTTTGAATAAGAGAAAGACACACCACCTCACCAGTGCATGTCTAACTGGCTATGAATTGACCTTGTTTGCCAAACATATTATGATTAAAAGATGTGCCACTCTGAACCCTGCCACGTTACTACCCCTCCCTTCTGAAAATGATGAAAATGAGAAATATGATTGCATCTTCCGGGCAGAAGAAAAGACGAAAGGACGGGTAGACTTGACTGATGTTCCCTTATCTGACCCACAAGGGGAACTATATGTTGATGGCTCTTGTTTCAAATTACCAGACGGCACTACAACTGCTGCTTATGCTATCACCACATTGCGCACAGTCGTAGAGACATCACGAGTCCCTTATCAGTCAGCCCAAGCAGCTGAGTTAGCCGCCCTTATTCGAGCTTGTGAATTGAGCGAGGGACTGGTTGTCAATATTTATACTGACAGCCAGTATGCCTTCGGGGTCGCGCACAATTTTGGGCGACTCTGGGCTGAGAGAGGGTTCCTTACTTCCCATGGTACAAAGATCCAACATGGTCACCTTATATTGAGGCTTTTGTCTGCGCTGACACTCCCTAAGAAGTTGGCAATAGTGAAGTGTAGCGCCCATAGGAAAATTACTAATGATGTAGGGAGGGGGAATGCTTTTGCTGATCAGACAGCTAAGGAAACGGCACAGACTAAAATGAAGAAAATGTTTGTAGCAGGTCCCGCTAGGTGGGTACCTGAAGTTACCATGTTTGAGGATACGCTTAAGAATGTGAAAGAAATACAGAGTGAGGTTACAATATAAGAATTAGCAATGTGGCAAGAAAGCACGGCACAATTGAATGATGAGGGATGCTGGATTGATAAGTCAGGGAAACAGAGATGGATGTTGCCAGATGCATATGTTCTCCCTGTGGTCATGATGGCCCATGGCCTTGCCCATATCAGCGCTAAAGGTATTTGCAAGTTGTTAGACCCTGTATGACAGAATGACAACATTTCAAGAACCGCTGCACATTTTGTGAAATACTGTATGGTGTGCATGTTGCACAATCCTGGAAAAGGTACCCCTACACCACCCGGTAATTTTGCACCACCTACTTTCCCTTGAGAGGCCCTTCAGATGGACTATATAGGGCTAGACAGGTGTAATAATTTGAAGTATGTGTTGGTGGTTGTCTGTGCATTTAGTAAATGGGTTGAGGCTTATCCTACTAAAGACAATACAGCTGTTACGACTGCAAAGGTACTCCTGAAGGAGTTCTTTCCTCGTTTCGGCTTGCCCCGTTTGATTTGGAGTGATAACGGAAGTCATTTTAATGCAAAGGTCATTCAGCTAATTTGCGGTGGTTTGCACATAAAGCAGAAGTTTCACGCTGCAAATCACCCACAGTCAGCAGGATTGGTTGAGAAGTACAATGGTACTCTCAAACTGAAATTGGCAAAGATTCAGGAGACAACAGGGTTACAATGGCCAGATGCTCTACCATTAGCTCTTTTGTCAACAAGAACAACAGCACATTCTAGAACAGGATTGTCACCGTACGAGGTCGTGCTTGGACGCCCGGCAAATGTCTGGGGCGACCCGTGACCTCGTCGGTTTGTATGGAAGGCTGAGAGGTGGTCGCGAGTGACCCGGGTGACCCGTAATCGGGTCACTTCCTTCACCTTGACATTTCTGGAGGCAATGAACGCAGCAGCAGGTGCTTTTAAAACCAAAATAAACTTGCAAACTCGTGCTCCCTGAAGTCAGCACCTGGTGTGGTGGCACCGGTCTCACCACCCAAGAGTCAGCCCTGCACGGATAGCATAAAGCCACACAATAAGAGATGGCAAGAGAGATCTGTACCTCCCCAAGTCTAACGGGAATCTGTCTAACCCTGAGGTGGGTTCGCTAATTAAAATGCAGAAAGAACATTTGAGAAATATGACCTCATACACATCACAGTACTTTTCCAATTCCTAGAAAAGCACTTGAACGCTACTCCCATGTTCCAGTTTCCACTTCCAAAACATCCATGGGTTCCTCCTTTCGTCTTAGAGGGCTAACTGGTAACACTGCTTTTGTTCTTCATTAAAATTATTTGAACTTGCCAGTGCTTCTTTGCCTCACTATCTCAAAAATCCAAAGTGCTTTTTACTAACTAACAAATGCATTTGGTCTGCACGAGCAGAGGAGATAACATGCAGAAAAATAACTTCCACGTTAATATTAAATGTCTCAACTACAAACTTAAGGTCCACAGTCATGCTAACTTTACAGTTTCTTTAAATGCATTAGTTCTACAACCCACATGTAATCCAATAAATAAAATCTTTAATAAAGG
Organism: Calotriton arnoldi; assembly: GCA_963921515.1. Lineage (NCBI taxonomy): Eukaryota > Metazoa > Chordata > Amphibia > Caudata > Salamandridae > Calotriton > Calotriton arnoldi. The sequence goes on along the minus strand of CAWUFW010015992.1, from coordinate 116,745 downwards.
AATCAAGCTATATTATACTGTACTCTTATATTTGGCACAATAAACGAATACATATATTATTTAACAAAAATGACAACTGGTCACAATTTATAAAGAAAACATTGAACACACATATTATTCATTCTCACTAATCTCTGCTGAATGCACTACATTAAAAGCGGAACACCTTACAATCTAAACCTTTAGAAAATTAATATCAGCAATCCAGATGTTTCTGAAAGGGAAAAACGTTAATGTGCACACACACATATATGTCAAAAACACACAATAAATGCATTTTCTATACCTTTGGTGCACCATATCTCATTGGTATTATTGCATCGCATGAGTACATAAGGCCAAATGTAAATATATATGTATATATGTGTGGCCTAACCAAACGTAAAAGGATAGAGCCAAAATTATGCTACTCTACTGGCTAAGAAGTGAGTTATTCCACCTTTGTACACTACCACGGCCATACAGACGGCTGAGTCACACAAATGACATGGATCTCAGTTATTAGCTGTGGAGGACCTCTGTCAGTCAATCAGGTAGTGAGGACAATGAGGAAACACACTTTGGATGACTGAGTTCCTCGCTTCAGAATGGGTACATACCTCAAATAGGTCACCTAGGAGTGCCCACAACCATCTCTCAGGTGTGAACAGTGAAATGTGAGTTGGTGTCAGAGTCCAACCTCTTCCCCCCAAGTTCTACTGTGGGCCCCTCATCCTCCAGGGCTCATTCGGTAATGCCTTAAGTTGAACCTGTGCTCTTAGCTGAGGGCAAGTCATTGGCAGGTAACTGAGGGCCAAGTCTGGTGCAGGGCCCTCCTGGTGGAAAGTAATGAGGTTACCACATGCCAAATCTCAACCACCATGGCCGCTGGCACTAGCAAATGAGAACCATAGCTCATCGCCCACAATTGGTTAAGGCTCCCCTTAAATTCCTTTCCAAGATGGTCTTGGGATGGCCATAAAAAATCTGTCTGCCTGTGGTTTGGAGCAAGCCTAGGTCTGCAACGATCCAGTCCATACATGTTTTATCCCAAAGAAAATCATCCTTCTCTGGCCCTCCCACTCAAGGGTAGCTCGTTTACAATGTTTCCCCCTCAAACTTCTCTGATCTGAAAATCTCTCATCTTTCTCACACCAGGGCACTCCCCTGCAGGTCCTCACCCAATCATATATGTGCAAGGAACATCACTCATCCATACCCCGCCCCAAGCATACCCAGTAACCTCATTTCTTCTTACTGTCAAACAGGATGCAATGTTTCTATTAGTGCCTGGAGCATACTTGCGACAATTACTCCCCTTAATGCCGGCAGGAGCATTGCACAAGAAAACTCTACTCTGCCAGTGGACTTTTGAGGCATATATACTAAGGCTTTGCATCTGTATTGTGTGACTTTTGTGGCGCAACCCCTACACAAAATCATTTTAAAGATTTACTTAGCCATGCACAACCACTTTGCATGGCTTTACGTGGTTTAATAAATACAAAGTAATGCAAGGCAGTGTATAGCGCTGCCTTGCTTTACTTTGTGCCAGAGAGGCATTTAATGGGTGGAACATGACCGTCCCCATGCATCCTCTCATGGATTTTGGTGCATTCTCAGATTTACTAAGGTGAGTAAACTTGGGAATGTGTCAAAATGCTTTGTCTCCCTAAACCAGGCGTATTGAGAAATGTCTTTATTTCTCCTCGATACTTCCTCTTTCGATGCATGCTGTATTCTGCACCACACATACAAAAAGGAGCAATCCTGCCTGTAACGCAAGCACCCCTGCACCATGGTGCAAGGGTGTCTGCATTGGCACTAGGCAGCACACAGTGTGCCAGTGCTAGAAGACAGAAGAAATGCATCATGTCTTTGTAGATATGGCGCATTTCTGCTATCTCCTTTCAAGCAACTCAGCACAGCAACTTTCCTTGCTGCCCTGCATTGCGTCGAATGTAAGTAAATATCCTCCTTCACGAAAACCCTCTTATTGCACAGGGAAGGGATTCTAATAGCAGTATTATAAATAAAAAATGACCACTTAGCAGCAAGCAGGATTATTTTCCTGGTGGAGGAATCACGTTCTACTATTTGGGAACCTTTCCATTTCATTTGCATACTTACTCTAAACTTTTTTATGAGTAAATGTACACATATAAATATAGCAGAAAAGTCATGTGGGAAGGTTGGTGGCCACCCATGAAGTTACGACATTATGGGTGTTCTCTACCTTTCCAGTAGGCACCCCATAATCTTTCAATGTGCACCCTCTGGTTCCTCCCTCAGGTCCAAACTGAGTGTGACTCTGAACATCTGTTATACATCTGGTCTTCCACCATCCCTCCTCCCCATGCCTCCCACAGGCACGTCATAAAACCGCCTGCAGGTGTACATGTGCTGACTTGCAAAATAAGAATTTGCCATTTGCTTCTTCAGATGGTATTTCTCGCATAAGTTTAAATTAGGGGCGCACAAATAAGTGTGAGCTGGTCCCTCAGTCCAGTACACACACCTGAGCCAACAGAATACATTCAGGGGCAGATTTACCATTTTTTCCCAAAACGCAGCAAGGCAGCTTGCTGCACTGCATTGCGTAAATGGGACTGGGCAGAAATGCTCCATATCTTTAAAGATAAGGAGCCGTTCTGCTTTCTTCTTGTGCTGGCACACTGTGTGCTGCCTAGCACCAACAAAGACACCCTTGCACCGTAGTGCAACGGTCTCTGTGTTTCGGGCAGGATTGTTTTTGTGCACAAAAACAATCCTTAGAGGCATATTCTTCTTTCTATGTGTAGTGCAGAATGCATCACATGTGAAAAGATGAATTAAGGAGGAGAAATAAAGATATTTTTCCTTGTTACACCTCTGTCGGGCAGGCATACCATGGCGTAAACCCAGGTTTACAAGTCTTTGTAAATCTGGGTCTGCATCAAAATATATGGGTGAATGTATTACAAGGTTGTATGATTATACAACGCATGCATTCACATCGCATGCTATTAGATCGCGGTTTTTACCACGCAAGTCGTTACAACGACTTTTGTTGGAGGGCGCTGGACTTAGGAGTAGTTAAATTTACTATTCCAACTCCAGCCTACGTACAGTAGGGAAGGTGTTGGATAGTAAATTAAACTATTCCTTGTCCTATAGCGCCCTCCAGCGCAAGAAGTAGTAACGACTTGCGTTGTAAAGACCGCTATCTAATGGCATGCGATGTAATGCATGCGTAGTAAAGGTTGTTTCCCGTATGACAATGTCCATGCTCCACCCATGTAATGCCTACCTGACTGAAAGTAACACAAGCGGCGTTATGCGCTTCCTTGCGTTAATTTGTATTTACTAAACTACTCAAAGCCCTGCAAAGTGGCTTAGTAAATCCCACTTAAGGACTTCCATTGCCTTGTGATGACTTGCGTCAAGCAAGGACAAAGCACAGCCTAGATTTACCAAGTCATTGCATTGTCCTTGCATAGCGCAAGGCAACGCAGGCCAACACAAAGGCTTATTTCGAATTTATAAAAAGCCGCGCAAGGCTTGAATTGCAGTTGCTTGCGCTGCATTGCGATACATTACGTAGTGGTAGGACTTCCATAGGTGGAACATGCATTCCCATTTACTAAGGTTTGTAAAGCTGTAATTGGGTGAAATTGGTATGCCTACCACAGAGAGGTGTAACAAAGAGAAAAATCTTTTTTTCTCCTTGTTACTTTCTCTTTCTATGCATGGTGCATTATGCATCACATAGAAAAAGAGAAAAAATGACTCTTTGGATTGGTTTTGTGCAGGAAGGTGTTCTTCCTGTATAAAAACAATCCTACCCGTAACTCAGGCACACCTTGCACCGTCACTCTTGCACCATGGTGCAAGGGTGCCTGCGTTGGAGCTAGGCATTATCAAGTGTGCCAGAGCAGAGAGAGAGAGCTAAAAAGTACTTTATTTTAATTGATATGCAGCTTTTCAGCTCTCTCCTATTTATGCAATTCAGCACAGCAACTTGCCTTGCTGCACTGCCTTGTGTGAATTCTTAATAAATCTGCCCTCAAGTCCTTAGTAAATCTGCCCCTTACTGTGGGTCATTTAGCACAACTGTACTATGCTTGTCTCATATTATTGTCAAAATAGGGAGGAAAATTAGACAAAAGCTGTACAGCGCTTTCCAGCAAGCACTATCGCTAGTAAATATATAAATTGCCACTACTCAAACCACACTGTTATGTTGTGTGAGGTAGTCATGATGGTTCAAACTCTTTTTCAAAATAGCCTGTGTACGAACTATATATTGCTTTTACATATGTATTCCAGTTTTGCAATTCTTTGCATAGTGCCTTGATTTGCAAAAGCAGGCATAAACTGATTATGTCCCTAAATCTGTGATCTCCAAACCGAGATCTCTGTATGATCTTCAATCATGTGAGAAGGCTATTACTCTCATACTCTGCAAGAACTTGTAGAGAACTGAACTGCATAATAATTATGTTTAAGATCCTGCCTCCAAGGTATCCCATGATGCCTAGCTGCTGAATTATAAGTTTATTTTTGCGGTATAAGGCTTAATTCATCGCAAAGCTTTGGAGCGTTATATTTGTTATTGTGTAAATCAAGTTCCAGCAAAGAGAATGTGGTCAATAGCATTTGGACCCTTATGCAGGGAATTGGCATTGCTGAAGCTTTTGAGTTGTTTAAAAGGAAATGGGCGGGGCGTGGCTAGCAGCCGAGCGGAATGGCCGCGTTCTGAGGCGGCTCCGCTATCCTCGCCGTCTTTCTGCAGATTATCCGGCTTGAAACCGTCTGCCATCCCCTTGAAGTGAGGGGCAAAGATCCCGGAGACACCGGCACTGAATTTATCGGGCGGCCTAAAGAACCCGTCGGCGCAAAATAGAAGCGGCTCCGTGGCGCCCTTGGAGCTCTGCCGGCAACATCATGGCGGCCTGCTCTCGGGACTTCGATTAAAGCAGCGGTGGAACTGCACACTGGCGTGGCGAGGCGCCTAGATAGCACGGAGGAAACCCTTCGCGGGACCGGAGTCTGCTGGTAGCCGCGTCTGTGCCGTCTGAATAGCTGGGGGTGGTGCGCGCGAGTGGAGGACGGCGCGCGACCCTCCCCCCTAGACCCGATTCTAAATTGAGGCCCTGGCTTGAGGCCTAGTTGAGTGCGGGAGCCCTCGGGGTCGCCTGGAGGTTTCTGCCAGCCCGGACTGGCACCTTTAGGCCGGGACACAGTACTGCTGATTTGCTGCCCTGCTGTGGGCCTCACTGACTGATCGACACCCCTTGGGAGCTCCTGGAGACATTATGGTGGCCTGCAGCGGTGATCCTGATTGCAGCGGTGAGTGGCCCTGAACGGAGAGGCGGGGGCCGTCTGGAGGGCTAGGGAGCGGCCCACAGCTTACCAACGACTTACCTGGCACCGTGCACACATCGTTGGGCGGAGGGGAGCGATGCCAATAAGTGGGAGGCGGCGTGCGTTCCCCCCTTCTGGCCCCTTTAATAACTGAGGCCCCTAGTGGTGCGGAGGACCCCCCGAGGTCCCGGGATCTCTATCACCCCAAGCCATCGCCTACCTGAGCTACGAGGTCCGGCTGTGGTGTGGTGGTTCAGATGACGACCTGAACATTTGCTGCTAACCAAATTAGGCGCGCCCCGTGAGTTGAGGATACCGGCCTGCAGGGGCACGCTTCGTAGACGCCGCGGGTGACTCCAGTGCCGGCCTGACATCAAGCCTGCCTCACTATACCACACGAGTGCCCCCACCCTTGTGTACAAAGATACGTCACTCCCCTCTCTCTTTTTTTTTTTCTTTGACCAATAGCCAGCTGAAAGTGCCAGACGTAAGACTGAGTGGCACTCACCTACCGGACCACTCAACTGTATAGCCCACAGGGAAAACCGACAGGCCGACAGGGGAGGGATTCAGAGATCCTCCCTTCCCTGGGCAGGCGGCGGCGAGTACCGATACCAGATCCACGCAGTGAGCGATCACACCCTGCAATGGCCAGTGGCAGGGGACCTAAAACTCAGGCCCAAAAGTCGCTCGCCAAGTTCGCGTGGGGGAAAACAGGCGATGAGCCCGACATGGCTGGCAAAGGAGGGGCAAACGACCCTCATCCCAAGTCTCCTCAACATGACCCTACCCTCAAGGACGTTATGGAGGCCATCGCGGGAGTCCGGACATCCGTCGAGTCCCGGATTGACACCGTCAATGTAGAGATCTCCCTCATCCGAGCGGACCTAAGTAAAATGGATGCCAGAGTAAAAGATGTTGAAGACGCCACTGTCACCTTAACGTCGGACACGGACCTCCTCAAACAACACGTAGCTCAACTTTGAGACCAACAGGCGAAAATGGAAGGCCTCCTCGACGAATATGAAAGAAGGGCGCGAAGAAACAACATACGCATACTGGGGGTCCCGGAGCGGGCGGAGGGGCCTGCGGCAGACCTCTTTGTGGAAGACCTGGTCATGAAGAGGCTTCAACCGAAATGCCTGTCCGATTATTTTTCCATTGAGCGGGCCCATCGAGTCCCCGGGGGGCGGCCCAAGCCGGGCCCCGCCCCCCCCCGAGACCTATCATAGCCCGAGTGTTCAATTTTCGGGACCGTGACGTGATCCTCCAAACGGCTCGTGCTGGGCCACCTTTACAAATAGAAAACAGCGCAATAACATTCTTCCCGGACTTCACAACCAAAGTGCAGGCCCAACGACGCAGCTTCCTGGCGGTCAAGAAAGCGCTACGGGACAAGGAAATCATGTATTCCATGCTCTTCCCGGCGAAGCTCCGGGTTGAATCGGAGGGCAAGACCTGGTTCTTCTCCTCCCCAGAAGACACTTGGGACTGGCAGGAAGGTTGGCTCAAGGTGGGGAGACAGAACGGCGGTAGGAACGACAGGGTCAGAGGAGGTCCACTGGACAGAGGAGCGGAGCATTGTGAGGAACCGGCTCGGGGAGAGAACACCGCGGACTCGAAGGGATGAGAGGGTAGGAGATGGAACAATACTCCCTGCTGCAACTTGAAGGACACTTGGGACCTTTATGAGCGAAGTAAGGTGTGGTGGGCGGTGGGGTGTGTGGTGGGGGCCCCTGGCTGAGTAAACAGAAAGATTATTATGGTTGGCCCGGGTGGTATCATCGACAGTATTGGCTAGCCCAATTGAAGCGCTGAGTGGTTCACGAGGATTTATTTGATTGTTGTGTAACATGTATCCATCCTTCATTCACGGCGAGGGTGGGAAGGCTGTACACCAGGCACCCACATATGGGAAGGGGGCGACAGGCACTCTGCCTTGTTGGGGGTGGGTAGTTTGAAATCCACTGGCAGGGGGGCAGGGCGGGGGTGGGGGGGAGGGGTGGTTGGAGGGTTCAGGTTTTTGTTAATGTTAAATGTTTTGATGCAGACAGAACTGTATTTGGCTTCAGAAGTTGTGACCATTCTCAAGTGATGTTATATGCGAACTGTGCAGTCGTTCGATCCCCCACATTGGGTATCCAGCCCCCGCAGAAACAATTGCTTGCCTTGGCGGACCGGGTTTCTTCCCCCTTAGGAGGATGTACCGACTGCGCCCCTTTGGCTACACCATTACTCCACACTGACTACTATCACTAACATAACACTTTCCGCCCTGACGTGGAATGTCAACGGGCTAGGGGTTAAAATAAAGAGGGGCGTAGTGTTACAATATTTGAAGAGACACGCACCAGATATAGTCCTACTGCAAGAAACTCATCTTATTGGAAACAGCTGCAAGGCCCTCAACAGATGGGGCTACAAGCTAGTGGTACACGCGGGATTTACTTCCGGCTCCAGGGGGACTGGTATCCTAGTGCGCAAGAACCTTGCACTTGCACCCACCCGTGTCTGGGCGGACCCACAGGATAGATGTGCAGTTCTGGAGGCCATCTGGGAGGGGAAGGCGTTGAATATCATCTCGGTGTATCTCCCCCCTGCATTGGGAAAAGAGGCGCTTAGTGACTTAGGTAAAATTTTGCTGGATCTGCCGGATGGCACCCTGATAATGGGGGGTGACTTCAACCTGACAATGGATGATACGGTAGACAGATATCCCCAGCGACCGAATGCCAGACTAAACACTCTTAAGACGGAATTCACCCAGGCCATGGGACTTGCGGACATATGGCGCTCACTGCAACCACAAATGACGTATTACACCCACTACTTAAATGCACATAAGAGCATTTCCCGTATTGACTTCTTTCTTACTCTTTTGACGGATGTAGGCCACTTTCAGCATCCCCGCGGGCTTCCGCGTGGAATCTCGGATCATTCCCCGGTGGGGGTCGAGCTTACCTTCCACCGCCCAAAACAACGTAGCTCTATAGTGATAAACCCGTGGCTCCTTAAGATACCTGACATAAGGGACCAACTAACTGAACAGACGGACCACTATTTCACAGAAAACCTTGGATCAGTGGAGTCAGCGCAGACGATCTGGGAGGCGTATAAAGCAGTGTTGAAAGGCCACGCATTAGCGTTAAAAATGGGTTATATCCGACGTCAACACGAGCGCATACTTGAAATGGAGAACGACTTACAACAACTAGAGTCACTCCATAACTCCTCACCCTGTGATACCACAGCACACCGCCTGACGATCAAACGTTTTGAGTATAAAGCCCTTTTGCGAGAAAAAGCAAGTGTGAGATTACTGTCCACACGTCATAGAGTGTATGAGATGGGGGAAAGGGCGGGCAAGATGTTGGCCTGGCTGGAGCGGAGAGAGCAGGAACACAGATGGGTGCCAGAACTATCCACTGACACGGGCGCGAGAATATCTGACCCACAGGAAATTGCAGGTACTTTTGCGAGTCATTTGGAGAGGGTATATACTCCCTCTACCACCTACACGTCGGAAACTCCCGGGAGTTATTGATGGATAGTAACCTGCCCTCCCTGTCGGAAACTGAAAAGGCTGATCTAGAAGTGGATATCACAAACGAGGAACTCTGTAAAGCCATTTATAGTGTGCACTCAGGGAAAGCGATGGGGCCTAACAGTATCCCAGTAGAGTTTCTCAAATCCGTGGCGGTGAAGGTAGCCCCCCACCTCAACCTTATGTATTCGGAAAGCCTGGAGAAGGGCATATTGCCACCAGACCAAAGACTAGCATCTATAGTAGTTATACGAAAGCCCGGGAAGGTGGCAGATTGCTGCGGATCGTATAGACCAATTTCATTAATAAACGCAGAGGCCAAGATCTTGGCGAAATTATTGGCCTCCCGCTTGAACGCTGTGTTGCCCCCCCTGGTCCACGCATACCAATCTGGTTTCGTACCCGGTCGGAATACAGCACTGAATATTCGTAGAATGAATAATGTGCTCGCGAGACAACCGTGTCTGGAGGAGGACGCAGTGATCATGTCCCTGGATGCCTCTATGGCATTTGATTCAATTGAATGGCCATACCTTTTCAAAGTGCTCGCACGCTTTGGTTTTGGCTCCAAGTTTATAGCCTGGGTTCGTTTGCTGTATACTGACCTGCGGGGACAGGTGCGGGTTAATAACCATACCTCTAGGAAATTCCAGTTACGCCAGGGAACTAGACAGGGCTGCCCCCTATCCCCTTTGCTGTTCGCGCTCGTGCTTGAACCGCTAGCAGCGTGGGTAAGACGAGATGTCGCTCTACGGGGTCTAAAATTGGACGATGACACCGAGGATAGAATATCATTATACGCAGATGATATCCTCATTTATTTAGCTTCCCTATACACCTCGATCCACAATCTACTTAACATTTTTACTAATTTCGGGAAATACTCCGGCTATGCCATCAATTGGGCAAAATCAATACTCTATGTCCTCCATGGCCCCACGCCTCGACTACTTAAAGGATGCAACGTAGAAGTGACTAGGGAGGGCTTCACATATCTAGGAATCTTCATCACCCCAGACCTCAAAACCTTTTACGACAGAAATCTAGCCGCCCCTCTGCAGAGATTTAAGGAAGATGTCAGACATTGGAGGTCATTGCCGCTGTCGCTACTGGGTCGTGCGGCCCTGTTTAAAATGCTAGCACTACCAAGGTTCCTTTATTCACTCCATAACTGCCCATATTTTATCCCGGACTCTTATTTTGTTAGTGTGGAGGCAGAGGTTCGGAAACTTTTGTGGGAGGGCGGGATGCCACGTATTGCCCTAGGTAAATTGACAAAGAGCTGGTACGACGGAGGCATCGCACTCCCAGACCTACGTCTTTATTACTGGGCATCACAATTAGTGGCAACTAACCACTGGCTGTACAGTCCCCCATCGAATCCGGCGTACCACCTTGAAAGATACCAGACTGGCCGGGAGGGGTATTTAGGAGCCTTATATACCAAACCCCGCAAGGGGAGATATCTTGGTCCAATGGCTCATACGGTCTCCATATGGCGGTTGGCTAACAAACGTTTGGGTTGGCAAGGTAGGCTGACGAAGTCCACGCCTCTATGGTCCTCTCAACAACTGGGATTATTGTGCCATCAAGTAGGGTTCGACAGATGGGATACGATAGGGATCTCCACGGTTGGGGACCTTCTACACAAAGGGAAATTACTCACATTTAAGGAACTACAAGTGAAACACGAACTGGCACCCACAGAGATTTTCAGGTACCTACAAATCCATCATGCGCTTAACTCAGCATTAACAGACCTGACGACTGTCCCGGACTCGTCCCCTCTGGAAGACCGACTTCTCTCTGAGCCCCTCCCCACTAAGGCCATTTCCCTTACTTACCGTAAGCTGTGTAACAACCTCCCAGATCCCTTCCTTACTCTTAGAGACAGATGGCAATCAGATTTAGGACAGCTTGACGATGAGGACTGGCAGACGTCCCTGATGTCCCCTAGGGAAGCTGCGATTAACCAACGCTTCAGACTGATTCAACTGAAGGTCCTACATAGGACATATCTTACCGGGGTAACACTAGCTAAGATAGGGACACGACAAGATGCGCTTTGCTTGCGTGGCTGCAACCAAATTGCTACATTCTATCACATATTATGGGACTGCCCCTATATACGGCACATCTGGGAACGAGCCACGAATAAGATGCAGGAAGCGCTGGGAAAATCACTCATGCTGACACCCCCACTGGGAATCCTGAATGTTTGGGTAGCAAATGATCTCACAGACATTGAACAACAATTCACCACCCTGGGATACACCCTGGTTAAGAGAGCCATTGCTATGAAATGGGGGGCTGCTGACAAGCAGTTGGTGATTGGGTGGGTGGTGGAAATGGACAAATGCATGGTTGCCAAAAAAGAAGTTTATAAAGGTAGAGGATGTAAACAGAAATGGGATAAAAATGGGGGGCTGGAATGCCTATCGGGGGAACTCTGCATTTCACGACTGTAGAACTTGAAATGTCACGAAGAAAATCACGACAATGTAACGACTGATTGTATAGTTGCTTATTATACTGCATCTTTTTTCTTTTACACGATACAATGTATACTATTAAGATCTGTATATGACGTATGTTTCATTCTCAATAAAAAAATAAAAGGAAATGGGCCTCAAACAAGCTTTACTATGTTATAAACTGTGACATCAATGCTTTTGCAGTTTCAATGGACTGACTGGTAATAAGAATAATATATTTAATACCCTTCAGATATCCCACCACAGAGTATCTCAAGGTCAGTGGTCGTGCCCCCGGGTGGTTAGTAGAAGTATGTGATGGAGCCACCACAATCTGGCCTTGAGCGTCTATTAGTAAGTGATTTTAGAGCACAAGGTCCAGGGCAGACCAATGTCTGGCCAACCAGAGAATCCAACCGATCTGTGCCTGGAAGGAGACAGACGTCCATGCTTTCCCAAGTACTGTGCATGGCAGATGTGGTGCAGGCTGCTGTCACTCCAATGTTCCAACTGCAGGCAGGTATCCAGCGTGCAGCCCTTGACATGGACTCTCGCCGGTCCCGTGGTTGGTGTGGAGGTGGTTGCTGTTGCTTAAGGAGCTGATACAACCTTCTTCAGATGCCTCTAACAGCTACAAACAGATCATGACAATCTATCCACTCTAGTTCAGCAAGTCAGAATGTCGCCATGGCAGACATCAAACAAAGGAGTAGGGATGAGCCTTGCTATGAATGAGGCATTGTGTATACTCAGGACCCCTACCCCACCACTAATATTGAGGGGGGACTTCCAGAAGCTCCTCATATCTCATTTAGCAATATAACAGAGGGGGCAGCAATATTTCCCACTGGCAGGTAAATAAAGCTGAGGAAAGAATGCCGCACTTGGAATATGCGGACAACCCTGGAGGCACGCTCATGACCACTCTTGTTATTCTCTGGAGTACCCAGATCCCTCAGAGTGTAGTACTGAGAGGCCTGCCACAACCCAGTAACCCCTGTCACACTGAAAGTATAAACTATGAGATGTACAAAGGCATTAAGGTGAAGGTATGGCATAATACCCAGGACTGAGTTAATGTCACATGAGCTAAAAGCTTTAGAATCTAGAATGAGATTTTTGTAAAAATATACGAGTGCAGTGCCATATCCCAGACCGCCTGTTCGCAAACAAAATTCTGGAATGTGGGTTCAACTGTCCACTTCAGGTGGTTGTCGAGGCCAAAAGTCTACTCCAAGCCAGGAATGAACCTTCCTTCCAGACATCAGTGAAGGCCTTCTTTCTGAGCTTGACAAAGACAAGTTGCTGAAAGTAAGTCTTTCAAACCTCTTGTTCCCATGCAACACAGTTAAGAGTCAATTCTCATCCTCATTCTGAGAATCTAGTGAGGGATGTCTAGTAGAACACGCACGTGGAATAAAAAATTCTTCAATGATGAATGCTGAAAAAATCGAGGCAGACATATTAAAACCCATTATACAAAGGATGTTTCGATAATTTGCTATTGAAGTAAATATAAACAAAAATGCATCCACAAATAACGAATCACAGATAATAGACTTCTCCTTATTAGTAAAGGCACAGGTACTTTCTCTTGTCAAAATGTATGACCCCCGGCATCATCCCAGTTGAAATGACCCATCTAGATCCAATCCATAAAGCTCAGTTACCAGAATAGATGTTTGAAGGAGGAATAGGGAGTGAGCACGCAGTTGAACTACCAATTAAAATAGCTTTGAGGCAAACAACAAACTCTTCAGCTAGGAAATCTTAAATGAACTCTCCCAATCAAGAGAAAAGAGATATTTTTGGCAAGAGGCTTCATCGGGTCTGGAGACACGTGGACTCTAGACCCCAACAACAGAAGATCACCCTTCCTAGCTGCTGCCTTTGTCACAATTTCTGTCTTTACATTTTTAGAAAGCCACAGTTTCTCAGGCATGCCAAAAGGGTCCTCCTGTTTAGTCTAGCTACCAGTTCCAGATTACCAAATAGGCAAAGTAGACACCGGCCTATGGGCTCCACTCCCTTTAGGGGCCCTGCGACAATGGATCAAAAATCAACTTAAAGTGCATAAACTAGAGACATCAGATTCACATAAGTTTGTCTCTTAAAAGCTCATCTTCTGGCAGCTGGCAGTTTGTAAATAAATCCGGTGCATTGGGTATTAGGAGATAAGTTGTGAGGGGGGCCCTGAAATTTCGACTGCCTAGGGGCCTCCACAGGGTTTAATCTGGCACTGCTAGCTACACTAATAGACTCCACAACACCACAGAACCCAGAGACAGGTGTCTCAGATTGAGGAAATTCACTAACAAATTGTTTCAAATCCACATCTTCATCAGGCGAGGGCACAGCCAGTATTTAGAAGAGGGACGCCCTCTCTGAATTTTCCGAAATCTCTACTTTGTTTTCCAGTTAGGGCATGGCCAAAATAGTACACTGCTCAAAGTGTTTACAGTGTGCTAAATCAGTAGCAACTCTGGCTCTTCCCTCTTCCAAATTGGAGAAATGTTGATCCAGTTGGTAGACAGAGCTCTCTCTCTCTCTCTCGCCTTCTCCTTGTCTCTCTCTGGACATTTCTTCGCTTATTCTCTTTCAACATGCCATCGGTTATGAACATTGTGTTTTTGTACTCTAGGTATTCCCCCACTTGAGCTACATGTGCCTGTAAAACAATCAAAAAGTGATTACGCACTAGTAAAATGCTGAATGCGTGTGATTACTATGAGGCATATTTCCTTTACATTATTATGTTCTGAAATGTGATTGTAAAGCTTATGTCAATATATTTGCAGTTTGTAATCTAAAAGCTGACTACATTATTTTGTATTAGCTGTTATTGATTTCTAAGAGTTTATAGAAGATTGAGAACTATGTGTATTGTTTATTGTTGTTATTCAAACTAACAATCTTATAGAATCCAGTAGGATGAAAATGATTGAAAAGGCATCAGACCACTTTCTTTTAATTGTTTTTGCTAGGCGTTTCTAACAATGAGATTAGGCAATAAAAGCCGACAACATAGAGTGAAGGGGAGAGGGGAACCTTCATGCCGAGTGTCACTAGGACAGGGCTTACAGAATGATATCCCAGGTCCCAATTGAAGGCTACCAGAGCGAGAAGGGATGCCTTACCCTTCACATGCTGACTTATCAGTGCAGCTGGCCTCATTAGACGAGAATTGCAGATCTTGCTATTTTATCAAACATAAAACTGTATTGTTCAAACAAGTATGCGGTTATGAACCAACTCTGAAACTAAATTTTGATTTTCTGCTATACTAGAATTAGATTAGTACGTAGAAGTGGCACATTGGTACAGTTTGGTACATTTGATCCAGCGCGATATTAGCAAACAGCATTCATACACTAGATACTCACTTGGGCCCATACATTCATACTACGCTAATACTTACGCTGGGTTTTATCAGTTGTTACTCTTTATCAAAATCCCTGCTACCAATTACCTTCCGATTGAAGAGTAATGACTTACCAATGAATCCTTTGCTAATTGGGAAGTTTAAAATGAGTGACATTCATTATAATACATAATCCTGAAATAACCACTGAGTCAGGAAGTTTTAAAATGTTTATCTAAAGATTTAGCAGAGTAAATTACAGAAAACACATGGTACTTAGTCGCACACCAAAAAGGAAGCATAAAATAATAATTATTGATTAATGACGGTCCCTCAGAAAGGAGAAGATAGAGACAGCAGCGCAACTAACGGTTGCATTTATATTTACCTAAATGCGAGAACCCAAACCTTGGCCAAGGAGTTGGAAAGATTAGGACCCAGGAAGGATGAAGAGCGAAGACCTCCTCCAGGATCAGGACAGGACCGGTGACCTCTCTACAACGACGCCTGCGTCGTTCCCCTCTCTGATACTCGACTTCTCCTCGATTCTCCCGTGTCTCCCGTCTAATGGACTCTGCCGCCCCCTCCTCAGGACCTCTCTGGACAGCGGTTCAGCATGCACTCGGTCAGCGTCCTAATGCTAATGCAATGCCTTTGCAACATCTCCTTCCAACTAATTAGCTAATTTTATATCTATTATACCCTTCTACGCCCATGTACCGCCCCTTAATGTTGCTAAAATATGGGACCACTACTTCTGATTGGACAGGGACAGGGGGTGGATTCTCGTGCCATATTATTTTAATTCATTTACTGTAGGCCATTGTCTTTAAACTACCGCCCATCCAATTTTATACATTTGCTTTATTTCCCACCCGTCTCACGACAAATGTTATATATATTCATATACAAAGTTTCAATTTTCAACAGGAAAGGCAAAAGCACATCAACTTCGGCCACCAGGTCATGGCCTTGGGCGACGTCCAGGTTGACTTCATTCTTTGGCAGCCAAGGAGGACACATGCGCAGTATCATTGTCTCTCGAGTTTCAGATCACCAACCCCAGGCCCAAGTTTACGATCTAATAAAAGTCAAAGAAGAAAATATTAAAATCACAAATAATATGTTTCACTGTATACCCACTCTTTCTACTCTATCCCCATTTACTTATAAATCTGTCCCGCATTAGTAGCGTTAAGAAAACGACAAATTAATAATAACACAAGAGCAAGCTGAAGCATGTGAAAACATCAAGCAGCCATTTTAGGGCACACTGCGCAGAAGCAGAAATTTCCCACCAAGCAAAGAAAGACGTCACACCATGTGATATGGATGAGACATGCGCAGTAAGGTTCCCGCGCTTTAGCGGCCATTTTAGAATAAGACAAGCGTTACTTGTTAGTTAGAACACATAGGCAAGCTTCCTTGCTATTCGTGTAGTGTATGCAACGTTAGTATAAACAATACAAGATTAATAAATTAATACTGTGAGGTGATTGCATTCAAGCAAGTCTCATTTTTGAGTCCTTGCTCCATCACATTGACTGAGTCACGAGTGCCACAGGGTCTAGAAAACTGACTTTTGTGTCGCTAGAAAATCAAGAGAGAGTATTTTTTGGCACCCAGCTGCTGGGCATGAATTTTTAAAATCTTTTATTAGTTTTAATTGACACACTTAGGAAACAATGGGGCATATTCTCAAGAACGTGTGATAACCATCGCAAACTTAGCTTAACGCAACTTTGCATATCGCAGTCCATCGCGGGAAAACAACGCCGTGTTAACGTAGCATTCTCAACCTGGCGGCACCATGCGATAGTCCCACGATAACGCGTCAAATGTCCGCGTTAAAATCAACGCGACGCCGCAAAAATGCGAAACACTAACGCAAATAAAGTTGCAATGAGGCCAACCGCGATAAAAAAATCAGCGATAACTAGCGACAGAGCTGCAATACCCACGCGTCATGAGGGAAAATGCACAATAAAAGCAGAACAAGAAAAAAAAAACTAAAAAAAACTGTGTAGCAACATGGATGCACCCGGAACCAGTGCCCAGGTCAACGCGAACCCCACAAGCCCCACAGACCACCAGCAAGGAACCTCGGGGTCGGGAAAGACCAAGGAGAAGGGGAAGAGGAAGACGGGGCACAGTCCGCATGACAACCTGATCGTCCTCACAGAGGTGACAGAGCACCAACAACAACTGTCCGTCACCTCCACTGTGTCATTGGCAACCCAGACGGACAAATGGCATTCCATCTTGAATGCAGTCGGAGCGTCGATGAGGCCAAGATGCGCTGGCACGATGTGAAAAGCCAAACCAAGCAGAAACCCGCTGCCAACAGGAAGGCAGCAACGGCGAATGGAGGTGGGAGCCCAGCGCCACAGGAGGAGCTGGAGCAAATGGCGGCCACAGTCATCAGTGCGGAGACGGTGCAAGGAGTCTGGAGTCCTGATACAGCACGACATGACCGGACACAACATTAACAGGGTGAGTAACGAACAGGGACTGGGGGGACAGGGGGGACGGGCACAATGGCACACATGCACAATGACGTGTAGCACACCGCATACCCACAACGACCCTGGGTCATGTCCCTGATCCCCGTGGCACACTGCAACACACATACAAACATCAAGTAGGCCCCCGTCCACCATGTGCCCAAAGGGGTCACACCCCACACATCACCAAGTCCACGACACACACATGCACCCGTGCGAAAGACAGCAAAGATGCGTATGTGAGAGCCACACTGACAATGCAAGTGACACCACATGATGAGCAGCATGGCCGGAGTACAATCACCATGACATTGTGCACGCCACGAGATTGAGGTGGCTGAGTGTGGACCACATCCCGAAAGGAGCAGGTCACACTCTGACACATCCACCTGCACAAACAACCATTGACGGCAACAAGACATCTGCAGACAAACAATGCACAAGAGTATAAAAACCGTCCAAGAGCACAAATGACCCAAGTCGCCAACATCACAGCACCTTAAAAGCCCAAAAGTCAAAGGCACACCGCCTCCAAGGGATAAGGGGCAGCAAAATCACAGCTGCAGGTGTGACCCTCCCAAAATGCAGCACACACACATAGCAATGCCAGCACATCCACATGGACGACAATGTGGTACACAGTGCAACACTTAAACTGCAGAACAGAGGACACAACTGGGTCCACCTGTGCGTAGGAAATGGCTAATCACATCTGACCTAGCAGGGAACTGTGAGATGCAAATGGACGTGTACAACCACACCTACATCATGTAGTCCAAATGTCCACTGTCCCGCATCAGACAGTCCGCCCCTCCCAAACAGTCACAATGTACATTGACATTCAGTCTGTATGTAAACCTGAATAATGCGTGAACATACATGCCAACACAATGTCAACAAGCATCTCCCCTTCACATTGCAGAGGGACAAACAACACCTCCAGCAGAGCAGACCAGACAACTCTACAGTGATGCTGAAGAGGACCTGCACACTTCCGACACCGACGCCCTACAACAAGCCATGGACATCTTAGGCAATCGACCTCCAGGAGCAGGGCAGCACCGCTGCATCGAGGATACCCCACCCCCTGCACAGACACACAGCTGGACGCACACACCACCACGGCTGGCTCCCAGCAGCGCACCCAAGCACACATCGCATTCCAAGGCCAGGTGTCAGACTGCCAGAAGGGGGTGTCCGAACAGGTGCGGGTGGGGCCCCACCTCATGGAAGCCGAACTAGATCACATACGTGGGTGTCTAAGTCCCATCATGGACCACCTACACTCCCCAAAGGAGACCCACACTGCGACAGAGACACCCGCATCTGCACATTTCCATGAGTGACCACACCCTGAGCCACGGGATAATCATCCACACCCCCATGCTGGACTGGTGCACGCCGGCCCAGTCCACTCCTCTTACGTATTGAGTGGGGGACAACAAAGCTACATGTGCAATGTCCCACACTCTGGCTGCGGTGACATGGCTGCGTCCTCTGCACACGTCACAATGTGATTTGTGGGGCCGTGGCCCGAATGCATACATCATGAGCACATGTACACAATCATAGAGCTCTTGAACTGGCCACGGGCACGTGCGCCCGACAGCTTTATTGGCATGGTCACATGCACAGTGACGCATGTGCTGGATGTGTGTGGGGTGAGTGTCACCCAGCCCTCAGGGAGTCGTTGGTGCTGGCAACAACTGGAACAGTGATCACAATTGAAGCAGAAACATAATACACCAGCATAACAGAAACAACTGTGAAGCATCATGACGGTAGCCAGAGAGAGTACAGTGTTCACCCAACATGCAAGCAGAATGGTCCTTGATTCGTTGTGCACTGAGTAAGTGGCACCTGTAGGGCTGAGCAGGGATCAAGCTGATGATGGCACCCACGACAGGTGTGAGCAACTCTGACATTCTGGCAAATAGACACTTACGACTCTGGCACCTGTCGTTTGGAGTTGGTCCTGGCGGTGGTGGCGTGTGCATCCTGCGGTGATGCGACGTCCGGGCAGGCCAGGACTCGATCTGATGTGTGAGCCAAGGTGGACCGAAGTTGAGGCCAGAGGCAGCGGACAGAGCAGGGCCACAGAGACATGGCGTTGAGGCCCCCCAGGCCATCGGAACCGAGGCAATCTGCCATGCCCTCAGGTTGGGGCCATGATTTGAGCTGCACAGAGTTAGTGGCCCGGGTTGCACTGTGGCGGGCACAGCCACACCGCCACGGGACGGTGACTTGCGGTGCAGTGAGATAGTGTCACGCTAGGGGAGCGGGTCCTCGTTGATGTCGAAGGTGAATGTCGCAGAGGTTTGTGGGGGACAGTGGAAGGGCCCCACCAGGGCATGATGCAGAGGGCAGTAGCCAGCCAGAGGCAGCAAATGGAGGAGTGGAATGCTACAGCCTCGTCTTGGCAACATAGTCAGTATCACTAACACGATGATGAAGACAACCCCCAAACCATGGACTCAGTATCCAACAGATCTCAAGAAGTAAGTGTCCATGGATGTCGGGGAACAGACTTAGTGGCACCGGAGCTGTGAGGGGATGCAGTCTGCGACGTGGCCAGTAAAATGTTATCAGCTCGGCCATAAATGATTCATGACAGAGTTCCCAATGTGTGGCCTACACGACCGCTGTGTGGTCCGGAGGCAGCGGGCAGCGCGGGCCAACCACTGTTCAGCAAGCTCCTCCTGGAACACTAACACACGGCGTTGAAATGGCATGTGGTGATGACTCGTGGTTGACCGAGGCAGTAGCGACAGAGCTGAGCGGGTGTTTGGCCAGCGACGATGCCGTGTCCTGCCTGGTACAGACTGGATTTGATTTGTGTGAGTCCTGCAGGCCCGCAGTGTAGTCCGAAGGCGTAGTCTCCAAGGGCCCACAGACACGTGTGGCTGGGATGCCATGCACATACTTCGTGTCACCACATAGAAGGGAGTATAGTGAGTTAAACTCGGCATTTGTGTGTGTACTCGGCCATTGTCAAATCAAGACTCAGTCCCACATGTGTGACCTACTTGACCGCAGTGTAGGCCCGGAGCAGCGGTCAGTAGGGGCACGCATCCATGGGTCGTTGGCCCGCGATGCACAGAGTTAGTGACACCAGGGCAGTTGCCGTCAGTGTCCGGACACCTCAGTGAAGATGGTCCTTTTCTCCTCCGGACTGAACCGCGTCTTCCTCTTACTCATCTCCTTGCGTACAATGATATGGACTCCGCCATGCAGATATCATGACTCAGTTCCACATGTGTGACCTACTTGAGCATAGCGTAGGCCGGAGGCAGCGGTGTAATACGTAAAAGGTAAAGGGGTGAAGCGGGCCTGTGTCGCAGGGGCCGTGATGGTGTGAGGAGGCTGCCAGGGACACGGGGTTCGGGCTTGGAGTTTGTGCCAGCACGTGGTGGGCCCTCTTCGGCACACGCCGGTTTCGGCAGGTGAGCTGTGAGGCCTGTATTCGCAGGGGTGGGAATGACAGGTTGGGAGTCCAGCAGCCCGTGGTGCAGCAGGCGCATAGGTTCGCAGGCCACAGCGCTCACGGCGAGGGCGTTGGCCTCGTGGCGGGCTAGGAGGCACCGCACTGGCTGGCACGTTTGCCATTCCGGAAGAGGACCACGCCCAGGGCTACATGCTTTTTATTCACACCCCTACGCTGGCCTTGCGTACGCCGGGCCAGGCCACTCCGCACACGCTTGCAGGAGGGGACGTCACAAGCTACATTTTCGCGTTCTTCCCCATTGGCTGTGGTGACATGGTTGCGTCCACTGTCCACTGCACTCCACACATCAGCAGTGCATGTGGGCATGGATATGTCTGTGGTCTGCATACTGCAATCTGTCCAGGACATCTCCGCCACAGTTGGCATTGTGTACATTCTCATTCATGGGTCACTTGCCTCCTTCGCACATACCTGGTTCCCACCTCTCCCCACATTCAACTATTGTGTGGCTGCGGTGCCATGCCGTTGATGGTTCGTGTACATGGCTGAGCAAGGTTGCCACAGTGAGTTGTGCTGTCGTGTCTGGTGGGTGGGCATGTTGTCTGGCATGTTGAATGTGATTTTGTGACGTGCGCATTGCCAGTGTTGTGAGTTGCATGATTGTGGAGTTGAGGTGTGTGCTGTTTTTATTTGGTACTTACCTACATGCAGCGCATTTCCATGGGTGCCATCCTGGTATTCCATCATGGTTGATGATGGACTGTCGGGGGATGCTGGAATCATGCACACTGGCTGGGTAGTTGGCTGCAACCTTGGTGTAGGGTCCCCGCTGGTTCACTATTGCCTGCACATTGGTGGGATGCGTGTGCTTTCTGTTGCGGTAATTGTGTGTTTTTTCTGCAGGGGCACTAGTTGCACATGTGTGCGGTGGATTGCCCCCAACAGGTGCGGGACTCCTGCTATGGCGTGTGGTCCTTGCTTGGTCTCCAGCTGTTCCTGCACATTGTGGGGGACGTTTAAGTACTGGGGTACCTGGCTGGTGATGGCATCCAGGACAGGTGTGGGGAACTTGGATGGGGCTGGCTGTGTGTCTTCTCCGACACTGGCGGATGTTGTTTGGGGGGTACGGGAGGCCTACTTGTGCAGCACAGCCAGCAGCTTTGTCTGCGGAGGGATGTTGGTTGTCCGCTGTGTTGGTACAGTCAGCCTGTGGGCAATGGTGACCCGGATGCGGTGAATGGTTGTCCTTTTTAGCCTGTAGTGGGCATTGACATTGTCTGGTGTTAGGTCTGTGGGGCTGGTGCGTTTCCTGAGGGTCTTCTGTCTTTGTCTGTGCTGCCTCTGTGGTGGTCTGGGGGGGGGGGCAGGGGGGTGCTGGGGCCCTGGGGGTGGTGGCGGAGGGTGTTGTTGCCCTCTCGGGGCTCCGGAATGCATGGTGAGTAGCTCCATGGCATCTGTTGTTCTTCATGTGTGGGTGTGGACTGGTCTCCCTTTGATGGTGCAGTTTGTCATCCTACTTTACACCAGGTCAGAGCAGGTGTTAGGTTCCTGCTGCTAACGTGCCTCATCGCCTGTTTTTTGGTCGTATCGCTGATCGGGCTGGTCGTGGAGAATGTTGTGGTGTGCTGTTGTTGCCGATTTTTGCTCGGGAACGCCTACTCTGCATCTCATTAGTGATAGTTGCAGGGGTCATCTGCGGCGATGTTTTTTGCGGATGCTATCGCGGGTAAAATGGTGTTATAGGCTGTTAACACCAGCTTTGAATGGTGCAATGAATTTATCGCCACTTTGGCTGCGATAAAGTGCCGCTAACTACGCGATGTGTCCTTGTGAATATGCCCCAATGTGTTACAGATAGTGAAGACATCTGTTGTAATAAAGGGTACCTCCTTAAGCTTAGTTATGTACTTCTTATTCTGCTGTAGGTTTGTCAGGTGTTTAGCGTATAAAAGGTTATTCCCCATTTGAGTTCTAATTTTGAATCTCATTTTTGTTGAATCTCAGTTTTTTTTAAATGGTGCAATTTCTTATTTCTATTCAGAATCACAGGGTACCAATCACACAACATCTCATTGCTAAGGGTGTCCCTAACACAGGTGGTGAGGTAACATTTGTTGTTAATTAACATGTTGCATATCATTTTGCAAATTGTTTATTCATAGGTTGAGCTTGATCCTGTAGATGCCAATATTGGGCATTTTCTTGCATGAAAACATTCTGCAACACCACCTAATTATGTACTCTATCATGACCTAGGGTTTCCTTTAGGATATCAAAAACACCAAGCATGGTTTGGTGGTCATTTACACCAAGTAGTACAGAACGTTAGAATGTGTCACCTAAGAAATTATGGGGCAGTGTTCGCTGGGTATACACCATATCCTGATGTAGCAAATCTTGTACTTACAGAAGTAAAGCATGTACTGACTCAGGTAGTGTCCGTTAATAGGTGACTTCAACAGTATGTCCTACAAATGACTCTTATACGAGCAGCTGCTCCTAGAATGGTACCACATGTGCATGCAGCAATACAAGCACTCAGATCAGAGAGTAGTAATGTTATCATGAGCAACGCCTCCACAAAAAGAGACAAGACCCTTTCTGCATTGCTCTTAAGACCAACTAGTTGGAAGCATTTTATCCTTATACAATGTCCCAGGATAGGCATAGAATTTTAACTGTGTGCATTCTCCTTGGAATGATACCACCTGTGAAGGACTGTAACACTTGGGAATGATATTTCCAAGTATTTACACTACTAAAGATGGAACACCCTCCTTGGTGGTGTCACCAGAGGTGTTAAAACAAGTACAGAATGAGCATGTAGCTGCACCTACTCTGTATTTAGTAATGAGATTGATTGGCAATTTCAAGGTAGTCTCCTCAATAGTCCTCAGTAATGTTCATGGAGAAGCCATAGTCTGCAAGTGCGCTAGCGGCTGGCATCAGTTCCCCATCAGCATTGAGAAAGGGAATTTCCCAAAATAATTTCACATTTTTACACCTCTGTGGGGCATGATACCTTAACTTCACTGACCTTTAAACTGCATCTTAAAGCTAAAAATATGGTTGAGGGTTCCAGCAAGCAGAAACCCATGCCAGAAACTAAAAAGAAGCAGAAGATTAAACAAAAAGCAAGGACTGACTTTCCCCTGACACAGGAGTCCAGCCGGGTAGAAATAATTTGAGGGACTGTGATGAAATTAAAAAAACAGATCAGTATCAGTATTCTTCACTTCAGGACTCT
Source organism: Calotriton arnoldi (assembly GCA_963921515.1). NCBI lineage: Eukaryota > Metazoa > Chordata > Amphibia > Caudata > Salamandridae > Calotriton > Calotriton arnoldi. The sequence continues at coordinate 92,845 of CAWUFW010015992.1, read as the reverse complement.
AAGAACAGTAAGGAGGCAGAGAGAAGTGGATGGAATGAGGATCCCTGAAAGAATGAGTACATCACACAGAAAAGTGAATCAGCACATAAAGCTAAGGTTATTGAAAAGAAAGGTTCTGACTTAGAGGCTCACTTGAAGAAAAAGAAAGTGACTGGATTAAAAAAGAAACATACCCTGAAAACTTCAGATACTTTTGAGGAACAGGGCTGGATAGTGCAGCAGAAGGCACAATATTTCGCCCGACTCTCAAGTAACACCTGGTGGTGATTCCAACTAAAGAATACAGACAGATTGAAATGCCAGATGGATATGTAAACTAAGCCTGGGAGAAATCTTAATCAGTCATTTCTGTTATTTTTTGTTATATACATGTAGTGACTGTAAGAGTCATGTACATCTATTGTACTGAGTAATAAGTATGTTTGAGATGCCATCCCTCAAACGTGCATGTGTGAGATGTTATTACTTACCTACGATGTCTCAAACAGCCCATCACCACAAAGCAGCGGCGAAACCAGCCACCCGTAGACGGCGGAAGCACTACTGCGGAGATCGAAACCCGAATCCCGGTCACCTCCACGCGTTCCTGACCGCTTTGGATCCAGCTCTTCAAGCCCTTCCGCTGCTGTACCTGATCCACTACCAGCAAATAAGACGTCGCCAGGGTCAACACCGCAGGTATGTAAAAACACATCTCCTCACACAAACACAACACACAACTCCTGTGCTGAAATACGGTTCCTGTCCACATCAGACACTCTGGTGGAGACAGGAACATATCCCCCAGTGTACTCACACATGTCCTGCCTGCTCAAAATCCACACCTCCGCATCCGGGTCACCCATCAACCGCAAAATCACTGCAATGTCCCGGGCAAGTCACCGCAGCGGTAAAGACGCGGGAAAACCTGCGCACAATGTAGTAGGCAGGGCCGGCGTCAGGCATGGGCAGTCTGGGCAGCTTCCCAGGGCTCCACCTTCACCCGAACCACATGGTGGGCTGCATCAGTTGGCCACAGCCCACAGCATGCTTCCCACACCCATTTCTGCACATGCTGTGTGCCCCTCCTGTCCCCCGCAATGCACAATTTATCAGCCAGGCGTGGCTCGACCTCACACCTCACACATCAAAGGGCAAGGTAGATTGACTGGGAAGGTGGGGGTGAAGATGAACACCCTGCACAGAAGGTCAGGGGCTGGACAACCCTCCTCCTCACACCTGCCTTCCACTCATGTGAATCAAACTGAGTATAATTAAGAAATGTAGACTCACACTGCATATTAACAACTACTGAACTGTTCACACTGCATGACAAGTCCCTCTGAAAGATCCCACACTGACACCCTGCCACACACACATACCATAGGTCAGCAGCAATGTAGGACAATAAATGGACTAGGCCACAGTGGAGTGCACAGTGCTGGAAAACCAGGGAGCAAGCCACATAGCATTTGGACATCACATGCAAGAGGAGGAACATATCACACTACCCTTAGGCCCTCAAATCAGACATGGGTGGCACAGTGATAGCAATGAAACCAAAGTGACAACTGTGTAATATCTCTGGGATATAGCAATGCAAGCTATGCATAGGCACAGGAATGATAGGGAGTGTCAGAAGCCATACAGTGACCAGCCACACATCTGTGTCAACTTACTTGACATGTGTATGCCACCAGTACAACACACATGGCTCATTGTCACACTCCCTGACTGTCAAACCCAAGTAGGACCTTCACACATACCCCTCATCTACCCATCTCACACCTGCAACACTCAACACCTGTGAGAAACACACATAAAGGTGCAAATAAGGTCCTGTGAGTTTCCAGACAACCAATCACACACCCTGGTGTGCATCAACAAATGTCAGCCTCACACTCAGGGATGCCTGAACCAATGCTGACCCAAAACCAATAGCCAAACACAAATCTCACAAACAAAATCCACAGAAGTCCAACAAGCCCAGCCATGTGCAGGCAAACAGTGGATAGGAAATGTGACCCTAGACAGAACAGGAATACACAACATTGTCACTCTGGACAAATGCACAGACACCATACCCCAACACAAACAAGAATTGCATCTTCAAATGCCAATTATGAACACTAACTGGGATCAATGGGACAAATCAGCTAACACAGACATAGACACCACAACAGTCATCAAGTGAGCATGCTGTCACAGTGTACCACAAGCATGCACATGCACAATCCTGACAAGTGACAGGTCAAACATAAGAGGACATACCACTATTGTGCACTCAAAACAAGCTCATGAACAAGAATCCACATTGCTGCATGTGACATACACACAAGAAATGCACACTACACATGCAACACACATCTGAATGTATCACAATGCACAAACTAATCGCACACAATGTCATGCAAATAGAACATCACACACACATTGCACCTGTCAGCAGAAAGAGCCAACACAGGCCAAACACTGCATCCATCTACAACAAAAACACAACAGATGCACATACCAATCCATCACATAGCAATCTCAGCTGGACATCAGGGGGATGCACACCAGGCAAGTACAAGGCAACATACACTGACAGCACTGCATGCACACTAAGCAGTGTGTGCACACCAACCAAACCAGTAGCACACATATCTGAGTGCCCCACCATGAACTCCCACATCACAAATCACCACAGCACACAGATAACATCACACTCAGGAAGGGTAGCAGTACCTCAGCAAACAGACATACAGCTTAGCCATCACCCACAGATGCACAACTCAGGGAAACCCAGATGCAAACAACATGACTAGAGGACTGTGCTGCTCAAAGATATGCACTGCACATGAGCAACCATGACTACAAACAAGTAGAAGAAAATAACACATAACTAATTGTGAAACTGTCCTGAGTGGCACATTGGTCCTGTACACAGATCATCCTCACACAGTATAGTGTCACACTATGAAGTGGTGGGGAGGATCACACAATGGCAAGGCATGGGGTGGAAGACATGAGATTGAAGTGGTGTGTACATCAGCATTGGACAGGTGAGGAGTGTACAGTCCACAAACACATAGAGGAGTAACTCGCAATGTGTAGGCATCAGAACCATCTATAGGGGATGGTATGACGCCTCATACCACATACTATACTCGACCCAAAAATGTGTCAAGTGACAGCAATGCATGAGAAAACTCACAAATAATGTCAGTGTGGCTGAGCAGGTCAGCACAGTGAGCACAAACTTAAACAAGACCCATGGCTGATCAACAAAACACAACACAGAATTGGCAGTGACACACTCTGCATACTCACAACTGACAGTGACAACAAGTAGGTGTCCCCCAGGAGTGCAAGCACACACCAACACATTGCACAGTGCTCAACCTACAACTCCTACATGTGCACACAATCTGAAGCACATGTCTGACAATGTAATCTAACAGGCACACATTACCTGGATCACACATGTGTGTATTTGGCATGTGCAGGGGCACATACACATCAACACTACTGACAATGACAGGCCAATCACACTGTATGACTACTCAAGTGCACACATTCAAATGTACCCATGTGACTATGAAGACAGGCCCACACAAGATGACTACACATCAACACTGCTGTGCACACATCAAGAAAGAGCCCACATATATGACAGACCCTGGCCACCCCTCAAGTAATCCTGTGGATAGCATTCACCTCTGTTCTGGTATTGCATCCTAACATGACATGTGTACAATTTAGCAAACCTGAGCACAGAATGATTAGGAGAAGAGTAGATCATCACAAACAACCATCATTGCACCCTCAAGCCTCAGTCGGAAAAAGTACAAAAGTGCCTGTTATCTCTGAAAAAGTAAAACAAGTAATTGCCAATGTGAAAGTGGCATACAGAGCATGTGTCAGATGAACCGATACCCATACATAAAACCTTTTATTTAGCAAGGGCATTGACAAAGCAGACAACAGGAGTAACAGTCTTTATTACATAATACCCAAATAGGCATCAAAAGTACAAAACAGCAAGGCCATTGGCCAGTACAAATTAAAAGTATGCACATGTGTGCATGAGAAACTGCACAGGGAATGGGCATCAAAAGTAACAAACAGCAAGGCCATTGGACAGTCCATAGTTCCGGTCTGCACATGTGTGCATGAGAAACTGCACAGGGAATGGGCATCAAAAGTAACAAACGCAAGGCCATTGGCCAGTCCATAGTTCCAGTCCGCACATGTGTGCATGAGAAACTGCACAGGTAATGGGCATCAAAAGTAACAAACAGCAAGGCCATTGGCCAGTCCATAGTTCCGGTCCGCACATGTGTGCATGAGAAACTGCACAGGGAATGGGTGACACCGTCCACTGCCATGGGAATCACCACAGCTCAGGGGCTACAAATGGGCAGTCCAGGCACTGCTGTGTGATAAATGGTGTGGGGAGGGGCAATTGGCTTCAACTTTGGCTTGAAGATGAACTGGGAGGTGGCTGATTGTCGGGGCCAGTTGGAGGACTGGACCTGGGAGAGAGAGAACCGGCTGAGGTAGAGGCATCAGTGGCTGTGGGAGCCTGAGGGCTGCTTGGACTGGGTGGAGTGGTTGCACAGGGAGGCGGAGACATGCTTCCGGGAGACACAGTGTGTGAGGGTGAATGTTGAGGGCTAGGTCTCAACTTCTTGTGGATTCGATAGCCCACAAGTGTCTTGGCCGGAGTGGGAAGTGGGGTGGGCACAACAGCCTCACTCTCCACCAAAGGTGTCTCAGGTGCAGGTGGAGATTTGCTGGATCTGGTTGTACGCTTGGGGTGGCCTTGCCTCTTCCCCTGCATCCCCTGTTGTCCAGGTGAAACCCCCACTTTGCTCTCCTGTCCCAGCTTCACAGGGGTGTGGGTGGGAGTTGACATTGTGGGTGAATCTGCCTTAGAAATGTGTTTGTGCTTAGTCGTTGCAGGCACCAGGTTCACAGCAGACAGGGCAAGTGTTTGTTTGTCTTTGGGAGCAGGTGTGGGGATGGGAGTGCCCTTGGATGGGGGTGATTTTGATGAATGTGATGTTGATGCCTGCTTCTTGGCCTGATGCCCATGAGTGTCACGTGATGGGATTTTAGTTTTGCGCTCCTGTGTCCCTGTTTTGTGTGTTGGGGATGGTGTCTGTGGTCTAGTCGCTTGGAGTGCTGCTGTTGTGTGCTGCGTGTGGAGGACTTGGTGCCTGAGGGCTCTGGCGTGTGGGCACTCTCGTCAGGTGGTGCCACTGGCAGGGTGGTTGCTGAAGGGACAGGAGCCGGACTTGGAGCCTGTGACCGCTGAATGGCTGCCATCACTGTGGAGGACAAAGACTGGACAGTTCGGTGTAGGCCACCCATGTCAGAATGAATCCCCTCCATGAAGGCAACTACCTGTGCCAACTTCTTGTCATGATCTTGGAAGGCATTCAGGAGAGCAGTCTGACCCACACACAGCTGGAGCAAAAGGTCCACCACCTCCACACTGACAATGACAGAGACATAGGTTCAGTATAGTGCCATACTCACAAACATCATATGCAAGCAAAGCACAAAACTTGAAAATGATACTCCCATGTTGGCCTCCTCCGTGTACAGTCAGCATGTGCAACATTAATGCAATCATCAGAAGATGCATGGAAACATGCCTAGTTGATAGTAATGCCCCATGTGGCGTTGACACAGCCAAATAGCTGGCCCGTGCCTCCTTGTACCCTAACATACTATTCTCTGTAAGCATACCTATGTGCCTGTAGGTGAGATAGGTATACATCTAAACATGTTGTCTCTGTCACATATGGAGTCACTTTAAGGGAACACCACAGATACAAACTCCCAAATGTCCTTTTGCAATGGCCACAAGCTCCTGATATCCACCATGTTGTGCTTTGAAGCACAACTACAGTTGCACATTGGTGTCAGCTGTGTAGTTGTCACAAATCATATGTTGTGCACAGCACACATCTATAAATGCACACTAACATGATGCTCACTGCTGTTCACTGCCAGGTGATGTCTATGACACTCATACTGCAGCATATGTCACAAGGCCACATCTCATCTGTCAATGACAAGGCTCATGGTTTTAAACACATGAGACACCACATGTCGTACAAATGCATATCAGCTGCACTCAACACAGAGGCCACTTAGATTTAGATGCCATTGCATCACACTGGAGACATCACAGAGCTTCCCACTGGCTCGCGTTTGAGATTCATGCAGTCACTCACACCCAAAGTCACACTTAGCTGAATACTCACCCCCAACTTGCTGCTGATGGGCCCTCAAGCGTCCATCCAGCTCTGGCTGTGTCACTGCCAAGATGCGGGCCATTAGTGGTGTCATGCTCCTGCGCGCCAACCTGCCACTCCGAGGGAGCACCCCCAGCGTCATCTCTGCCACGTTTTTGCTCAGCCGGCAGATGTCATCCCACCTCTTGTGACCGTCGGTTGGAGACATCCAGAGCCCGCACCTTGCGTGCAATGGCCCTCCATATCGCCTTACGCTGGTGGACCTTAAGCTGCAGGCATGGGAGACAAGAAGAGGAAGTTTCAGGGACACTGTTTTATGTACCACTGTGTGTCAGTAGAGGAGCATGAAAATACATAGCACACTAATACATCAATGTTGAGCAGAGGTCATACAGCATGACACGTAGTACACTTGCATCGGATAATCCCATAGAAATGTATCCATGTATGATGATGGACACAGTACATGGCCATCTCATACACATGCAGAGTGCCAGCACAGCAACCAATGTGAAAATGACCCTCATCTGTGATGCAGTATGTGAGTGAGCAAGACATACAATACATTGAAAATCATGTGTTGGGGCTGACTCACTGTGTCATAACACCACACACCCCTCAATGTCCTTGACCAGTGAATGGCTACATGTGTCATGGTGGTCACATTTAGGGCCATGATCTGACATTCTCACACTCTTCTCACAAGGTGGAGGCCTGTCTTGTGCAATCCTCAGGCATAAGATAGCTCATTGAGAAATAGGGTGGTGGACAACACATATGTTTCACTCATTACATTTAGTGATGTGTCCTTGTAACATTGGGCAGTTTCTGTGCAGGCCAGAGGGACTCACACTGAGGTTAAACGTGGGCCATCAGAGAAATCACATGCATGTACAATATGAGAGGGGAAACAGTGCCTACACATGCGAGACTGAACACATAATGTAATCAATAGAAGGATGACATCTCCCAATTACATTTATCTGATGTGTCATAGGTGAACTACCACCAAGAGTGTTACACACAGGCATTGTACTCTTGTGCATAATGCACACATCACCATAGTGGCAATTTGAGAACTGCGCACACTTCATTCAGTACCCTTTGGACAAAATACATTTGTAATGTCACAAATGAGCATGTGAAGCCTTAATGGACTATGACATCACATAGCACAGGCAATGTTTGTTCAGACTTCGACTGACTCAAACCAGTAGTGTAACTGTATGGCTGCAAAATACACTGCATGTCACTCCCATCCTTCAATGCAGTCTTGGATCTGTGGAAATAAGGCTACACACCCCGTTGACATGAAGTCAGCATGCTAGGCAGTGTATCACACATTTACATTAACCAGTCTCAGACCAACGTTTGTTGTTTTTTGCAGAAGAAGGGCTGTAGAAGTGTCCATGTTGCCATCCTCCCCACATACTCAAATGCAATTCTTAATAGGCCATGTATGGAGCTGGCTATAGGAAAAATATGGATGCATGCACATTGACTTGCACTCACAGGCACATACTACTGCAGAGCAACATAATGTGAGCATTCTGAGCACTCTCAAACTTTTATTCAGTATCACTTACCAGTACATCTGGTGCACCATACAGCCTCCCATACTGTGCAAGGACCTCGTCCACCAGGACCTCCAGCTCCTCTGATGTTCTCAGTTCTCGCCATCACTGGGTCCAGAATACATAAACAGCAGGAGTTGGTGGTGAAGAATGGCAGGCAGCAGTGTCTGAATGCAAGTGAAATGTGTGGCTCTCTCACAGAGATTTATAGGCCCCTGGGGTTGTTTCAGTGGTACTCAGATGCTGCAATTGGTCTGCCTGGTTAGCATTTTTCAATTGTATCCAATAACCGGGACCGCGGAAGCGGAGCACGCCTACCGCGAGTTTCAAAATTGTATTTCACTACCGCGATCGCGGTTCTCATTCGCTGCATTGGCATTGGCGGTGTCACACCGCGGAGGCCAGGCGGTCGCTACCGCAATCCTGCATCTTTCAATTGTGGCCAATGCCCAGGCCCGCTGTAGCGGAGCACGCCTACCGCGAGTTTCAAAATTGTATTTCACTACCGCGATCGCGGTTCCCATTGGCTGCATTGGCATTGGCGGTGTCACACCGCGGGGCCAGGCGGTCGCTACCGCAATCCTGCATCTTTCAATTGTGGCCAATGCCCGGGCTCGCGGTAGCGGAGCACGTCTACCGCGAGTTTCAAAATTGTATTTCACTACCGCGATGGCGGTTCCCATTGGCTGCATTGTCATTGGCATTGGCGGTGTCACACCGCGGGGGCCAGGCGGTCGCTACCGCAATCCTGCATCTTTCAATTGCAGCCAATGACCGTGATTGTGGTGGCGGAGCATGCATACCGCACCTATGGACACAATATGCTCTAGCAATGGCAATAGCCAATTTAAATCATTGAACACTATACATTCACAATGTATTACAGCACCTGTTTGCAAAATGTAATGCTAGTGTGACATTCAACTCACTGATGCCTACACATGCCAAGTCAGTGCACATGATTAATTACATGCATTGGCATGTACTTCCTCACATGTCACCTATGATATTTGTGTGCCAGTACACAGATTTGGTGTGTAATGGAGTCTCATATTTGTGAACATCTCAATGTGTGACATGGCTAATCAACCCACAGTAAATGATAGACTGAGCACATAATGTGCCTATTTCACTGTGCACATTGCTGTATTGATTTTGGTAGTTGATCAGCTTACACACACTGTGCTCATTGTGTAGAAAAGTTGTGCTCTGTGCAACTTAAGCAAGAATGTGTGGCAGGTACAGCACCTACGTAGAAGTCAGCAGTGTTGCTGTTTCCAACATGTGCTGTGTCACCTACACCCAGGGCTGGTGACACAAGATGTAGGAGTGTACCATTTACCATTCACATAGTCACAATCTGTTTTGGAGGTAGTCAGTATGTACATACTGACCACATGTACGACTACATGAGATCAAGGTGTCTCTGCACGTGACTTGCGCATTAAGCTGTTGTTACAGTCCAGTCATTGTTGGCGCTGCATCAGTCAAGATGTAAGATGTTTGACACATCTCATAGGGGAATTAAATTGACATGTGTCCCCTTTCATTGTGTGTAGGAGACGACCAAATGTGCATCGTCCGTTCACAGTACTGGCGAACATGGAGGATGAGGACATCATAAGAAAATTCCGTCTGGATCGCCTTACCCTTCAAGACCTATGTGGTCAGTTGGAGCCCCATCTGAGACCTCGCAGGACCTATCCGACTGCTTTGACACCAACAGTTAAGGTGATGGCGGCCCTGCATTTCTTTCTTTGCAACTGGTTCGTTCCAGTACACGGTGGCCCTCGCCGGTGGGATTTCTCAAGCGATGTTCAGCATGGTGCTACGTGATGTCCTGTCCGCAATGATGACATACAAGGACCGCTACATCCATTTCCCAAGGAGACATGAATTGGCAGCTGTGAAGGGTGATTTTTATGTCCTTGGCCACATACCTAATGTGGTTGGCACCATTGACTGCACACATGTTGGCCTGGTTCCACCACAGGCACGTGAGCACATATACAGGAACAGGAAGCATTTCCATTCCATTAATGTGCAAGTGGTATGCTAAGCGGATATGATTATCTCCCATGTCTGTACCAGATTTCCCGGATCAGCCCATGACACCTACATACTGCGTAACAGCATCATCCCACAACTGATGGCAAACCTGCATCCGGAGCGTGCGTGGCTTGTTGGTGAGTACGCCGAGTCAAGTAGTGTGCTGTATGTGTGACATGCTGTTCTCAGCTACTGTTTCTATCAGTAAATTGCTCTCTGTATGTCACACCTAGGTGACTCTGCGTATCCCAACCGGCCTTGGTTGCTGAGCCCACTGAGGAATCCAAGGACCCCGGGTGAAGGACGCTACAATGATGCACATGGGAGGACACGTCGTGTGGTGGAGCGTACTTTTGGGCTTCTGAAGTCTAGATTCCGGTGTCTGGACAAGAGCGGAGGTGCACTACTCTACTCTCCCCAAAAGGTGTGTCAGATCGTAGTTGCATGCTGCATGCTCCACAACCTCACCTTGCGCAAGGAGATGCCCCTGCTCCTGGACGATGATGAGCAGCAGATGCCCCCCCCTGCAAACCCACACATGCCCATTGACGACGATAGTGGAGAAGAGGAAGGTGTTGACCTGCGTCAACAGCTCATCGACAACTACTTCCCTTGAGTGTAAGTGACATTATACAACAGTAACATTGTCTGTTGGCTTTGATGGTAGTGGCAAGGCATAGATGATCTTTTTGACTGCTGGCTGTTGTTGGCTCTGGGCTAATGGCTGATGTGTGTGGGTATTTTTATCCAGGTACCTCATGTCTATGTTGATGTTGTTGCTCATTGTTATGTGTGCTGGTTTTTGTACGTTGATGACTAGTGTTGTGTTTTAGCTGTAATGGCATCACCTGACAAGTAAATGTCATTCTCTTGTGTCTTTCTAGGTCCCTTCACCCTCTCAATGCCTCGTCACAATCAGAGCTTGTGGTACATTGGAATCTGAGTTGACATTGTACATACTGTGATAAACATGGAGCTGACACAAAGACATAGGTGTGTAAAGAGTGTTTATTTACAATGAGTATTTGTGACAGAGAAGTGATTATTTACAAAATTGTGCCAAGTGAATTTATGAGTTGTCAGTGATGGTAAATGAGACAAATAGAGTAGTCACCACATTGATGTAGTCACACAGTCCAACAGACTCCTGCCATCAACATGGCAATGTGGGTAAGGATAGTTAACAAAGTCAATGTCAAGGGGAACACAGGTGCCATCATGGCTGGCTCAGCGAATTGCGTTTGGATGGTGCATGGCCACGTGATCCTCCCCTGGTGTTTCTCGGATGGCCCCTCGTGCGTTTGGCAGGGGGGCCCTCTGCTGCAGGCTCAGCGGTGTCTGAGGAGTCATTTTGTTGCAGCTCACCCCTCTCTGTGGCCGCAGCTGAGGTGGTGGGTGTATCAGCATGCGGGCCACTGGAGGAGGGTTGAGCTGCCATTTGGGCCGCATGTCTGTCCCTCAGAACACCCACAAGCTGGCCCATGAGGTCCACAAGTTGGCCCATACGTGTGTCCATGGACCTCAGCAGCTGGCGAGGCTCACGCACTTCTTCCACAACCTGGCCCATCTAACCCTGGTTCTGTTCATATGCCCCAAGGACTCTTGCGACAGTGGACAGGGCTTCGGTCTCAGTGTCCTCCTGTATTTGTCCCCCAGTTGCCCTCCCACCTGCCCTGCTGACATGGACCTGTGGCATTGGCACTGGACGCACCCGCACACTCCCCCTGGCATCCTCTGATTGTGTTGTGGTGTTGGTAACAACTGAGGCAGGGAGAGTGTTGCAGGCAGCAGTGGTGATGGTGGTGGTGGAGGCCGCACAGGTCGTTGTAGCAGGGGTCAGCGCTGTTGTTGTTGCTGTGGTGGTGGGGACAATGAGGGCCTGAGACGTGGTGCGCCCTGGCAGTCCGGAGGGGCCAGGTTGTTGCTCCTCATCCGAGAAACGTAGGGAGTCTGCATCCGAGAGCTCATGTTCTGGGGGGGGGGAGACAGGCTCTGCAGGTTGGTGGTGTTTTCTGCTGCAGTTGCTTGTGGATCTCCTGTTGAACAGAGGTTAAATGGTCATTGAAGTGCACTCCACAAGCTTGGTGTTAGACTTTTGGATGTTACATTTGATACACCAAACACTTTACATTGCAATCACTTGGTATGGCAGCAAAATACTGAGCATCATGACATGATGTTGAGGTACATACATTACTTGTCCATGGTGTGACATGTAAATTGAAACCATGTGCCACGTACAGATTGTGTGATTACAAGGACATGTCATCATCTAACAACTTGCGGCACATCAACTTTATGTAATGCGTCTTTTTTGTTTGCTCTTCATGGAATCAATTTCAGCTAAGCAAGAACTAGTCATTGGAATGTTATACATACCTTTTTCATATAATGTCCTTTACTTTGTTTGTCAGATAGTTCATGCATGTTTTGTGTTCATATGGGCCTTCATGCTCTGACACAATGGCACTTACACATTGCATTCTGTGCTGTGCATGATTGTGCCATGAATTACTTTCACATGTGACTTGGTGAGTCAAAGTTTAATTTCTGTGACAGTTACGTGCGCTTAGCTGTCTGCACACTGGATGTGGCTTTTGGATCTATGCCAAGTTGGCTGACATGTGAGTGCTGGTGTGGTCATCTGGCTCCATGTTTTTTTAGAAGGATGGCAGGGTGCATGCACTGACTACCTACCTGTTCGGTGACACAGTGGAGGGAAATGGCTGCCACATGTTTCTGGGTGTGGGGAGTGTACCATCCTGCTCAGGGGTGAGACAAGGAGGCCTGGTGGGAGTTGTAGTGCTGGCTTTCCACCCACAAACCCCCCTCCCTGTTCAGAAGGCTACCTACCTGTTAGATGAAGGTGAGCAATGCAATGGCTGCCACATGGTTATAAGTGGGAGGGGTGTACCATCCTGCTTAGCTGTGGGACAAGGGGGCCTGGTGGGAGTTGTAGTGCTGGCTTCCCACCCACAAACTCCCCTCCCTGTTAAGATGGCTACCTACCTGTAAGTTTGATGAGTGCAATGAAATGGCTGCCACATGGTTGGGGGGAGGGGAGTGCTCCATCCTGCTCAGCTGTGGGACAAGGGGGCCTGGTGGGAGTTGTAGTGCAGGCTTCCCACCCACAAACACCCCTCCCTGTTCAGAAGGCTACCTACATGTTAGGTGAAGGTGAGCAATGCAATGGCTGCCACATGGTTCTGGGTGGGGAGAGTGTTCCATCCTGCTCAGGGGTGAGACAAGAGAGCATGAGAAGGCTGACTACCTGTAAGTTTGATGAGAGCAATGAGATGGCTGCCACATGGTTCTGGGTGTGGAGAGTACACCATCCTGCTCAGCTGTGGGACAAGGGGGCCTGGTGGGAGTTGTAATGCTGGCTTCCCACCCACAAACACCCCTCCCTGCTAAGATTGCTACCTACCTGTTAGGTGAATTGAGCAATGCAATGGCTGCCACATGGTTGTGGGTGTGGGGAGTGTACCATCCTGCTCAGCTGTGGGACAAGGGGGCCTGGTAGGAGTTGTAGTGCTGGCTTCCCACCTACAAACACCCCTCCCTGTTCAGAAGGCTACCTACCTGTTAGGTGAAGGTGAGCAATGCAATAGCTGCCACATGGTTGTGGGTGTGGGGAGTGTACCATCCTGCTCAGCTGTGGGACAAGGGAGCCTGGTGGGAGTTGTAGTGCTGGCTTCCCACCCACAAACACCCCTCCCTGTTAAGATGGCTACCTACCTGTAAGTTTGATGAGTGCAATGAAATGGCTGCCTCGTGGTTGTGGGTGTGGGGAGTGTACCAACCTGCTCAGCTGTGGGACAAGGGGGCCTGGTGAGAGTTGTAATGCTGGCTTCCCATCCACAAACACCCCTCTCTCTTAAGATGGCTACCTACCTGTTAGGTGAAGGTGAGCAATGCAATGGCTGCCACATGGTTGTGGGTGTGGGGAGTGTACCATCCTGCTCAGCTGTGGGACAAGGGGGACTGGTGGGAGTTGTAGTGCTGGCTTCCCACCCACAAACACCCCTCCCTGTTAAGATGGCTACCTTCCTGTTAGGTGAAGGTGAGCAATGCAATGGCTGCCACATGGTTGTGGGTGTGGGGAGTATACCATCCTGCTCAGCTGTGAGACAAGGGGCCTGGTGGGAGTTGTAGTGCTGGCTTCCTACCCACAAACACCCCTCCCTGTTCAGAAGGCTACCTACATGTTAGGTGAAGGTAAGCAATGCAATGGCTGCCACATGGTTCTGGATGGGGGGAGTGTTCCATCCTGCTCAGGGGTGAGACAAGAGAGCATGAGAAGGCTGACTACCTATAAGTTTGAGGAGAGCAATGATATGGCTGCCACATGGTTGTGGGTGTGGGGAGTGTACCATCATGCTTAGCTGTGGGACAAGGGGGCCTGGTGGGAGTTGTAGTGCTAGCTGCCTGTACACATGCCCCCATGGAAATATTGCTAGCTACCTTTGGGGTGATTCAGAGGAAAGAAATGTTAGATGTGTGAGACGTGTTGGGAAGAGTGTGTTGTACGTAAGTGCATTTGTGTTTAGGAAGTGTAGCTTTCTAGTTCTGCAAGACAGTACATAGCAGTGTAATGGGATACATTTGTTGGTACTTACCAGCCTCCACTCCCCCGGGAATTCCTGTGAGACTCTCTGGATGCAGTATGGCAAGCACCTTCTCCTCCCATTCGCTGAATGTTAGTGGTGGAATGGGAGGGCCACCGCCAGTCCTCTGAGCCAGCTCATGGTTCTTGTTGGCACGCTCTTTCACCCTGGTCTTGAGGTCATGCCACCTCCTCCTGATGTCCTTCAGGGTGCGCAGGGTGGTCCCTACTGCATTGACTTTGTTGACTATCCTTGCCCACATTTGATTTTTTCTGGCTACTGGTGTCTGTTGGACCATGCTTCCAAACAAATGTGGTTCTACTCTGATTATCTCATCTACCATGACTGACAACTCATTGTCAGTGAATTTTGGCATTTTTTTCTGTGCCATGGTGTGTGATGTGCAAATGTGTGAAAAGTGCAGGTGGGAAGGTGGTGGTGGAGATGTGTGTGGTGTGTGTGTGGTTGTGATGGTGTGATGTGTGCTGATTTGCCTCTCCTTTGTGCTGTGGGGTTGGGCCCTTCAGTGCTGGAGTTGTGCAAAGGATTCTGGGCAGGGAAGGGGCTGGTTTTATATTCAGCTATGTGGGTGGGTCAAAATGGAGTATTCATGTCAGGTGTGTTGTCTGGGTTGACCTGGGATTTATATTTTTTACTTGCCATGGGGATGCGTTAGGTGTTTTTTGAGGCTGACCAGATATACAGCCACACTTGGTAGCCTTGTTGTGTGGTTGCTTTCGACCGCCATAACTCTTCCGGCGCGACCGAGGCGGTCGGAATGCAACAGCCCTTCTGCCGGCTCTCCCATTCAGCATTAGTTGCGATCGCGGCGGTCGGAAACAACTGATCGTTCCGCTGGCACGCCATCGTATCGTAATTTCACTTGCGGTCATTCCGATGGTCGATCGGCGGTTTTGGGTCTTTCCGCAGAAAATCCGAACACCGCGGATGGATTTTCAGCTGTTCCGGACGTTCCCGGCGGAGTTTTGTGGAATCCGTCTGCGGCGGTCGGATTTCTCTGGCGGTGCATCCTAATCTGGCTGCCGGTTTTGCCGCGGTACATGCAGACGTTTATTTACCGCTACGACGGCGGTCTGAATGCTTTTCCGACCGCCATCATAATCGGCCTCTTTGGTTGTCTTCGAATGACTGTGGCATTGCAATAAACTGGTGTACTCTGTTGGTGATGCATCTCAGTACCTGATTCAAGTATCGTGGTTGGCTTGCCTGTCAGAGGCCTACCTTGTCAGAACTGGCCCTCTCGAAAACTTCAGTGGCCTGGTAATGGAGTGCAGCCAGCATCTTACATGGGCAAGGGTAACCAGGGAGTGGGCTGTAGGTGAATCAAGCTCCTGCTCCCAGTTTGCAACCATATTAAGGATCACTTCTAGTAAGAAGCGATTTCTGGCATTGACAGCTTCCCTGAACGTGACACATGCATTGATCCTTTGCCTCTACGCCCTCTCTCGCTCTCTCTCTCTCCCCTCAAATAATAGTTCCTCAAAATTAGGGCCAAAACTACAAGGACATTCATCGGTCAAAAAGATGTTTGGTGTGTGTGCTCATTTGTTATATATTATATTATAATTATTTTTATATAGTCAGTCTGTATATGATTGGTTAGTGTTCTAGTGATTTAAACCTGTTATGGATTAGTCGAGTCCTGAGTCATCACTCTCCTCACCCCATTACATTACCAGGTGTGTTGCAAGTGTTGTAAGCCTTGTTGTAAAATTATTTGAAAATATAACAACTTCCATAAAACCTTAAAACTTTTAAAATAAACTTGTTTACACTATCTTCCTTTTTGTATGTGTGGTGTTAGCTAAAACCTTTTGATTTTACCAAAATTATATATATATATACTTTTTATAGGGGTTTTTAGGCTGTCCTCTTCATCCATTGGTCTGTTGACCTCCATTTACTTTGTTTTTCACTCACTCCTGCATAGAGCATAGATAGCATTCTGCTCTTTACAAAGAGCACATCTGCACCCAAAGTATTTCCTGGCACTGAAGGGAACTGCCAGGAACTCCTATGATAATGTGTGCTTTTTGAGACCAAAACATTTTCATATATATTGGAGAGAGCTTTACAGCACCCCCAACAATAATATTTTACTAAAACCATGGCAAAACAAAACAAACATTGACAAAATTAAAAGCTGCCACCCAATGCACGACCTACTGCCTTTGCCAATACTTGTTCCCTATTGTTATTTGGTGTCTCCATATCTGTGGAAGTGTGTTGCAGTGATCGGCCTTGTGAGGTACTTGTCTTGCTCCAAGTCTTTTGGTGATGAACATTTCAGCCTGTTATGTCCCTATTAGAGCAGTAGTAACTAGAACTGTATTTTGTGACTAGCAATGCTCTAACTTTGTGGGTGTGTGTTTGTGTTAACATGGCATTCCCTAGATCCCTCTTTAAATTTCCACACACCTCTTCAATTTAGTGGTAGGAATTCCCCATTTCCAGCCACTCCCCCTGGACCCGCCTACATGTACTACCAAAACATATACCTACTGTTGGTCCTCTCTGCAGAGTAAACCCCAACCTTTTTGCCTTTCCCCTCCTGTCTGCTGAATTTTTTTTGTAGACCTTAGGTCTACCAGTGCTAAAGTGCTTGTGCTCCCTCCCTAAAATATGGTAAAATTGGCTTACCAATTCGCACATTTAGTGTACTTGTACGTCCCTAGCAAAGTGGAACTACATGTACCCAGGGCCTCTAAATTAAATGCTGCTAGTAAGCCTGTAGCACTTATTGTGTCACACACTTATTGTGTCAGCCATTTAAGCACCTTTTTAAACATGTCTCCTGTCTGCCACTGTAGTTTGTAGGCAGTTTTAAACTGCCATTTTGACCTGGTAAAATAAACCTTTTTCAGGGCATAAAACGTATTTTTTAATACAGATAAGTCACCCCCAAGGTCGGACCTAAACTGGCCATAGGGCAGGGTCCATTGTACATAAAAAGTTGGACGTGTACTTTTAAGTTTTAAATTTCCTGGTAATGAAAAACTCACAAATTCGTCTTTCACTACCCTGAGGCCAACCTCGACCTTAGGACAAACTTGGGTCACCTTATTACATTTAATAAGTGCTAACTTTTGTTTTGGAGCAGGTAGAAAGATCATGTTTGGTGTCTAGGGAAAACAGCGACAACCATCCACGATGCTCACCCGGCTCCTCACAGCTTCTTCCACCGTGAACTTCACTCTTCATGCTGGAGATTGAGAAGGTAACTTTTCAGGGGGATTAACCTGGTCCATGTTCGGACAGCGCTCTATCGCTTTTGGCCTGACCTTGGGACTTTGCATATCTCTGTTCTTCTAATTGGATTTATGTTGTTTTGGTGTCAAATAATTTATTACATTTTACACTATTTTTCAAAATTGCTATGGTATTTTTCATGTGTTGTGTTTGCACTTAAATACTGGTTATGGGCTGCATAAATACTTTACACATTACCTCTAAGTTAAGCCTGACTGCTTTTGTGTCAGGCTTCCAGAGGGTTAAGCACAGGTTAATTTACTGACTTTTTGTGGTTCATCATGACAAGGATTGCAACTGTTGCTTGAGAAGGGCACACACACCCCCAACCAACAATGCAATTTTTCACACCTACATGTTTGAGATCGGCTGAAATGTAGAAGAGATCTCTGCATAGAAGAGATAGGAGAGGTGGAGGCTGTTTTTTTATTCTTTTGGGCCTGTCAAGGCCAATTGGACCAAAAAAGAAATAGTCGACACACTGGCACGTTCAAGCTAGCCCATATGGTAGTACCAGACTGCAGACTGCCCCAAAGGATAGCCCAACACTGAACCTGATCAATATAACTTCGTCTTAGGGCAATTTTATAAAAAATATCTAGAAAATTATATTTTTTCCAGACAAGAATGAATACTACTAAGCTACTGCACAAGTCTCAAAATGATCATCTTTACTTTTCTTGAGTTTCACCTAAAATGCATATTTTTTCGGTGCGTGTTAATGCTTGCCACCTCCGAATAAAATATTAGTGGAATGTAAAGCCCTGCCATTCTTCTGCCTGGTTCTCGTTCATGCTCCACAAAAAAACATAAAATATATCTGTACATTTTCCACTTCACGTAATCGATTCGAATTGTTTGAACGTACGACACAAAGAAAGGTTCTGGCTATATTGCAGGTACCTTCCTCTATCATTATCACTGAAACTGTCACCTTTGAACTGTTTGGGTTTATTCTGCAGCCTCCGTTACCCTAGAAACCACAAATCGAACACATCACTGACTGATTGATTGATTGATTGATTGATCACAACTGAAATATATTTTTACAAGTAAAAACGTACGTACCCGCATTCGTACATTTCACCCGGAAGAAGAAGCTACATCCAGACTGTGAAGTGGCAACTCGAAGTCTCAGCACCTCTGTGTCTAAATAACCGTAGAAAAATTGAAGAAAGCCCTCAACTTGGTGGTCGCCATGTTAGGTGCTCGGCAGATAAACTGCTACCCACCACCAGCCCAACAAGCAGATAACAAAACTGTGACATGCACGACTTCTGACTAGACACTGGGTGAATGAGACATCCCTAATTTCCTCTTGCGCAATTCGCATAAACGTTTCCAACATACTCTCTCAAACCCGTGAGGTCACCCCACAAAGGGCTTTTTCATATGGGACATGCCTTTCTCGTAAGTGAAATGGTTTCTTCCGCACCGGTGCATCCTGGCAGGGAGAACAAGGCCCTCTCAAGCTCCAAGGGGAAGTCAGGTACCTGCGAAGACAAAGGGGAACAGGGGAGCTATTGTACGTGCCGACATCTCTTGGGAAATCCCATGTTTGCCAAAGATGAGGAAATATGCCGCTTCTTGGCGGGAAGAGGTTGTGGTACTGGTTGTCAAACAGGACATACTTTAATGCACTCAATTTTGGAAGGCTGATGATCAGGGTCGGGCAGGCTCATAGAGCAATATGGCAGTGCCAGAAGGGCGTGTCAGACAGGTCAGTGTCTGTGTGGGTAATTGTTTTGGCTGTCTGTGGACCTGTTACACGATCTGTTGAGCTGGATTTTACTGTTGATTTCCCCGATATTACCATAAGCATTGCAATGGATGCAAATGCATTTCCTCTCCCATACACTGCCAAGTGCCTATGCAGCATGTATTAAAAAAGTGCAGAACGTCCCCGATTTGCCAATGTGAACGGCACTTTTTAAGCTAAGGTGACCACTTTTGTTTTGATACCCAGTCTGACCCTTCTGGGACAGAAAAATGTCTGAAATGATTATTAAGATCATGGGACTGGCTGAGTTTTGCCGGGTGTTAATTTTGCCCCCCTTATTGCTGTGTCTGTATGGTTTCACCCCATCATGTCCATGCAGTTACGAGATAGCGTCCCAGTAATTGGAAACAACGTGTAAGATACACATTTACAACACCTGTCAACACGTTCTCCCCTTTACTGGGCTAATAACAGGCCACATGTTCCTCCTGATTTTGCCAGGCAGCTGTGCTCGGGATTTACACCGCTGTATAATCCGAGCTACATGAAAACCGCACCACTGGTAATTCTGGGGCTTATTTACAAGGCCCTTGCGCCACTTTTGCGTCATTTTTAACATGGGAAAAGTGACGCAAAAGTGGCCAAGGGGCTTGTAAATCTGCCCCTCTGTTTCCGCCAGAAAGGGAAGTTATGGCCAGAAAGTAAATAGCGCTTCACTCGCGACCGTCTTCTATGTCTATGAACTTCAAACAAGTACCCACCCAGTTTAGATGGTCAGCACATACATTCTCGCTCCCTCCTAATACACTGCTGTCATGTGTTGATACATCTCTAAAGACCTTGACCTGCTACAACAATTCAGGAAAGAAATGCAATCATGCCTGCTGAACAATTAACCATTCCCTCCAGTTGGAAGACTGAGTGGCTTGCACTGATAACCACGAACCTGGACAACACGGTGGTTCTAGCCCATCTGACTGATATATTTTGCTAACACTAATGAGTGTGGCGAGGGCAGGGACAGCCCCTTCAACTGGTCCTCTGGATCCTGCCACAAATTTAGAGTGGCTAATCTGTGGTGTTGCACGAATTTAAGAAGGTATGGGTGCCCTATTGAAAGTGTTAGGGCCACCAGACGGAGTGGGCAGTCCTAGAGAAGCGAATCCAAAAAAGACAGGAGATGAATCATAGTCCATTGCCGTGGCTTACACACCCAGCCCCAACAACAGCCAACCATGTTTGCTGGCTCACGGTGAGCCGCTCACCTCCAGATACCTGTATCGCACCCCTTCCATTCGTGCCCTATACCTCTGCACTGCCGGTGCAGCCCCCTTCACCACATAAGATGACTGTAAGAGGCTGCAGAAGCGTAATCTGGTTTCCATTTCATGCTTCAGGGACATCCAGCAGCAGGAAATTCATTAGTATTTGCTCAGCACGAGTGGCATAGCAAAGGGGACCATCTTTGGTTACTACTCATACCCGAAATGTGTCCCAGTTTTGCAAAGCTATGAATGTTTAACAAACTTCATGCACACCCCTACGCTGTATTGCAGGAAGAGTTCATATCTCTTCTCAGGAGTGCCAGTATTGCCAATTTGACAATAGTATGGTTGTGAAAATATTATGGCTCTTGTAAGTTCAATCAGTTATTCAGTTGAAAAAAAGGGAGTACCTTCTCAGCCTCACAGTACCATCAGCTGAACATTGGTGCGCTTAACAACTGAGGTGATCTATTTAGATGAACATAGTTTGAGCAAACTGTAAGAAATGGGGTTTCTGGTTGGCAAGCGTATGCACCTAAGCCAGATAGAACCCACCACTC
This sequence comes from Calotriton arnoldi, assembly GCA_963921515.1. Lineage (NCBI taxonomy): Eukaryota > Metazoa > Chordata > Amphibia > Caudata > Salamandridae > Calotriton > Calotriton arnoldi. The sequence continues at coordinate 71,570 of CAWUFW010015992.1, read as the reverse complement.
TAGTCAGGGCAAGTCTGTTACACACCAAAGATGACCTGTGCTCACCCTCTGGAAGTTTGGCATAGAGCAGGCAGGCTTATCATCAGAGGCAATGTGTAAAGTGTTTGTGCAACACACTTACACATCAACACAACGAATACACCACAATAGAGACTCCCCACTGGGTTATGGAAAATAGATCCTATAATGTACATAAACCAAAATGATAGAAATTATACTATTAGTGCAAGTAATGCAAACTTGTTTAGAGACAAACACATGAAGCACAATATATAACTATATAGGGCACAGAAGCACCTATAATCCTACTAGGCTGGTTATGGTAAATTCTGTGAGCCGTGCTGAAATGATTGCATTTATGAATAAAATGTAGGGCACTGGAGCACCTGCACGCTTTCTAACCGTTATATAGTGATCTGGTGCCTCCCTAACTTCGGCTCTATGCCACTCTCAGGTTCTGCTATGAGGTTTTACTCCACTTTTCAGGAGGGAACCAAGGCTCTCCAGTTCGGGCAGGTCCGGGCCCACCCAGGTTGCAATTCATCTGTCTCAAATATTGACCCGCCCGCGAAGGAGTGCGGGACGGCCTCAATCAGCGTAGGACTGCCTCAGGGGGAGTCCAGAGCAAGGAACAAGGGTTCTGTGAGGCCCTCCCCTCCAGGACCGGGGAATTGAGGGCCACTTTGCCACACGCTAGTGTTTGGGCGGTGAAGGGGACTACAGAGATCCAACTCTAACAAGAACACATAGTACCTTACTCCAGGCTGGTGCAGTACCCACACAGTACTTTCTCCCATTCTGACTGGGCAGCAATGGCAATCTCTCCAGTACTGAGCAAGGCAATCCACACTGCAGATGGTGGTCAGAATCTAGTCGAATCCTTTCATACAGTAGTGGGCACCTCTGCACCACAATGGGTTCCGCTCCCCGGGGCGGACAAAGTCAAGGCCGTGCTGACGTTGTCTGGGCATCCTCATTACTTAGGCAACACGACTTTTCTTCAGAAGGCGGCTCAGCATGCACAACCTGTGCAGCGTGAGCCATGAAGGGGGCACGCCGGTCCCGGGTGCCGTACTTCGATATTCAGAGTGCTTGGGTCCTCAGCGACACACAAAGGGCTCAACACACGCTGTCAGGGAAATCAGCAGTGCTCACCACATGCTGTTTGAGGACTGTAAAGCGAGGAGAAGTCGATCACAGCTCCATAATTAGCACGCTGCTGCCAACTCACAAGAGACAAAGTCCTATGGCAGAGGGGCTTAAATGCAATCTTTTATGGCCCTGAGTTTGCAAGACCAGGGGGGAAAGCCAACAAGCTTCTGGAGAACATGTGGGGGCACAAAAGGAGGTGGCAGGCAGCAGGCCAGCACATAAAGTCAGGTTGCAAGTGGCAGTCCCTCCTGCAGTCCAGCAGTCAGCTGGCAGTATGCCAACACATCAAAGCAGTTAGTCCAAATGGCGGTTCCTCCTGGCAGGACAGCAGTCCTCCTGGCAATGTGCAGATTGTAGATCCAGCAGTGTCTGGTGACAAGTCCCACACAGTGTCTATAACATGGGGTCAGAGTCCTAGTACTCAAACATTTCTTTGATGAAGGGGTGACTTCAAAGTAAACAATAGAAGTGCGCAACAATTCCTTTCAGCCCAGCCCTGGCTCCAGACAAAATTAGCCCTTTGTGCGAGGGCAGGACACAACCTATACAAATGTTAAGTGTGAACCACCTCTCCCTCTCTCAGACCAGAAAGACTATCAGCATGCAGATGAATACAGATGTATCCCCTGTCACACCAAGTCCTTCCTGTGTTGTGGCTGTGCAGAAAGTATGCACAAAGTGTAGATGTCACCCAGCCCAGACGTGTATTGGAGTCAGGCTGCAAAGCACAAAGATTCATAAGCACGGAGAAATACCTACTTTCTAATAGCGGCATTTCTAAAATAGTAATGAAAAATCCAGCTAAACCAGTAAGTGGGATTTATCACTAATATTATAAATATACCAAAAATAGCAATTCCATTCCTTTCTGATCAGGAATTACCACTTAAAATGATATAAGGGAATTCCCAATGGTAGCCTACGAGAGGAGTAGTCCTCACAGCAGTGAAACATGAAATAGGCTGTTTATCACTACCAAACATGCCACACATGTGGCATATGTCCCACCTTTTACTCACCCTGCACATAGGGCTACTACCTAGGGCCTACCTTAGGGGTGAACTATGTGTAATAAAAGGAGAGTTTAAGGGCTGGCAAGTCATTTTAAATGCCAAGTCAAAGTGGATGTAGACTGCGTACAGAGTGAAATAGAAGAGTTTGCAACATTCTAATGGATTAACATGTCAAATGAGCTGCAGCGCCCATTAATTAGGCGATGATAATTATTACTGCTTCATGAAATTTGGAGGCATACCTCTCATTGGAGATTGGAAGGCATAGTATTGCCTCAGGCTGTTAAGGTAACAGGATGACTAATGCAGGACCAACTGTGGTCAGACTTTGCATGGGTAAAAAGTGCCCCAACCTAAAGCCTATCTAGGGTAGGTGTGACTAATGGATTGTACCAATGTAGAACATCCATCCAACTTATAAAATAACACTCTACCTCTTGCATTGGTGCATTCAGGATGGTACAATATCTTACTATCTTCACCTAATGTCTTCAATAGATTCTCAAGTTGAAATCCGGATGTATGCACTTATGTATTAGTATATTACAGTCTGTATCTCGAGGTCTAAGCAACAGAGCGCAGTACAATGTGGATGTATTACAATGGATGGTCCAGTAGTGGAGTGTGAAGAGAGTAGGATAGAAGAAACATAGTGGAGGATTTTATCCAAGGGTAGGTAGAAACTGTACAATTTATAGATACATTGTGAAAGATGCAAAACACTTGTCCAATTATTCTCAGTATATTTTAAGGGGTGTATACGATATCAGCCCCGAGATCTGCAGATTCCAAAATGTCCTTTTCAACATGCTGAAGATTCTGTTGCTTGTGTTTCTTATCTTGGTATGTGTTTTATTATATTTGCATTACAAATGGGGTCTCTAGTTGCACCCTGTCCTAGTAAGTGCCACAATCCGAGTCAGGGTAAGTCGGTCACACACCATAAATTATCCTGTGCTTCCCATCTGGTAGCTTTGCTCTGAGCAGGCAGGCTTAACTAAGGAGGCAATGTGTAAAGTATTTGGGCAACAAAACCCACAGTAACACAATGAAAACACCACAAAAAGGCTCCATACCAGGTTAGAAAAATAGATATGAATTTTATAAATAAAACAATATCAGAACAACAAACATCCAATGAGTAGAAGTCGAAATGTGAATTTTCTAAAGATTAAATGTAAAAATAGTGCTTAGAAGCAATGGGGATTATCTGGTTACGCTGGATGGGGCAAAGTCAAGAGTTCAGCCTGACCCTGATGGAGTGCAGGCCGGGTACAGGAGCCACGCAGGCCTGCTGAACACAGTACCTTGGTCCTGGCCGCAAGATCACGATGCGGGGTGCAGCCAAGCGATTCGTCGATGTCCTTTGCCCTGCCTAGACCATGTTCTGTTTTCTATTTTGAATGATCCCGCCCCTCATTACCTCAACAGACTCTCTCGCCTTTATCGATATATACTTTCTTAAAGTGGCAGTTCTAAAATAGTAAAATAGTAAGGACAAATCCAACTTCACCAGTAAAGAGGATTTGTCATTACCATTCCAAAGATAAAAAATATGACAGAGCTACTCCTTTCTAATCAGGAATTACATTTTAAAAGTGTAATAAGGGATTCCCAATGTTAACCTATGAGAAGAGCAGGCCTCCAGTAGTGAAAAATTAATTTAGGTGTTTTTCACTACCAGGACATGCAAAACTCAAACGTACAGGTCCTGCCTTTTACTCTTTTACTTACGCAGCACCCTGCCCTATGGGCTACCTAGGGCCTACCTGACAAGGAACAAGCCCTATCATGAAGCATGACACCCAAATGGGTGTGTGAGGGCCCCACTTCCCAAATTGAGAGACACCCACACTCCACGCCTGAGTAGGGGTGTTGACCAACCTAGCCTCCTTCTTACCCCTCCCCGCCCTACAGGAACTGCATACTCCTTCGGTGCTAATTTCAATTACTGTTCAAGGGAAGCAATAACAACACTCTCCTTTTAACTCCTTCGGTGGTCTGGATGACCGGGAGCCATCCAGAGCCACGGTGCTCGTGTGCTCAGGACGGTTCCCGGCCGTCCTCACACATTGCACCGGAAATCCCTCTGGTGCGGGCACCAGAGGGATTTCCTTTTCGCCCCAACATCCTCGGGAGCTGAGGAAGAGCTTCCCCAGCTCCCGAGGCTGTTCCCCTGGTTTCTGTGAAATGACGGTCAGCACGCACGTCGCACTGACGTCATTTCATAGAAACTGAAACTGAAATGAACCGATAGGCTCATTTCAGTTTCACTTTCTGCATGTTTAGGGGTCTTTCTCAGCCCCCTGAGCACGTAGAAAGTCAGGATAGATATCATTGGAAAGGGGAGAATCTCAGGAGGGCTTTCCCCAAGCAGGGATATACCTACTAGACACCAGGGAAGGGGAGGGGCCCCTTGGGCAAGGGCCTTTGCTCCCCCAATTTTTTGGGGGGCAATTTAGTGGCCGATTCACACAACTAATCAGAGATAAAATCCTAAACTTACTACTTTTGGTAGTCATAGAAGGCATTTAGTAGTAGTAAAGTTAGGACTCCTAACTTTACTACTACTAAACTGAGACAAAATCCTAACTTTACGACTTTCGGTATTCACAAAAGGCATTTAGTAGTAGTAAAGTTAGGAGTCCTAACTTTACTACTGCTAAATGCCTTCTGTGAATACCAAAAGTAGTAAGTTTAGGGTTTTATCTCAGTTTAGTAGTAGTAAAGTTAGGAGTCCTAACTTTACTACTACTAAATGCCTTCTGTGAATACCAAAAGTAGTAAGTTTAGGATTTTATCTCAGATTAGTTCTGTGAATCGGCCCTGTCATCTTTAGTCTTTGATGTCTCCTCCATATGTTTTGGGCCCTTGCCTGTCGCGGGCACTTGGGCCACCCACATGAGTGAGGTACCATTTTTATCGGGAGAACTGGGGGAACGCTGGGTGGTAGGAAATTCGTGTCAGCCCTGTGATCCCACAACTTTCTCACACAGAAATTTGAGAAAAAAGTGATTTTTTCAGCTAAATTTGAGGTTTGCAGGGGATTCTGGGTAGGAAAACTTTGGGGGGTCCACGCAAGCCATACCTCCCTGGACTCCCCGGGTGTCTAGTTTTCAGAAATGTGTGGTTTTTGTAGGTTTCCCCAGATGGCCGCCAAGCCCGGGGCCAAAAACCCAGGTGACCCCCCTTGCAAAACCAGGTCGTTTTGTGAAAGGTAATTTTGATGTCTACTCCATACGTTTTGGGCCCTTGCCTGTAGCGGGTACTTGGGCCACCCACACGAGTGAGGTACCATTTTTATCGGGAGACCAGGGGGAATGCTGGGTGGTAGAAAATTTGTGTCAACCCTGTGATCCCACAACTTTCCCACACAGAAATTTGAGAAAAAAGTGATTTTTTCAGCTAAATTTGAGGTTTGCAGGGGACTCTGAGTGGGAAAACTTTGGGTGGTCCATGCAAGCCATATCTCTCCGGACTCCCCCTGGTGTCTAGTTTTCAGAAATGTGTGGGTTTGGAAGTTTTCCCTAGATGGCCACCGAGCCCGGGGCCAAAAACTCAGGTGACCCCCCTTGCAAAACGAGGTCGTTTTGTGATAGGTAATTGTGATGGCTCCACAATACGTTTTGGGCCCTTCCCTGCCGTGGGCACTTGGCCCACCCATATGAGTGAGGTACTATTTTTATCTGGAGACTTTGGAGGATGCTGGGTGGGTGGAATTTTGTGGATCCACACAGATTCCAGAACTTTCCATCACAGAAATGTTGGGAAAATGTTTTTTTTTTTTACAAAGTTTGAGGTTTGCAAGGGATTTTGGGTAACAGAACCTGGTTAGAGCCACACAGGTCACCCCTCCTAGATTCCTCTGGGTGTCTAGTGTTCAAAAATGTATGGGTTTTGTAGGTTTCCCTTGGTGCCAGCAGAGCTAGGGTTCAAAATCCACAGCTAGGCACTTTGCAAAAAAAGGGTCAGTTTTCACTGTAAAAATGTGGTGTGTCCACGTTGCGTTTTGGGCCGTTTCCTATCACGGGCACTAGGCCTACCCACACAAGTGAGGTGCCATTTTTATTGGAAGACTTTGAGGAATGCGGGGTGGGTGGAATTTTGTAGATCCACGCAGATTCCAGAACTTTCCATCACAGAAATGTGAGGAAAATTTGTTTTTTTACAAAGTTTGAGGTTTGCAAGGGATTCTGGGTAACAGAACCTGGTGAGAGCCAGACAAGTCACCCCATCCAGGATTCCCCTGGGTGTCTAGTTTTCAAAAAATGTATAGGTTTGCTAGGTTTCCCTAGGTGCCGGCAGAGCTAGGGTTCAAAATCTACAGCTAGGCACTTTGCATAAAAAGGGATAGTTTTGGGGTCGTGGCCGGGCAGGATGGCGGGGTAGACGTGCTTTGCCTCGGCTCCTGGTCTGTGCCAAAATCCCGAGCGCTTAAGCGCCGCTGAACATCGCCAAAACTTGCTTAAGGACGTTCAACCTGATGCGGAACCCGTAGAGACGGATTGGGTCCCTCGAGGTGCGGGACGGACACCCAGGTGGGCTTTGTCGAGGTCCGGGACCGCGGCGGAGTCACATCGCAAAATGGCGGCTGCCGCTTGCGGGGAGAGAAGGGACCGCTGAACATCGGGTGCTCCCTCATTGCAGACGAATAAGAGCAGGGGAGCCTACCCCCTTTCCAGGACCTCTGCCGGAGTGGTGAGCGGACTGCGGCTTACCGCGTTTGGAACCGCTGAGGTCCGGGATCGCGGCTGGGAAGCACCACAAAATGGCAGCCGCCGTTCGCAGGGAGAGGAGGGTCCACTGACCAACGGGTGCTCTCTCCTTGCAGACTGAGAGGAGCAGGGGAGCCTACCCCCTCTTCCAGAACCCCGCAGAAGTGGTGAGCGGAGTGTGGCTGATCGCGTCAGAATGAGATATGCCTGGTGGTCCGGGTCGAGGAGCAGCGCGGCGGAGGCCTGCAACGCGGGAAGACGCCGTTCAAACAGTCGGTGAGAAGGGGAGGTACCATAGCGGTCCATGTTGACCTAAACAGTGGCAGAAGCACTTCAGATCCTGGTCGGTCGGGCCGCAACTGGGAATCGGCGGCATACCGGGGATCTGCCTGACATGCCTGACCTTGACATGGCGGTCAGCGCCGCATCGCAGTACTGAGTGCACGAGGGTGTTCTTGAGGAGCCCCCCCAGGCGGATCTACCTGCTCAGATGCAGTAGCAAGGAGGTGAGGGGAGCAGGGCCCTGTTTCACTTACGCAGCTAAGCCACTTTGCAAGCACTCCAGGGCGGTGCCACAGCCCTATGACACACCCCCCTATAGACTGCCGGTATTGACCTGTTGATTCTGTGTGCTGAGGGGTGGAGGTGTGCGGACACCCCCGTTGGACCACAGCCTTTACCTAACGTGAGGAAGGGGGTGGAGTTCACTCCCTGCAACCAGCGCGACGCGAAGAGACACACAGGGGTCCCTGAGGACGCACTTATGCCGCCGAAGACGACTACCAAAGTATCCAACTACTTCCCTATTGCTGAGAAAAGGCAACAACCGGAGCAGGGTGAATCCACGGACACCATGGCACTCACAAGAGACGATCTGGTGGCGTCCCTGCGAGAGTTCAAGACGGAATTATGCGCGGAGCTTAATCAGAACATCAAAACCTCCATTGAGCAACTCAAAACGGACCTGACTACGTGCGTGGCCTTGCTCCAGCAAGATGTGGACTTGGTGGGCACGAGAGTGCTGGATTTAGAGACCCAACCTAGACAAGCGGACGTGGATACGCACGAACAGATGCTCAATCTCCAGAAGCAATTACAGCTCGCACTGCTGAAGTTGGAAGACTTAGAAAACAGCGCCTGGAGAGACAACATTCGGATCTGGGACCTGGAGGAAGGAGCGGAGGGGCATAATTTGGAGGCCTTCCTTGAGGGACTCTTTGCAGAGATTCTCAGCCCACGACAGCTCAAGATTAAGTTGGAGCGGGCGCACCGGGTAGGGGGACAGTCTGCCGGAGACCGACGTCAGCCACGAGACATCCTCGCGAAGTTCCACTCCTTCAAGGTAAAGGAAACCATTTTACAAGAGGCCCGGAAAAAGAACGACATCTCTTTCCAGGGATTTCGATGCAGCGTGTACCAAGATCTGGCGCCCGCGACACTGGCGAGGAGGCAACAATTCCCGCCCATCACCACGAAACTCCGCGAGGATCGCATAAAGTATAGATGGACTTACCCATTTGGACTGAGCTTTGAGTACAACAATAAGATGCGCCACATTACTGAACTCACGGAGGGTTTGCGAGTACTGGGTCTCCCCTCTGGAGATACCGGGAGCATGCCGGACACGTTTCGGGGAACGGACCGCAGCAACCAGAGGCATCAGCAGTGGAGTGCAGGCTTGAAGGGAGGGCATAAATGACCGGGCCTACCAACGGAGCGTGCACACGAACTGTCAGGGAGCAAAAGAATGGTATACCTCATAGAAGGGGAGTCCCCATCGAGACAATGAACGCTCCGGGGTCATTGCGCGGGGCTAAACCCGCCGGAAATGGCTGAACACCCTCAGGCATGCACCACACGAACTATCACTTGAAGAGGGAGTGGTGTATTTCCCAGCTAGGGCGTCTTTGCATGGACAGCACACTCCCTGGGGACATTGGCTGCAGCCCTGATCGAAAGATGCTGTAGCATCCCCTCCGATGAGCACCAAGCGATGGAGAACTCTTTTGGATAGCCGGGATGGGCGCGGGCGGGGACTCCGGTCGAGTCACCCTCCAACATGCCCAGTCGTGTGCTAACCTACACCGTCGAAGTTCTAGTCTTCATCCGATACAACTGGACGTTGGTCTTGTTGGGGGTTTATGTTCTGTTTTTGTTGAGGGGGGAGGGAGGGCGAGGTGGTGGCTTGCAGGATACAGCACATTGGTGCACACTCTACTACGTGGGGGTCCTACGAGGGGAGTACGGCCGGGATGGTTGATAGCCAGACTTCGTAGTCCTGATGCAGCATCTGAGGTCTCAGCAGACAAGAGGGAGGAGAGGGGGAACTGACGTAAAACCATGGTGATCTCCATAGTATCATGGAATGGTAAAGGCTTAAATTCGCCACACAAGCAGCAAAAAATCTGGAAATATCTTACAGACCACCATTTCGAGATAGTGGCTCTTCAGGAGACACACTAAAAAAGGGAGGAGGAGCTGAGACTTCGCCATAAACAATACCCCCTTATGTATCGATCCTCCTCAACCACTAAACACTGCGGGTCGCACTACTTTTCCACAGCTCGACGAAATTCCAGCCGGCGGCTGTTAAAGCTGACAAGGAAGGCCGGATCATTATGGTTAAGGGAACACTGAGAGGGAGACTATGCACTTTTATTGCAGTTTACGCCCTAATGTGGGTCAACCCACTTTTTTTACCACACTCCTAGATCAGATGGGTGAGTTCGCGGAGGGGCAGATAGTTGTCTTGTGGGGATTTTAATCTCACCTTGCAGGCAGAGCTAGATAGTACCCACCCCCACAGATTGATGGTCAGCTCCTTTCCCTCAGGTGTTAAACAAACAATATACGATCTTGGCCTTCGGGATGCCTGGCGCATGCTTTACCCCACAACTAGAGACTACACTTTTTTTTCCCACGTGCATCACACCTACTCCAGCCTTGACTATGTTTTTGTCAGCCAGAGTCTGCTGGGCTCTCTCCAGGCAGCAAAGATTCTGCCCCTCTCGATCTCGGATCACTGCCTGGTCTCGATCTGTCTTAGCTGGGATCATGTCACAGCGGGTACCCCCAGGTGGTACTTTCCGGTGTCCCTCACACAGGATAAACTGCTCCGGGATCTTGGAATTTTTTGCTTTGAACACGCCCCAAGACACTTCGACCTTCAATAATTGGGACGCCTTCAAAGCGTTTCTTAAGGGAAAATGTTTAGAGCTCAACGCTACCCTGAACAAGCAAAGAGCGCGGGAGAGGGAAGGCTTAGAAGCGGAACTGGAGGTGGCCGAAAAGGAGCACAAGAACGCGCCCACTCGGCGTTCACAACGCACACTTACTGCATTGAGAGGGAAGCTCAAGGCGATATATAATAACAGGACGGAATACACCCTACTGCGGCTTCGCCAGACATCCTATGCTCAGGGGAACAAAATAGGCAGGCACTTGGCTAGGCAACTCAGGGAGAAAAGAGAAAGGGAGTACATTGGCAGCATACAAGATGAGGACAGGACATTAGTATCCTCAGACACAGGGAAGGCCAACACGTTCGGGGCTTTCTACGAGCGATTATACACAGGGGAGACACGGGACATCGAGGCTCAAAACTTATACTTACAGTCACTACACTTCCCTAGGGTCTCTCCGGCTAGGAACGCTAGCCTCTGCGCACCCATAACACAGGAGGAGGTGAGCGCAGCTATCAAATCTCTTAAACCCAATAAGGCTCCGGGGCCAGATGGCCTAACGGCACATTTCTATAAAATCTACGCGTGGGACATCATCCCACACCTCACACAACTTTTTAACTCAATGGCAGACGCGGTTGGGGTAACTCCCTCCATGGCAGAGGCAGTAATTTCAGTGATCCCTAAACCAGGGAGGAATGCACACCTTTGCACCTCCTACCGTCCTATCGCTCTATTAAATTTGGATGCGAAGCTGTATTCCGCGATACTGGCGGGAAGGTTGAACGATCTCATGCCAGACCTTGTCCACCCGGATCAGTCCGGCTTTATAAAAGGACGGCAGACCCACCACAACATACGAAGAACGATCCATCTGATCATAAAGGTGGCGAAGCGCCAGATACCGGCGGTTCTCGTGGGACTGGATGCCGAAAAGGCGTTTGACCGGGTGGACTGGCCGTTTCTTTTCAACACACTCAAACACTTCGGCTTTGAGGACAGATTTATCAATATGATCAGGGCCAACTACATGCAACCTCGCTCCCGAGTGCAGGTCAATGAGAGTCTGTCTGCCCCGTTTCCCCTCACTAGAGGGACACGACTGGGCTGCCCGTTGTCGCCCCTGTTGTTTGCCCTCAGCATTGAGCCGCTGGCGATGTGTATAAGGGAGAACCCAGGGATACGAGGGATTTCTTTTGGGAGGGATACTCACAAAAACTCGCTATTCGCGGATGATATCCTTTTATCCCTTAATGACCCATTACTTTCACTTCCAACCCTACAGAGAGAGTTGACTAGGTTTGAGACAGTGGCAGGGTTTAAAGTCAACCTCGATAAGTCCTCTATACTTAATCTTATACTTCCGGAGGCCGAGGCTCAGTGTCTAAGGGAACACACTCCCTTTCAGTGGTCCAAACGTTCCCTTCAATACCTGGGTATACAGCTGACTCCGCGACTAGAGGGGTTGTACAGTGCTAACTATCCGCCCCTCCTCCTCCAGCTCCAAGGTGACCTCAAGCGATGGAAATCCCTTTTCATTTCCTGGCTAGGGTGCATTCATGCAATCAAAATGACAGTGCTCCCTAAATTCCTGTATCTCTTTCAAGCTTTACCCATCGAACTTGATAGGGAACTCTTGCCCAAAATCCGATCACTTATCACCCGGTTTATTTGGCAGAGCGGCAGAGCCCGCTTACCATTCCATACACTGAGATGAACGAGAGCGGAGGGAGGGGTGGGCATACCTGATTTCGGCCTCTATTATAAGGCAGCCCAACTGAGAATAGTCGCGGAATGTTCCAAACGGGAGTCGGAAAAGCACTGGCTACATATGGACCGGGCCATTGCGGGGAGGACGATCTGGGATCTCATATGGAAACCCAAGAGGGATGGACCCGCAAATGCATATATTAGCACGCCCACACGCACCACTCTGAAGGTCTGGGACTCCATATCTGGGGGGAGGAGTGGACTACGTTTCCCTCACCATACACCCCGATTCACTTTAACTCGGCCTTTCCACCAGCACTTCATGACAGCCCCTTTGATCGCTGGCGAGAAGGCGCATGCCTCATGCTATCAGACCTCTTTCACAATTATGATATTTTAACATTCGAGAACTGCCGGAGGGAATTTCACTTAGAGTCGGATGAACACTTTCATTATCTTCAACTCAAACACTGGGCTCTCACCCCTCAGGTTCGTGCTGCGGCCACAAGAGAGAGAACGGGCTTTGAAAAGTTTGTACAGAGAGTGGGCAACATGAGAGGCGTAATTTCCATTCTGTGTAGCTCCCTACTAGCTGCCACCAGATCCCCGCGCCCTAGGTATATTGCCATGTGGGAGGGTGTATTGCAGAGAGATATTTCTGACAAGGAATGGGCTGGCCTATGGACGGACGTTGCCAAATTTAACCACTCCCTTGAATTACGGGAAGCCCATCTCAAAACATTCATGGATTGGTATCTCTATCCTACCAAACTTAAGCGGATATTCCCGAATACTTCAGATCAGTGCTGGAGAGGCTGTGGTCTCCTCGGTGACTTCCAACATATATGGTGGGACTGTCCTACAATCACACCCTTTTGGGCAGAAATCCTTGCACACATTAAACACATGCTGGGGTACTCCATACCAACGTCCATGCAGGGAGTGCTGTTAGGCATTCGGGATACATCCCTAGAACATCAAACTAAATCAGGCAAGGCCATCATGTGGACCTGTATTGGAGCCGCTAAAGTGGCGATTGCGGCGGCCTGGAAGAAAAAGACGGCCCCCACCCTTTCCATGTGGCATTCTCGGCTCTGGAGAATACTCTGTCTCGAACGTATGACAGATATCTTCAGAGACGACTACAAAAACTTCGAGTACAAATGGGGCCCATCAGTCACTTACCTTACCAAAGGTCTACCTCTGGCGGTTTGCCCACCCTCCATTAGAGATATGCACCTCTTTCAATTCTAGACCCAACTCCGAAGGCCATCAGGCGCACCTCTAGGGATACTGCAGCAGAGACAGCTCAGGAGCAGGCCGGCCCCTACAATACAACAGGAGGCAACTTTCCCACGCCTCACGGACAGTGTACACCACATTCCTGCCACCACCATCACCTATTTTGTTGGTTGGGAGAGGGGGGGGTTGTTTAGGAGGGATCTTCCACATTGGTAGGATTAGTCCTTTACACTCGTCGCAAAAGAAAGACGGGTGGAGCTCGCAAATCCTTTTTCTTTTTTTTTCCTCCCTTTCTTTCTTTTTATGCAACAACCTGTGCCTTTACCCTGTTGGAAACTGTGCCTTAATTTGTATGTACTTAAAAGAGAAAGGCCATGGTCTATGTTACTGGTAGCGGCTAGCCCGCAGCACAGCTTGGTACACTATAATTTGTAAATTTACTCAAGCTTCGTATGTGATTAACTGTCACGACATGTATGCCAAATGCTAATAAAAATAAGTTTGACAAAAAAAAAGGGACAGTTTTCACTGTAAAAATGTGGTGTGTACACGTTACGTTTTGGGCCGTTTCCTGTCGCAGGCACTAGACCTACCCACACAAGTGAGGTACCATTTTTATCGGGAGACTTAGGGGAACACAGAATTGTGGAGCAACTGTTATTACCTATTGAATTTCGATGCATTTCTGCCTTCCAAATGTAAGACAATGTGTAAAAAAGAAGTCACTTTGAAAAATGTCCTATTATTCACATGCTAGTATGGGTACCCACAATTTCGGAGATGTGCAAATAGCTACTTTTTCTAAACTCTATATTTTGTTCCCATTTCAGAAAAACATAGGTGTCTTTCATACCGATTTTTCACTGTTTATATTTTCCAACATGAATTGCTATATACCCGGTACACAATAAAAACCATTTCAAGACGCTGCTCAGTTATTGGCTCTGGGTTTTGTCTACTTTTCTGAAATGTATAGCTTTCCAGGATCCATTATTGCTTTCATACCCATTTCTACCACTAACTGGAAAGAGGTTGAAAGCACAAAAAATAGCAAAAATAGGCTATGTCCCAGTAAAATGCCGAAACTGTGTAAAAAATGTTGGTTTTCTGACAAAAGTCTATCAGTCCCTGAAAGCTGGGAAAATGGTGATTTCAGCACCACAAACCCTTTGTTGATACCATTTGCAGGGAAAAAACAGACACTTTCATCTGCAGCACTTTTTCCCATTTTTCCAGAAAAAAACAAAATGGAGCTGTACTTTGGCTAATTTCTGGGTCCCCTCCAGGGGAATCAACAAACACTGGAAATTTGAGGTAGATACCTTATGTGGTCAAAAAGTTACAGGGGCCTAATTCCGAACTACCCCAAATAGCCAAAAAAAAGCCTTACCACAGGGGGGGAAAGGCCCAGCAGCGAAGGGGTTAAGCTAATATTTTCGCACAAATAATTATCACTACTCACCTAGTAACCAATTACCACCTTGTAGTAAAGTTGGCAAAGGTCGAGGTAGACTGCTGTTCATCATGATGTAGGCGACAGATGCAGATCCAGGATACATTTTATGTGGTTTGCTCTGCATGTCATCTACTCATTCCTGTTCCAGAAAATGTGTTTTCTTCTCTTTCTCTGGTAAAATCCTGATACGGGTGCAATCTACATGACCAGCAATGCCGGGAAACAAGGAAATTACATAAAACGTGGCCTTTAAAGCATTTAAATTTGTGCCTGTTTTGGGATACCCCAAATATTACATCTAAAAAGAAACCAAAATGTGTTTAAATATTCGGGAGAATTGGTCTTAGAAATACTAGCGGCTTCAGCAGCTGTTCCCCGAAATGAATCGATAGCACTAAAGTGCATCACAGACAAGAACGTTTCCATTGGAGGTAATGGTGACCCGACATTTGTGTGGACTTCTGATTTCATGGCATTAAGATCCATCATTTTCAAATGCATTGTTTATCAAGCCGGTGTAACTGTACCTACTGGCGGCTCATATTAAACAAATTGATTCTAGTTCCGAGGATCCCTTCTCTCCTGCTTTTGTTGCAGGCAAAACATTTTGGGGGATATTCACAAGAACGTGTGATAATCATCGCAAAATTAGCTTAACGCAACTATGCACATCGCAGCCCATTGCGGGAAAATAACACCGTGTTAACGTTGTATTCTCAACCCGGCGGCACCATGCGATAGTCTCACGATAACGCTCCAAATGACCGCGTTAAAATTAACGCAACGCCGAAACAATGCGAAACACGAACGCAAAAAAAGGTGCGATGCCCCAAATCGCGATACAAAAATCAGCGATAACCAGCGACAGGCCTGCAATTCCCACGCGTCATGCGGGGAAAAAGCACTTTAAAAGCACCGAAAACCACAAACAAAACAATTCAAACTGCGTAGCACCATGGACGCAGCCGAACGGACTGCAGAGGACAACGCGAACCCAACAAGCCCCACAGACGACCAGCAAGGAACATCGGGGTCGGGAAAGGCCAAGGAGAAGAGGAAGAGGAATACGGGGTTCAGTCCGCAGGAAAACAGGACCATCGTTACGGAGGTGACAGAACACTACCAACAACTGTTCGTCACCTCCAACGTGTCATTGGCAACAAAGACGCAAACATGGCAGACTATCTTGGACCATGTGAATGCAGTTGCAGAGTTGAGGAGGACAATGGAAGAGGCCAAGAGGCGCTGGAATGACGTGAAGGGCAAAAACAAGAAGAAACTCGATGCCAACATGAAAGCAGCAACGCCGATTGGATGTGGGGGTCCAGCGGCACACCAGGAGATGGATGACATGGAGAAAATGGTGGCTACAGTCATCAGTCGGGATACGGTGCCAGGAGAAGTGGATCCGGACACAGCTCAACATGACCTGACACAACATCAACAGGGTGAGTACCGACCAGGGACTGGGGGGACGGGGGAGATGGGCACAATGGCACACTTGCACAATTAAGTAGAGCACACTGCACACCCACAATGACTCTGGATCCTGTCCCTGATCACCTTGGCATACTGCAGCACACATAGAAACAGCAAGTAGGCCCCCGTCGACAATGTGCCCGGAGGGGGCCCTCCCCACACATCACCAATCTCACAACAAACCCATGCACATGTGCTGAACCCAGCAAAGCTGCGGGTCCGTGAGCCACAATGACAATGCAAATGACACTGCATGACGATTTGCATGGCTGCAGTCCAATTACCATGACATGGTGCACGCCACGACACTGAGGTGACTGAGTGTGGACCACATCCGGAAAGGAGCAGGTCACACCCTGACACAACCACGTGCACAAACAACCCCGACGGCAACAACACATCTGCAGACAAACCATGCCCAATAGTCACAACTCGAACAAGAGTCCAATTTACCCATGCCCGCAACATCTCAGCACTGTAGAAGCACAGAAGTCAAAAGCACAGCGCCTGAAAGGGAGAAGGGGCAGCCAAATCAGAGCTGCAGGGGCGACTCACCCACAATGCAGCACACACACATAAGAATAAGAGCACCCCAACACTGATGACAATGTGGTACAAACTGCAACACTTCCACAACAGAACACAGGACACAACTGGTGCCGCATGTGTGTACAAAATGGCCAATCACACCTGGCATAGCAGGAAACTGTGAGATGACAATGTACGAGTACAACCCCACATCCGTGACGTAGTACAAATGTCCACTGTCCCGCATCAAATAGGCATCTTCTCACAAACAGTCACAATGTACATTGTCATGCAGTCTGCATGTAAACTCCGCCAATGCATCAACATACATAGAACACACTGTGAAACTGCATCTCCCCTTCACATTGCAGAGGGCAATCAACACCTCCTGCAGAGCAGAACCTACAACACGTCAGTGATGATGGAGTCGACCCCCAGGACATCGACTACGACGTACTCCAACGGTTCATGGACAACCTCCGCACCCCACCTCCAGTAGCAGGGCAGCCCAGCACCATCGAGGCGATCCTACCCCCTGCACAGTCCACACAGCAGGAAGCACCCACAACCACATCTGGCTCCCAGCACCTCACCAAAGAACACATGGCGTTCCAACGCCGTGTGTTAGACTGCCAGAAGGAGCTGGCTGAAAAGGTGCGGTGGGGTTCGACCTCATGGCAGCCAAACTCGATGCCATACATGGGTGTCCAAGTCCCATCAGGGACCACTTACAGTCCCTAACGGACACCCACAGTCCCCCCCATGCCCTCCAACAAGCCATGCCTGCCGTCGCTGGAGTCATGACTCGGAGACGACAACTGTCTAGTCAGAGTGGCTACAGCGATGTCATCCGTGAATTGGGAAACATAAGGAGGGTCATGGAGAACATGGCGCGGATGCAGGCGCAAACAATGGCTACCACGGCTGCACACGAGAAAGCTGTAGATGGGATCTCCCATGCCCTGCAGATCCTCATCATGGGAGTGATGCCACAAGACATTGCGCAGATTAATGCTGCTGCTACTCCAACATCCACACCTCCGGCCCCTGATGTGTCAGTATCACACAATGCTGCAAACCAAACACCAACACCCACATGTGAGGCACATGAAACGTCAGAGGACGAAGATGAGGATGAATCTGCCATAGTGGTAAGGAGGAAGCAGTAGCATTCATCTCCGCCATATGGCTTGTTACTGCTTGGGTCTGCCCTCTGCATCATGCCCTGGAATAACACCTTCCACTGTCCCCCGACACACTCTGCGACACCAACCTTGGACCTCGATATGGACTGCCATCACTTGTATGCTCAACAATGACACAGCAATCAGCCTGCAGACTGGACTCTTCCCCTTCCGAGTAACTTGCCAATCCCTAAAGGATCCAGGCTGGCCCTCCACTGGGCAACATTGTGAAGTGTTGTCTGCATGGCCCAGTACTGGGACAGCCTCAACACTCCACTGAACGTGAATAATACATTCTGATACACACAGATGTGTCATGTCTATGAATAATCAAGTCTGAAAGCATGGACGAATGTAGGGGCAGTGATTCCCCCTTATGTCCATGTAGCTCATGTTGTGGGACTTGTGTCACAGGGTGCATCCCTGCCTCATGGTGGTACATATTTGACCCCAAACGTAGCCCTGTTGTCAATTGTAGGTCACAAATGACAGCCTATATGTAATGATTTGGGACACATGTGAAACGCTGATGAGTGGGATCCCGTACTAGCTTTGACACACAGAAATGGCATTGCGAATACGTGACACCCAAACAGCCTCTCTGTACAGAGGTGACACACCCACCATCTATTTCCAATTAGTGAGATTGTTAGCACTACATGTTGCACTCACACTTGTCAGAGTGATGGGCCTGTACAGAGGTGTAACCTGCACACAGGGAATGTGTGTTGTAATGATTTTATTTGCACATGCTGTGCCTGTGGTCATTTTGTACTGTTCCATGATTGCTAAGGACTGTGACAATGTGACGTGCTCATGTGAAGAAATTGTCAATGATGGTGTTCCTACGGGCTAGTCCTGCTGCTGCTGCAGTGGGGTGTGGTCCACCTGCCTCGTCTTCCTCATCATCGTCCGGTGCATCTGTCACTTGTAGCCATGGGGCATTGGTGCGCACACATATGTTGTGCAACACACAACATGCAACGATCATCTTGCACACGATGCCTGGGCTGTACAGGAGCCTACCACCTGTGATGTCCAGGCACCTGAAACGTGACTTCAACACGCCAAATGTGCGTTCCACGATGCCCCTGGTGTGTTTGTGGGCCGCATTGTACTGCCTCTGGGCCTGTGTGTTCGGGGCTCGGAGGGGTGTCATCATCCAAGGGCAGAGTGCATATCCTTGATCACCTGTGACAGTGCATAGAGACAAGAGTCAAAAGTTGGTTATGCATGATGTGTTGGCAGGCCCACTAGTTCATTGGTGTGTGATATGTGTGACTTAGCGATTTCCGTTTGACAGGTACTGCTTGTAGCAAATGAGCGGCATCAATGTGTATTACTTAGCCTCACTGCTGCCCCTCCCTCCCCCGTGCATAATTACTAGTGTGCGCAGCGCTGTTGCATCACTTGCACTTCTACGGCACACCATTGTCATGCCTGTCTGCGCATGTCCACAAGCCTGACAACGACACTGTAATGTTGTGCGTTGAAGGTGGGCGGCCACGTGTGTGTAGGCCTATGGTAAGGATAGGGCGGACACAGATGTAGAGTTCATGGCTGGCTGAACTCGCGATGCGGTTGAGGGTAGACCTTTGGCCTATGCTGCGGTAATAGCGACACACACAACAGTTGGCATGTATGATCCCGGACCCCGAGCGGGCTTGCGCTCCTTCATTTGTCCCTTCGGCCGAGTCGGCACTCCGGGGGCATGCTACATCGCAACATTGTCCATTGCGGGACGTGTGGCGCCGACACTGCAACAGAGACACACGCATTAGGCACTTCCTTGGCAAGGCCAACACTTAGCAACGCCCAGAGCCCAGGGCTGATTATCCACAACCCTACGCTGGACCTTCGTACGTCAGCCCACCATGCTTACACTTACAGGGGGGTACAACACAGCTACATGTCCCAGCTCTTCCCCACTGCCGGAGGTGACATGGTTGCATCCGCTGTACACAGCACAATGTCATGTGGTAGGGCCCGGGGCCCTCATGCATCCATAATGACCACACGGACACACTTAGATAGTTTGTGGAACTGTCTACGGGCACGTGCGCCCGGCCCCTTTTATTGCCAGGGCCACATGTCCAGTGACGCTTGTGCTGGATGGCTGTGGGGTGAGTGTAAGCCAGCCCTCATGGAGTGGTTGGTGCTGGCAACAACCACAACAGTGATCAGACAATCAGTAGTTCAAAGTTGAAACAGCAAGGGTCCATGACTTGAGCTGCTCAGAGTTAGTGGCCCCGGATGCACTGCGGCCGGCACAGGCACACCGCCACGGGACGGTGACTTGCGGTGCACTGAGTTAGGGCCACGGGAGCTGAGCGGGTCCTCGTTGGTGTCGACGGTTAATGTCGCTCAGTGTTTTGGGGGACAGTGGAAGGTGTTCTTCCAGGGCATGATGCAGAGGGCAGAACCAAGCAGAAACAGGCAATATGGAGGAGATGAATGCTACCGACTCATCTTCTACACCAAGTCAGTATCAGCTACATGATGATGGAGTCAACCCCCAGGCCATAGACTCAGATGCCACCAAAGTTCAACCAGAGTGTGTCCATGAATTACGTGGCACAGAGTTAGTGGCACCAGAGCTGAAAGGGGATGCAGTCTGCGATGAGGCCTGTACAATGGTATAAACTCTGCCATGAAAAAAGCAAGACTCAGTTCAAAATGTGTGACCTACTTGACCGCAGTGTAGGCCGGAGGCAGCAGGCAGCAGGGGCCCACAGGCACGTGTCATTGGCTTACGATGCACAGAGTTAGTAGCACCAGAGCAGTTGTTGGTAGTGTTCGATCACCTCCGTGACGATGATCCTTTTTTCCTCCGGACTGAACCGCGTCTTCCTCTTACTCCCTCCTTGAGTACTATGATATGGACTCGGCCATTGCACAATCAAGACTCAGTTCCAAATGTGTGACCTGCTGGACCGCAGTGTGGGCCGAAGGCAGTAGTCAGAAGGGGCCCACAGACACTTGTTGTTGGCTTGCGATGCACAGAGTTGGTGGCACCAGATCGAAGGGAGTACAGTGATATGAACTCTGCCATAAACATATGAACTCGGCCATGACGAAATCAAGACTCAGTTCCAAATGTGTGACCTACTGGACCGCAGTGTAGGCCGGAGGCAGCGGTGGGGTATGTCAACGAGAAAGGAGTGCTGGGGGCCTGTGTCGCGGAGGCCGTGATGGTCTGAGGAAGCTACCATGGTCGCGGGCCTCGGGCTTGGAGCTTGCACCGTCACGTGGTGGGCCCTCTTTGACACACGCCGGTGTTGGCAGGTGAGCAGTGCGGCCTGGTTGCGCTGGGGCGGCCAAGACAGGTCTGGGGACCAGAGGCCTGGGGTGCAGCAGGCGCCCAGGATCGCAGGTGCCGCCACTCACGGCGTCGGCCTCGTGGCGGGCTGAGAGGCACCGCCCTGACAGACACGTTGGCCATTCCGGAAGAGAGCCACGCCCCGAGCAACGGGCTTTTTATTCACACCCCTACGCTGGCCTGGCGTACGCCGGGCCAGCCCACTCCGCTCACGCTTACAGGGGGGGGACGTAACAAGCTACATTTCCGCGATCTTCCCCACTGCCTGGGGTGACATGGTTGTGTCCACTGTCCACTACACTCCAAACACCAGCAGTATGTGTCGACATGGCCATGTCTGTGGTCTGAATACTGCAGTCTGGCCAGCACATCAACGCCACACTTGGCATTGTGTACATTCTCATTCATGGGTCACTTGCCTCCCTCGCACATGCCTGGTTCCCACCTCTCCCCACATTCTGCTATTGTGTGGCTGAGGGGCCATGCCGTTGATGGCTTGTGTACATGGCTGGCCCAGGTTACCACAGTAAGTTGTGCAGTCGTGTCTGGTAGGTGGGCATGTTGTTTGGCATGTTGTATGTGTGTTTGTGACGTGGGCATTCCCAGAGTCATGACTTGCATGACTGTTGAGTTGAGGTGTATGGTGTGTTCATTTGGTACTTACCAACGAGCAATGCATTCCCATAGGTGCCATCCTGGAAGCGCTGGTTGATGATGGACTGTCGGAAGATGAAGGAATCATGCACACTGCCTGGGTAGTTGGTGACGACATTGGTGAAGAGTCCCCGGTGGTCCACTATTGCCTGAACATTGATGGAATTCGTGTGCTTCCTGTTGCAGTAATTGTGTGCTGTGTCGGCAGGGGGCACGAGGAGTACATGTGTGCAGTCGATTGCCCCCAACACGTGCGGGAAGCCAGCTATGGCGTAGAAGCCTTGCTTGGTCTCCAGCTGTTCCTGCGCAGTGTGGGGGAAGTGAAGGTACTGGGGTACCAAGCTGATGATGGCATCCAAGACAGGTGTGAGGAACTTGGATAGGGCTGGCTGTGAGACTCCTCCAACTCTGGCAGTTGTTGGTTGGAATGTACCAGAGGCCAACAGGTGCAGCACAGCCAGCAGCTTTGCGGAGGGATGTTGGTTGTCCGCTATGTTGGTACCGTCAGCCTGTGGGCAATGTGGGTCAGGATGCGGAGGATGGTTGTCCTTTTGAGCCTGTAGTGGGCAATGACTTCCTCTGGCTTTAAGTCTGTGAGGCTGGTGCGTTTCCTGTAGATCCGCTGTCTTTGTCTGCGCTGCCTCTGTGGTAGTCCGGGGGGGTGGCGGAGGGGTCCGGGGGGGGGGTTGCGGGCCTGGGTGCGGTGGCGGTGGGTGTTGTGGCCCTCTTGGGGCTCCGAGCTGCATGATCAGTAGCTCCATGGCATCTGTTGTTCTTCAGGTGTGGCTCTGCTCTGGGCTCCCTTTTGTGGTGCAGGTTGTCGTCCGACTTAACACCAGGTATGAGCAGGTGTTGATTCCCTGCTGCTAACGCGCCTTATCGCCTGTTTTGGGTTCTTATTGCTGATCTGGCTGGTCGTTGAGAATGTTGCGAAGTGGTGTTTTTGCGGCTTTTTGCACAGGAACGCCTACTCTGCATCTCATTAGTGTTGTTTGCCGGTGTCATCCGTGGCGATGTTTTTTGCGGCTGCTATCGCAGGATAACTGGCGGTATCGGCTGTTAGCACCAACTTGTGAATGGGGCGATGACTCTATCGCCACTTTGGCTGCGATAAAGTGCTGCTAACTCGGCGATAAGTCCTTGAGAATATGCCCCTTTGTACGAGTTCTACGGGGTCATGTGGTCCATTGCTCTCAGCATGTGTTCTTGGCCTTCAAATACTAGTAGCTTGGGCAAGTGAAGATGTATAATATCATTTTCAAATAGAAAGTATTGAAGAACCCCAACTAAAACTCACAACAAGGAATGGAAACAACATCATTTGCATATCCATGGTCAAGTATGGGATACGTCTTAAGTTGCCACAAAAATAAAACATTGCTAAAACACCCACCTAAATATGACTTCAGTATTGTGCCCTTGAGCCTTTTTGCACATCTATTAAAATCAGGTTCCTAAGGTTCTTAAACTTCCTCTCAAAAACTTGCAATAACTTTCTGTGTGAGAACCGCTGTTCTCTATCATTGCATATGGTCACATTTCCAGAACTTGCTAGACTTTTAGGGCAGTGGCTAGTGATCACATTTGACTAAATCAGCAGGTGTGTGTGTCTTTTCGAGGTCCTGTGTGCTGGTAAATTCAGATCATGGGCCTAGTCTATCCTGTGCTTGTTTCCTTCCAGAACATAGTGCTTGTTCTCCCTTCTGCCACTACCTATGGGGCCTCTTCCCCTGAGAACCCATATTTCTGCTGTGGGGTCATTGAAGTAGTGGAGTCTTAGGCTAGAAGGCATCTCTTCTGCTTTATCCATCCAGATAAAGTACCAGACTTCTATCACCTTCTGTCAAAACAACATGGTGTTCCTTGAACATTTTGTACCTAGGCATAGTCTTGGGCTCTGTATGCATGAGCGACTACCCACATACTCTCAATTGTCAGTGAAGGCCTGACACCTGAAGCCCCTCCTGCACCAGAGTCTTCCACTTTACGAGACTCTTGCCTCTCTAAGGGCCATATTTAGAGTTTGGTGCCTTAGCTATTCCATCACAGGCATACACAAGCATGGCGGATAGTGCATCCAGCATATAATAAGTGCATTATAGTGTACGGCACCTGTAATGCAGCGGACAGGAATCCATTACATTTTTGCAGAGTATCCCTCTGCCAAACATTAAATAAGGCGCTTACTGCCACCTCTGAGATTACTATGCAATCAATCCCTGGATTTGGGGGTGGTACCTCGCTATTGGAAAAAGGCCATAGGTACGCCTTTATGTGTAAAGCCCTCTGCGGACCCGGCTGTTTTAAGTAACTTTAGGCCAATTTCTCTACTTTCTTTTCCTGTAAAGATACTGGAACGCTTCTAGTAAGACTGTTTCCTCTTACTTGGAAACACATTCATTGTTGGAAGAAGAACACTTTGGTTTTAGACTTGGCGATGGCACGGAGACAGCTCTACTGAGTGCCTTGGATGAAATACGCCTGAGAGCAGACAACGGCCAGTCAACTGTGCTGATTCTACTTACTTTATTGGCAGCTTTTGACATGGTTAACCACCACACCTTGCTAGCAAGACTTGCGTCTTCGGGTGTTGGTGGGACCGTGTTAGAATGGATAAAATCTTGCTTGCAAGACCGATGACAGGCAGTTGCCTTGCCACCTTATCAATCAGACTTCACATGCATCCGACATGGAGAGCCACAAGGTTCGGCACTCAGTCCGATATTGTTCAATGTGTATCTGAAGCCATTAATCTCTTTAATAAAATTACATTATATTACGGTCATTAACTATACCGATGATTCACAACTGATGCTGTCTTTTAACAATAATCAGCAGGATGTGGTAAACACCTTTCAGTCCTGCATGACAGATATTGTGAAGTGGATAAATGCAAATTCCCTGAAACTGAACCGGAGTAAAACATAATTCATTTGCTGTTCAGCAAACAGAGTTTTGATCAATGTTCCCTCTAATTTATTTCCTCTGTGTGCGGCAGTGCAAGATCTTTGTGTGCTGCAGCCAAGACTTTGTGCACCAAGCATGCCAGCGTAGCACTTGAGTATATAAATCTCTGGCAATTACCACTCAAAACCTTTGTTTACAATGAGAACGAAAACAGGTGTATTTCACAAATAGAGCTCCATTTAATAGTCTTGAGACAGTTTTTGCAATGTAGATACAGATCATCATGGCATGATTTGTTTACTCTAGTGGCGCCCGCACCCCAAGTTTAGAAAAGAGCAGGACTCAGAAGGTAGCACCGTAATAAGATTTTACTGAATATTCTCAATTGGAGCATTGCTCATTTGGCATGGGAATGTTGGTAGAATATACAAGGGTTTATACATTTAGCAAGTTGACAATTACATAGCACATTAACATTTTGATGTACCACTGAAAAATGTGTGTCCCTGCTAAGAAAGAGGCAGTCTGTAAAATATGCACATCCATGCCAAACAGACTGTGGGAAAGGGTGGCTCAGACAAGTCAAGTGCCAACACGAGATGCGTGACATGTCTGCTTCTCTCACAAGTCCTTGCCCTTCTTCCACTGCTGATAACCTCTATCAAGGTCAACTTTGCCACTCAAAAGATAGGCTTTTGTCCTCATCAGCATGTCCAAGTGATTCTTCTCCTGTCTTTTTCTCAATTTAGACTTCATAGTGTTCATGAGGCTGAATCCACATTCACAGTCTGCACTTGATGCATGAAATGTTGCCTAGACATCTACAAGTTGATTTGTCACATTGTACGGAGCAGCATTCGGTAGAGTGAAATTCACCATGTCTTGAAAGGAAGGTTGTAAACAACCCATGTTCTACCACAACATGATTATATTCTCTGTCCTGTTGAATAACATTGTCAGGTGTTTCTCAATCACCCAGGACCAAGATATTCTTACACATTTACACAAGTATCTGTACATTCTCAGTCCCAAGGTCAAATTGTGATTATGTTGCTATTGCCTAGAATTCAAAGCTTGCAATCTCATTCAGTTCATCCACAGGGAACACATTTGCATATACTCACAGAGAAGTGAAAAATAAAACAAAATAGGCCCACTGTCGAACCGAGCTCCCAGTCGTAAAACATAGTTATATTTTTAGCTGTCTTGCCCAGAGACCCGTTCCGTACCTGAATTCGTGGGGTGGGAAGGAAGAGGGAGAGCGCGAAAGAGAATATAGCCTGGACTGTGGGGATCAGAGACTAGTCTAATGTACAACATTTTTTTACAGCACACACAGTGCTTTAAATGGAGAAAAATAAGTGCAGGTACTCAACCCACTGAACTGTGGACTAGAGGTGGAGCCAGGGGCATATCTAAGGACGTGGCGAGGAGACAATCATTAAATGACTCTTCTTTCTCAGTCCTCCTCTTCTAATCATTTTATAATCAGATACATTATTTTTGTCTGCACTCATTATGCCATTCCTCTTAACTACTCCTTTATCCCCCAGGTTTAAATTTTTTCTTTCCCTTTTTTGTATTTTACACCTTTTTACATTTCTCTCCACTCTGTTCCTCCACCCCTTCTTTTCCCCTCATCTCTCTTACCACTTTCTGCTTTCCCTTTCTCTTTCTCAGTTTTCCGTTGCTTTGTTCTTGGTTCTTTTCTTTTCCTTTGTCTCTATACCCCCATCTTCCTTAACTCTTGTTACTTTATCCCTACTTACATTTTTCTAATCCTCTTCAACCCCTTTTTCCTTTCTTTCTCCCTGTGCAGGTGTGGTCCTGTTGACCTGAAGAAATTACTACAAAATTCTCTGGCAATGAAACATGTTGGTCGCTCATAAGTAACACACTAGCCAGAGGATGTAATCCCTTACCTTGGGTCTTTATAAATAAAGAATGATAACAGTCCCTTTGACAGATTTTTAGTTTGATGATCATGAGACGTAGTGAATGGACAGCAACATTCCGATACTGCGGACTAGACATAATGAGCTGTAAGAATAGATACAGAAACACACATTAGGTGTCCCTGTCGCATGGCTCCTGATGCAGTGAAAATCATCCCTGCATGCATATGAGCATGCTGATGATGAGAAACCCTGCCACATGGAATATCTAGCCAACAGACAAACAGTGGTTGCCTACGCCAGGTGTCTCCTACTTTTCTGATGGCACTCACTGCTGTATGCTCTTATAATATTGGCACCACCGATGAATCAGATGTAAATTGGTCTTCTTTCTCCCCAGGTAAGATAATTGAAGGGATTAGCTGATAGCCAATCATGCGGGTGTAGGAGTAAGGGGTCATAGTTCTTGTTGACAGAAACATACATAGCTAAATACAATATGGATGTTTCCCTTCCTTACAACTCAGGCTCTTTCCCTAGCTGCTCATTTCCCTTTCTTTTCTTCTTGTCAATAGTTTTCTCCTTCTCTATTTCTCTCTCCCCTTCTTTGTAATAACTCCAAAGCTGCTATCCCCTCTTCTTCTTCCTTCTTTTTCTTTCTTTACCTTCACAACTCATGCGCTCATCTTTTGTCCCATCTTAACTTGTCCTATCTTGTCTCTCATGGGAGGACTGGCCTCCACATGTGTCCCAGTATAGGGACCGTCAGGCCTATTGGTCTGAAAGATAATGAGGATGGGAAAGGGTCAGTCTTAGACTTGACAGGTTTTGTTGCTAGCCCAGCAGATGTTTCCGGGGCCTGGATCTTTGAAGGGCTCTACAGCTGTTTCAGGCCTGGGCCTTTGCTAACAGGAGAGAGGGGGCGAGTGCTGTACATGACATTTCATAATTCCAGTTCAGTACCCATTTCCAGCTCCAGCTCACCCCTCTTCTCAGTGGACATGCAAAGCTGTACACTCTTGTGTGCCACTCATTTCTTTTTATATAGCGCAGACTCGATCTGAAGGTTTTGGAGAGCGTGCACAAGCACCAGTTACATTACACAAGGGCACATTCATTTTTTCAGGCACAAGTAGACTGTGGCATTACGGCCAGAGCTGCCGACTTTGGAGCTGGGAAACCAGGTTAGAGTCTCGACGTTGGCTCAACATTCTGTGATTCTGGGCCAATCACTTAATCTCCCTGTGCGTAACAAAAACATGAATGTGTCCTTGAGTGACTTAACTGGTGCTCATGTAAAGAGCTCCAATACTTTTGCGTCAAGTCCTCGCTAAAAAACGTTATTTACCTAGAATCACAGGCATGTGATACTGGCAGATTGACAGGCAGTTCTGACACCGTGAGTGCTGCTTACAGTACACTCTAATAATTTTATGTGCAGAGGTGCAGTAGAGTAAGCTACTGCAGGACTGTCACGCAAGCCCAGGCTCCATAATGTTAAAGAAAGGAGCAATGGGAGTGTGCAGATCAGCACCCAATGCAGGGACCTGGGCCACTAATCAGACACAAATCCACCTCACTCACACCCTATCCTCCCCCACCACTACCAACAACTCTTCCTCTGCGGCTTACACATGCAGCCATCAGCACCTTGACAAGCTGTTGCACAAATGAGGAAAATAGTGGCATTCACCTGAGAGGGTTTATGTGGTACTTAGAAGGGACTCAGGAACTGGGAAGGATTTCATGGTGCAGGTGACACCTGGATGAGGTGGTAAGCGTCCCTCAGCTTACTCAACAGGGCAAGACAGAGGTGCCTGTGTCAAGCTTGGCGCTCCAATAGTTCGGGCTTTACAGTGCGACTGACCCGTTAGTAGGGCATGTCAGTAGAAAATGGAATAAGCACCCACACTACGAAATCAATATTAATGGATGGCTGAGAATTGATTTTTCTTGAGCACCTGTGCTTCCCACATCTTTACTGGCTGCAGGAAATGTATGTTGCGTGGCATTTTTGGTACAATTAATGACAATTAAAAGCACTGAGCTCACATTCTGAATGCAAGTATTTCAAATAGGATAAAGAACAAACAGGAAACTCACTGAAATAAAGTATTTGAGCGGTGTCACACATTTTATTTTTGGGCACTTTTAAACAGTTGCAAACCTTGGGCAGATTTGCAGAGATTAACAGCATGCTGAGCCGAAGCTGGGACTCGAAACTGACTCCGATCATACATGACTAGCAGCTGTAGCTATTACAAAGACAAACAACGCAAATCATGCAGATGTCTTGCCACATAAAATAAACATTTCTGGTTATGCACCTGAATGCTGCCCTGCTGATTCATCATTGCAGCCTTTCAGACTCCCCCACCATGACATGAATAGCGCAAACGGCATGTGTAACTGCAGCCTGCTCCAAGCTCTGTTATGACATTCCACAGGCCCATGACAGGGAAGAACTACCGTTCTCAAAATCTTGTTGCAGCTAACCTTCGCCCCGCCTTGTAAACTCACTGGAATTTCTCCCTGCACCTCAGCACCAAGAAAAAGACCGTTCTTTTCACAGCACTCGTATTTTAACAGCTGTGGGTAGCAAACAGTCTCTTCATTTTTAGGTCTCGCCTAGCGTTGCAGCTCATGCGCTGCTCGCTTTGCGAGTCATGCTGTATTAGGGTATTTTTTAGAAGTGGTGTGGAAGCCCCGCCCATATTTTTCATTGGCTGGCATCATCGTCCATGGTAAATGCTGGCTTCTGTTTGATAATGAGGCTTCTTAGTCCCACCTTGTTACCGCCCTGTCTCCTTTTGGGACCGCCCATCAGGACTGGATCTTTTACTTGCAGCGTTATAGTGTCTCCTTCATTAGTCGGTAAGCACTTTTTTTTTTCATTAGGGGCTTTGGCAATGGCAGCTCGTGTTTATTTTTGCATCGTGCTTTCACTTTAACAATAGCTGCCGGCCAACCCCGCGAATGCTGTATGGGGCGGCAACTATTGTTAAAGTGAAAGTGCGATTCAAATATAAACAAGCTGCTGCCTTTGCGCAATGGCGACAGCTTGTTTTTCTCTATCCCGCCCCCTCCGATGGTGACGGTGCGTTCCATGGAGTCTACCGGCGGCGAGGAAGCGGCCCACTCCGGAGTCTGAGTGAGTACTGGGGCCCACCAGGGGGAGGGGCCGCAGTCGGACGGCAGCGCTGCCTACCTTGAAACCTTAGAGGGGAGGGGGCGTGAGGCCGCCTGGGGAGGATACGGGGTCTGTCTTGCCGATGTGGGTTTCGGTTATTAATAACTCCCGTTTGCATCTTGCTCTCAGGTTTGCAGACCTGAGAGGTCTTCGGTAGACTTTAGGGAAGGGGGGCAAAGGGAGCAGACCTGGATTCGGCCACGGGCAGAGGGATTTAAGGGTAAATCGTGAAAAGTGGTCCATCCGAAAGGCCGGCTGCGCTGGGGCCGGGTCAGTCACACTGAGAGCGAGCTGATACCAATGCAAATGGAAGACCATTTAGACTCGTGGCTTTCAGCGCCTTGATACTTTTCCTAAAGAGAGAAGAATTTTCTCCGCGAAACCATGTCCGCTGGCCAGAGATTAAAATGCCATAAGAGAGGCAAATGGGGGCAATTAAAGGTCATTTGGAAGTGTGTGCCACGCAGCGGAGGCCCTGTTGGAAAACTACCCTGGCAGTGACCAGAGTCAGCCTATGTCGGAGTAAGAGGGATTATGGCGGGCCTGCGCATAGTACTTTCCCTAGGAGACCTGCCTTCCTGGCAAGAGCGTCTTAATGACCTTTAAAGCCCATGTGTCCGATGAGTACCAATTTTAATGTTTAACAAACTCGAAAGTATAGCAGAGCTCGGCAGACATGGGTATTTCTAGAAACACGCGCCAGAAAACTAAAAATAAACTATGTGCCACTGCCGAACCGGAACCGGTTTCTGATGATGGTGGGCCCTAGTTGATAGCTTTACATTAAGATTGAGCGAAAAAGAATACATCAGGACAAAAAGTGAAATAAAAAATAATTGCATTTAACGTTTTTTCCTCTGGTTTACAAATTTGTAGGCAAACCGCTCGCATGTTTAAGAACCTCCAAATCAGTGACAACGTAAATGGAGCCTTTTTTGGTGGGAGGGGGGGATTTTATATAGCGCAAACTCAACCCGAAGGTATCAGAGCGCTTTACATGAGCTCCAGTTGCGTTACAGATGGACACATTCATTTTGTTAGGCAAGGGGAGATTAAATGATTTGCCCAGAAACACAGGACGTTGAGCGTCCCCTTGCAATGCAATAGATCTCACAATTGCGTGAGTTTAAGCTATTGGCATTGTAAATGACAATGCCTTTTATTTATGTGTTGTTTTTAAAACAGATAAATAAAAGGCATTGTCATTTACAATGTCAATAGCTCAAACTCTCGTAAATGCGAGACCTATTGCATTGCAAATGCTTGTTCATAAAGCAGTGACGTGCATGCTGTCCAAGATTGTGCGCATGCTGGGGAAAGACAGTTTATGCAGGTGCGCATGATAAAGGGAACCATGGTTCTGATGTCCCTTCTTTTTTTGGCCTATAACTTCGGAGCCAGAGATACCTCCTAAGGTGGTTCGTAATCTCCATGTCACCTTTGACAATCAGCTCTCTCTAGAGAAGCACGTCACCAAGGTAGCGAGTGCCTGTTTTGCCCTGCTTCGTGGCCTCAGGAAAGTATTCCCGGTGCTACCTATGCACGCCAGAACTTCGACTGCATGGAGCATTATACTTAGTCGACTAGACTATTGTAATGCGCTGCTTCTTGGTTCCTCAAACTATCAGTATATCTCGTTTTACAAAAGGTCACTCTTTATTTTAAACGTCCGAAAAGCCAAACTGTGTGGTAAGAAGCCACCAGTCTTCGCAGTTCTCAAGTAGCAATATTTCTCAGTGACCTCCAGAACTGAACACTGATTTCTTTCCTCCACAAGCGTGGGAGGTAGGCAGCACGGTTACCAAAACATGTCATTTTAAATTTAAAAAGTTGCTGGTTTATTGGTGTCACATGATGGAAGTGCTGAGCAAATTCAGAGCAGGCCGCTAGGACTTTAAATGACTGTACAGGTATTCAGCAGATCCCAGCGCGGGTACCCTACCTATTCGTCAACGCCAGCGCACCCACCTTGAGGCACCACTGATCTGGAACGTGCAAAGATGTTGTGTCGCACTATAATTTATAGGTGTAGTGGAATTAACGAGGCCTTCTGGACTAATTGATCAATACACACACATCATTAGCCGGTGGCTCCGCTGCGTAGGGCCATTAGGCACCCAGAGCTGCACGCTGTCTGTGCCAGCTATTGACCAGGTGAGGGCTCAGAATCTTTTATTTTGCAGATTCCTTTCATTGGTGCTATAGTCACGTCGTTTTTCAGATTTCTACTGCAGCTCGTACAATAGAAACCGGTTTGGGCACTTCAGACAAATGCCAACATTATACATTTTTGCAAAGCTCTAGATCCTCGGGGACAGGATGTAGCCTAACGGCTAGAGTGGTCAACTTCAGATCTGGGGAGCCGGTTTCGAGTCTCGGCAACGACGCTCAACATCCTGTGATTCTGGGCAATTCACCTATCTCCCCGTGCCTAACAAAAATTAAAGGGAACTGGTGCTCATGTAAAGCGCTCTGATACCTTCGGGTCAAGTTCGCGCTTAATAAAACTCCGAAAAATAAAAAAGTACTTCGGCAGCCACAATCGGCTCTTTTTAATCGGCTTGGAAGTCTGGATGACATTTAACCCAGCAAGTATCAGACTTCTATTTTCTATGCTGATTTTACTCCAGTTTTGCGCAGGCTAAACTCCTGCTTCTCCAAGGGGCATATTAACAAGGCGGCGATAAACAATTATCGCCGCTTTTGCGGCCGTTTTCGGCCGAAAAGCGGCGATAATTATATCGCCTTATCAGCAAAGACACGCTATCGCGTGTTTTGCTGATTGTGCTCCCGTTTCCAGCACGCCTGACTTCGCATCGATAATGAGATGCAAAGTAGGCGTGTCTGTGGAAACAACATGGGTAAATATCGCGAAGGCAGCTTCGCGATATTTACAATGCGGGGAAGCGATTATTTTAATTGCGTTAAGTATGCCTTAACGCAGGAATTTAACGTCTGTTAAATTCCTGACTAAGGCATACTTAACATGGGGGGTGGATTCTGTGGCTAAGACCACAGGCCCTATCATCTAGGATATCGCCGTTTTCCACATGGAAAACGGCGATATCCACGCTATCTCTGAAATTTTTATCGCCTCGGCGATGCGCGTTGTTAATAACGTGCTAACCGGGCGATAAATTACAGAGATAGCCGGCGATAAATATGCAAGCGCTAAGCGCGCTTTGCGATATTTATCGCCGGCCCTTGATAATATGCCCCTAAGTATTTTTCATTCTAGAGTCAGACACTGATACCGCCAATAATGTTTCATATTGGGGCATATTAGCAAGACCCACGTTAAAATTATCGCCGTTTTAGCGGCAGGAAACTGCCGCTAAAACGGCG
Source organism: Calotriton arnoldi (assembly GCA_963921515.1). Taxonomy (NCBI): domain Eukaryota; kingdom Metazoa; phylum Chordata; class Amphibia; order Caudata; family Salamandridae; genus Calotriton; species Calotriton arnoldi. The sequence goes on along the minus strand of CAWUFW010015992.1, from coordinate 38,599 downwards.
ATAATGGGCTTGTTAATATGCGTTATAGAATTCAAATAGAAGCCCAGGTTAGATGTGCAGGACATCTAACCTGGGCTTCTATTGGAATTCCATAACGCATATTAGCAAGCCCATTATCGCCGTTTTAGCAGCAGTTTCCTGCCGCTAATACGGCGATAATTTTAACGTGGGTCTTGCTAATGTGCCCCACTATTTCTAATTTCTCCCGATCGTCGGAAACCAGCAGGGCCCTATAATGGTGCCCATTCGGCTGTCCTGTGGGAGCCATCGAAGCCCACCCAAGTTTTCCGCTCTTTGATGGGCAATTTAAACTTGTGCTGCCTTTTCTTGAAATTCGAATTCAGATGGACAATGTCTCTCGGATTGTTTTAGGATTGAGGTATCGATAACGCTGAGAGCTGTTGATCCAGCGGGTTACTAGCAACAAGCATTCATACACCGAATACTCACCTGGGCCCATTCATTCATACTATGCTAGCAATTTCCGCTGGTGGGTCAGTTGTACTCTTTATCAAAATCCCTGCTACCAATTACTTTTCTGATTGAAGAGTAATGACTTACCAATGGACCCTTTGATAATTGGGAAGTTTAAAATGAGTGACGTTCATTACAATTCATAAATTCTAAAATAATCACTGAGTCAAGAAGTTTTAAAATGTTTATCTAAAGTTTTAGCAGAGTAAAATACAGAACCACATGATACTTAATCGTATATCAAGGATGAAGCATAATAATCAATTATCGATCAATGACGGTTCCTCAGAAAGAAGAAGATAGAGACAGCAGCACAACTAAAAGTTGCATTTATATTTACCTAAAAGTGCGAGACACCAAACCCCTTGGCCAAGGAGTTGGAAAGATAGGTCTCAGGAAGGATGAAGAGCAAAGACCTCCGGACCATGTTCAGGACAGGACAGGTGACCTCTCTATCAACGACGCCTGCGTCGTTCCCCTCTCTGGTACTTCGCTTCTCCTCGATTTCTCCCGTGTCTTCCTTTAATGGACTCTGCCGCCCCCACCTCAGGACCTCTCTGGACAGCGGTTCAGTCTGCAATCGATCAGCTCATTCTGTGGTTCTCCCAGCTGACAGCCTTAATGCCTTAAGCTAATGCTAATTCTAATTCTATATCTAATATACCCTTCTACGCCCATGTACCTCCCATTAATGTTGCAAAATATGGGACCACTACTTCTAATTGGACGGGGACAGGGGGTTGATCCTCACACCATGTCACTTTAGTTCAATTTCTTTAAGCCCATTGTTTTAAAGTACCGCCCATCACAATTAATACATTTGCTTTATTTCCCACCCGTTTCCCATTGATTCAGCAACACATTTTTGTATACAATTGTATCGTTTTCAGGTACATTTCGGATGAACTTGTGAACCAGGCTTCGCGACCTTGGAGAGCTTCCAAGTTGACTTCATCGCTTCCTTTGGTCAGCCTTTCAGGGCGCATATGCAGAACCAATGTCTCTCAAGCTGCAGTTCAACCAACCCAGGCCCATTTTACGAACCAATAGAAGTCAAAGAAGAAAATATTAAAATCACAATATAAATGATTTCACTGTATACCCACTTTGTCTACTCTATTCCCATTTATTTATAAATCTATTCGCATTAATAGCATTAGAATACCACAGCTTTAATTGCAGTGTATGCGCAAGCTTTAGCACGTGAAAACAGTAAGCAGCCATTTTAATACACACTGCGCAGAAGCAAAGATTTCCCTCCAAGCAAAGAAAGACGTCACACCACGTGATATGGTTGACACATGCGCAATGAGATTCCCGCGCATTAGCGGCCATTTTAGATTTAGACGAGCGTTACTTGTTAGTTTAAACACATAGGCAAACTTCCCTCGTTTTGTATTGATGTGTGCATTGGTTAGTACGGACATTACAAAGATTAATAATTAATACTGTGAGAGGATTGCTTACGAGCAAGTCTCATTGTGAGTTTCTTGCTCCATCAATCCCCTCTCTGATGGCGTTTCTGAGCCATCAAAATACTACCCACAACCAGATGCCAACTTTTAGCATAAAATTGTCTCACTTTCATTTTTACACTTTCTGTTTTTATCATCTCCTTTCAGTTTCTTGTATAATTCACTTTTCAGATCTTCTAGTTCAATTTCGTCAAACTTTCGTTTCTTTCCTTTTCCTGTCACTCTAAACGTCTCATTCTTTCTACAACACTTGCACCATATTATTATTGATAGTACTATTATTGCTATCCCTGCTAAGGGCACTAATATTTGACCTATACGTCCTTTCCCTACATTAGCAAACCAGGTACCAATTGACGCTATACTATTCGTCAATCTTGCCCATACACTATCAACTTCCAGTGGTTTAAGTTCATTCTCAAGTTTTGTTATATTCTTAACAAACAATTGTATCTCGGCACTCTGATATTTGGCTAAAACAATTTGCAGTTTGGTCATCAGGTTTAGTTAAATGGCCAGTGCTAAAAATCCTAAAAACAATTACTTAATCAATGTAATATATCAAAGATAGAAAAACATTTCAAAATAGATCAAATCGAAAACAGAAGAGAACATCAAAAATGAATATTATTCTTGTGCAATTTAATATTATTGAATCAAATATTTCTTCATAACAGTTTGATTGAGCACTACAGGCAAGAGCAATATTATCAAGCCAAATTGGAGGTCCTAGTCCTAGGGCCTTCCAAGTAGTGGTGGCTGACGAACAGCCAATGACAGCCGACACGTCTTTCGTTACATATGCGTAACTTTTTCAAGGCTGTAAACAGAAAATGAATAATGGAAACATAGTGCTCATTACATATTTTTTCTGGGGTATAAATCAGAAAATATTATTACTTCAATGTTCGAGTTTAATCAATGTGTGAGAAGTAGGGGAAAGTTTTAGAAAACGTGCGAAGATGTTCTCTTGTGATATTTAGAAAAAGAAGTGTTTATCGTTTCATATCCATAGGTGAAGATAGCACATATAAAGAAGGAAATTCTAGGAAGACCATGATATCCCAAATAATAACCAGGAAAAATAATAAGACCATAGTGATTCAAAGAAAATAAAGATACACGTTAAACGAAAGGAGCACGTGATACAATTTTAAGAGAACCATAGTTAAGAAAAAAGGAGGTTAATCATGCTTCAAAGCTCTAAGTTTTCACCAAACTGTGAATAAAAGAGGAAGCTTAATGAGTACCTTGCTCTCTTATTATTGTTAACGCTGTTGTAGCGAGGAAAGATTTCCGTGTTATCCTTAGCGCAATCTTTGATTTCATAAAATCAATTCTAAAAGACAAAATTAAAGATAAATGAGTGTAATCACACCCCTATCACTAGTCAATTTGTCACTACTTATTCCCAATCTAAAAATCTTTAAGACACTCCGAGAAATTAAGTACCTGATTCTCGCGTGTCGTATTTTCCCCTTACGGGTGACGTAGTATGAAGAAAGTGACTGTTCACACATCCATCATGAGTGGACCTGTGAGAGAATGTAAATAGCGACATGTTTAAGAATTGTAGTTGAAAGTGTAGATGAAAGTCTATTCTGAATGGACCAATATGCCCAAGAAAAAAATGAACTAATAGTTATCCAAAAAAGAAACATGATCTATACCTGGCACGAAAAGTAAGAAGAAGTTGCCCCGTTCGAATTCCCAGCCTGTCTGTGGGTTATTCTTAAATATATACCGTGGACCCTCTATGAACAAAAGTAAATAGAAAACGGAGTCAAATGTCAGAAAACCCAATATATCATTTTTTGTTTTTTAAAAATTCCTTTTTGTTAAAAGACTAGTAATAATAATTGTATTAGTCATTACAAAATTAAGACACCTAAGCGACCCTAATTAAATAGGTCGCTTAACAAATCTACGACAAACCCTCTATGAGAGAGTAAGTGAAAGAAGAGATCTAAAATCGGAAAACCCGATTTCTATTAAAAACATCATATTATAAATGGATGTATGCTATCGTCGTTAGAATTAAATTTCAATTTAAGACACCTATGTGGATCTATTTAGTTGCGTCGCTCAACATCAAAAGTAAAAAGATCCTATTCCTAAATTACAAATTAGAAAAGAGGAAAATATATGCCAGTAATAATGTCAGATCAATGAAATATTTAAATGCAGAGTAACTCTTAGTAAGAGTTAAATCAGAATATAAGCAAAATAAGCTGCCTACCATTTAGTGCAAGGACTAATATGCCTGTAACGAAAAAGCAACGTAAACATCTTTTTGTAAAGAAATGGTAGGTATTAAGTTGGCTACTCATGTAAGAAGCGTCACACTTACTTACAAGAGGTATTTGTTTCACGTGGCAACTAAGGGCTTTGATGGGTCCCTGAGATAAATAAAGTAAAAGGGTAAACTTAAAATAGTATTTATATTTCACATAGACTTTCTAATCTAGTTGTTTCACTCCGGTTCTGCATCACTTACTTATTTAAGATACCGATCTGGTCCAAGGTCCGGGGCGATCCTGTCGTGTGTTTGGAGACGGCCATTTTCTGCTCCTTTCTTCTTTTTTATACTATGGAGCTCATGGTAATAGAAAGTGGAAAAGTCCACTTCCTGCAGAGGCCCTATCCGGATCGTAAAGAGAAAAGAAGGACTACTTTCTTCAGTCCAAACTATATCATGCGCCATGTTTAAGTGGAGGGATGAAAGCCTGAATGAGTGACAGACACGGGATATCATGGTCTTCCTAGAATTTCCTTCTTTATATGTGCTATCTTCACCTATGGATATGAAACGATAAACACTTCTTTTTTTCTAAATATTACAAGAGAACATCTTCGCACGTTTTCTAAAAATTTCCCCTACTTCTCACACATTGATTGAACTCGAACATTGAAGTAATAATATTTTCTGATTTATACCCCAGAAAAAATATGTAATGAGCACTATGTTTCCATTATTCATTTTCTGTTTACAGCCTTGAAAAAGTTACGCATATGTAACGAAACACGTGTCGGCTGTCATTGGCTGTTCGTCAGCCACCACTACTTGGAAGGCCCTAGGACTAGGACCTCCAATTTGGCTTGATAATATTGCTCTTGCCTGTAGTGCTCAATCAAACTGTTATGAAGAAATATTTGATTCAATAATATTAAATTGCACAAGAATAATATTCATTTTTGATGTTCTCTTCTGTTTTCAATTTGATCTATTTTGAAATGTTTTTCTATCTTTGATATATTACATTGATTAAGTAATTGTTTTTAGGATTTTTAGCACTGGCCATTTAACTAAACCTGATGACCAAACTGCAAATTGTTTTAGCCAAATATCAGAGTGCCGAGATACAATTGTTTGTTAATATTTGAAATGACAGGTAGTATATACCCGTCAAACTGGCATCCTTGGTAGTGGGATGCTCCTGGTATCTTGAAGGGCACCGTAATTTCTGCACATTGACATACTGGAAACAGATTAACAACGTTAAAGCTATCTTGAGAATTTGATGTGCTACTTTTAAACCATCACTACCGTCTTATGATATTGTTTTGTTATATTTTGTATATATGTTCCAATTTCTGCACTTTTGTCAGGTATGTAAGTGCAACAGTTTTTCGTCTTCAATAATTTACAGACTCCGCCCTCTTTTGCTAATATTATATCAAGAGCAAGTCGATTTTGCATAACCATAGATCTAATCGCAACCATCTCCGCATTAATCATAAGAAATCCTCCAGCAGTGTCCGTTGATAAGCGATCAACCACTGTAGATAATTTACATATTTTCTTTGAGTTCAGAATTATTCCCACTGAAGGTATCAATGCACCGAATATATCACCTACAATTTCAGAAAAACTAGCTCTTTTACTACGTGTTAATTCACTATTATTTTCATTGCTCCCAGTGTTTCTTTTTACGTGGTATATTTTTGGAAATACTATTCCAAAATAACAACTTCCATACCATTGTGCAGGAAGCCTAAAGTAAGCCTTATTCCCACACACATAATAGATTCCAGGAAAAACTGAATCTGTTCCTCCTTTCAGTCCCCAACCTCCAAGAATTAAGAAATTATGTTCACATTCACTAGTACCGATGAAAATATTGTTATACTCAGTCTTTAACCTATGTAGACAAATTTCCCTGTCTTTACAAAATCCAGAGCCATAGCAGCTTGAGCCTTGCCAGGTGTGTAACTACCCTCTTTCTCAGCCCAAGGTGGCAGATGAGCCTTATGCTCAGATGCTTTCTTTTGGAAATCTTGTCTTCTATTTTCTACTAAATTTAAAAATATATTTTCTTCTTCATGTAACGAACATGTTAGATTGCTTCTATGTGCATGTGTTATGTCTATTGATTTCATCGTTAAGAAAAATTCTCCCATAAATTGTGCATCTTTACTACTAAGCACTGGATTCATATTCTTTCGAATCGGAACCTCAGAAAATATCACATCCATGTCTGAATAATAGTACTGAAGTCTCCCTGTTCTATAAAATAAACTAGTCAATACACTACATGATATGCCATAAGTTAATGGTAAATGATGATATGTTAATCCTTCAGCTACTGATTCGGGTAATTTCATACAGACATAACAATTACTAACTTCCATGGTATCTACATATTGAAATAATAATTTTGTGAAAACATTCAAACTAGTGTCGTTATCTGTTACCTCATGATGAAACTCTGGTTCATCTTCTGCCTTTAATTCTACTCTATTACTTTTCAAGTTATCTATCCTTCCCTTCGTTTCGTTGTTAATCTTTTTATCCATAATCAGAAGGTAAGGAATTGCTACAATCACAACTAACCATACTACAAGCACCACTACTAGACTACATATGTATATAGCACAGCATCTTTTACAACATTTCCGTTTCGGTCTCCCAGAAACTCTGTCGTCAGGCATTTTGACAAGGAAGATTTCTCTTCTTATCTTTTCTTTTTCAAGACTTTACTGTTATCAAGGTGGTTTTATTTCTTTTTCATAAGTCAGTTCCGCACTTGTTCCTTCGTCACCACTTTCACTTGACTCTGAACTCTCGTAGTCTTCAAGGATTATATAAATCCAATCAGGACCTTTAAATTTATTGTTCACAAGTTTCAGTCTTTTGCTTTTTCGTTTTTCAGTTCCACTTGTTTGTCCGGTTAGGCTTGTTACTTCATTTACTTGTTCTGGATCTTCACTTCTGGTTCTTATATGGTATTTCACTCTTTTAATGACACTAGGCCAATGATCACCTTTTCTGATCTTCTTTGTTTGCACTGTCTCTTCACTTCTTATTTCTTCTTCAGAAATTCTTTTATTTTCAAGTTGTGACACAGTTTGGTTTTCTTCGATTTCGGTTTCTTCTTCTATTTGTTCTTTTTCAGGTCTTATTGGTTTCTCTTCAGCTGCTCCACTGTGAGTTTCCAGTAACTGACCTTGTTCTGCATTTACGTCTTTATGCTTGAGATTCTCGTGATCTTCTTCTTGAATGTATTTTTCTAGATCTAACTCTTTCTGTACAGGGCTTATTGCACTTTGTACTTCTGCAGCCTGACCGCGTTCTTCTAGACCTGTCTGTCCCTGCTCAAATTTTGTTGTTTCGTTGTTGATTTGAGCCCAATTTCCTCTCCCTATCTGATCCTGCTCAGGTTCTCTTATTGTTTCATTTTCCTCCTCCTGAGCTGCTTCTTCTTCACCTATCTCATCTTCTTTAATTTCTTCTAAATTTGTTTGGCTTCTTGTTCTGTTGTAAACTTCAGATATTTCAACCACTGTTATCCAGTCCTGACTTGTGCTCGGTTGTTCTTCTTCTTCAGCTTCCCTCGAATCTCGCACCTGAGACTCTTCGGCTGGGCAACCTTCAGCTTCCTCAGTTATCGATACTGTCTGAGGATTTTCTTCTTCAGGGTCTGGTACTCTTTTGGTGTGGCTTACATGAATCCAATTAGGCAATCCTGCACATTTCACTGCTGTGTTCGTAACTAGTATGACCTGACAAGGTTCGCCCCACCTGGGTGATAGACACGTTTCTCTGGTGTGATGCTTCACTACCACCCAGTCTCCAGGGTTCAGATCATGCTCTTGTTCTGGCTGCCTGGAAACTGCGTCTTCCCCAACCTGGTGAGAGACAGAACACACTAGGTCAGCCAATCCTTTGCAATAATCCAGAACCATATCATCAGTTATATTCAGCAGTTTACTTGTAGGAACATGTGCTTGTCTCATTGCTCTTCCCATGATTATTTCGTGCGGACTCAATCCGGTATTTCTATCAGGAATGCTTCTGAGTCCCATTAACACAAGTGGCAATGCATCTGGCCAATCTAATGATGTTGATGCACACATTTTTGCCAGTCTGGGTTTTATTGTGCCATTTATTTGTTCAACCACTCCAGAAGCCTCTGGGCGATATGCACAGTGCAATTTTTGCTCAATCTGGAATGCTTCGCAGATTATTCTGATCACATCGTTGTTGAAGTGCCCTCCTCTATCTGATTCCAAAGTTACTGGGAAACCGAACCTAGGAATGATTTCTCGTAGTAACAGCTTTGCGACTGTAATACTGTCATTCCTTCTGGTAGGGTAAGCCTCCACCCACTTTGAAAACAGACACACTATGACAAGTACATATTTTAGTCCCCTACATGGAGGTAACTGAATAAAATCAAGCTGCAATCTCACAAATGGACCCTCTGTCTTTCCAATTTTCCCAAAACCAATTACTGTTTTCCTTCCTGGATTATTCATTTGGCAAGTTAAACATCTCTGGCAAAGACTCTCTGCTGCAGCCCTAAACCTTGGATTGTACCAATTTTGTCTGAAGAGCCTAATCATAGCATCTCTCCCTACATGTGTGTCTCCATGATACATTCTGCCCATTTGTGAAATCAGACAGTCGGGCATGACTGGTCTGCCATCGGTATAAATCCACACATCGTCATCTGCCCTTTGAGAACATCCCAATTTAATCCACGCATTTCTTTCATTCTCATCAGCATCGTCTTGCAGTCTTTTCACATCATTCCATGTTTCAGGTGGTGCATATAGCATAAGTTGGCAGCTGATTCCCATCCTTTCAACCCTTTTATTTACTGACAACCTGTTCTTGGCACAGTGTTGAGCCACCAAATCTGCATATCTGTTACCGACTACCACCCAGTCATCTCCTGACTGGTGTGCGGCACACTTCACCACAGCCAATTCTTTTGGTGACTGTATTGCTTCCAACAGTTCCTTTACAAACTGTCCATTTTTAATAGGGAATCCTGAAGAAGTCATGAAATCCCTCTGCATCCACAGTTGGCCAAAATCATGCACAACCCCATAACCATATTGACTATCTGTAAATATAGTTATTTTCTGATTCCTCCCAATTTTGCAGGCTTTAATTAAAGCAATTAATTCAGCTACTTGTGCAGATTTGACCCCTGGTAAATAAGATGCTTCGACTATTCCAGTTAATTCGCATACTGCATATGCTGCACTTAGTTTACCATCTTCATGCCTTTGGCATGAACCGTCCACAAACAGCTCCCTGTCTGGTTCTCTGAGAGGCAGTTCCTGTATATCAGGACGCGGTTTTGTGCACAATTCTGTGACTTGTAAACAATCATGTTCCTCTTCATCGTCTTTAACTTCTTCATGATACGGGTCTGGTAATAATGTAGCAGGGTTTACAATTGTGCACCTGACAATAGTTACATTTTCAGCACCTAAAATTATTCTTTCATATTTAGTCAGCCGACTAGGAGTAAGATGCTGAGTTCTGGTTCTTGTCAACAGAATCACAACTGAGTGTGGAACAAACACTTTTACAGGATGTCCCATTACAATTGATTCACTTTGCTCAATGCTCAAACAGGTAGCAGCTACTGCTTTTAAGCAACCTGGCAACGCTGCTGCCACTGGGTCTAACGTAGCAGAAAAGTATGCTATAGGACGTCTGTCCAAACCATGTCTCTGAGTTAGGACTGAAAGTGCACAATTTTCTCTCTCATGACAGAATAATGCGAATCCTCTTGTATAATCAGGCATGCCTAGAGCAGGTGCTTCACACAAAGCACTTCTCAATTTTACAAAAGCTCCTACGCTCTCATCATCCCATTCAACTGGGTCCTTTGCCTTCTTTTTCGTCATTTGAATCAATGGTTTTGCTAGCAGAGAAAACCCTACTATCCACTGCCGACAATATCCCACTATTCCAAGGAACATTGTCACTTCTCTTTGAGTTACAGGCATTTGCATTCTTTTGATTAATTTTACTCTTTCAGAAGTTATCCTTCTTTTTCCCCTCTCAATTTGGTGTCCTAGATATTTAACTGCTGTTGTACAAAACTGTAGTTTTTCAGGCGAAACTTTATGCCCTTCTTCTGCCAAGTGATTTAATAGTGCAATGGAGTCGACAACACAGTCCTCTCTAGTGTTAGATGCCACTATCAGATCATCTATATACTGCACTAAGACTGAACTTCCTGGCATTACTAGCTTTTCTAAGCACTTTTTCAATATTTGATTAAAGATGGAAGGACTCTCTGTGTACCCTTGAGGAACACGATTCCATACATATACTTTGTTCTCAAATTTAAATGAAAAAAGATACTGGCTATCTGGATGCAATGGTATGGAAAAGAATGCTTGACATAAGTCAATCACAGTAAACCATCCTGCACTCCAGGGAATCTGGTATAGGATTACTGCAGGATTTGGCACTATAGGACAACAAGGTTCCACAATTTTATTTATTTTGCGTAAATCCTGAACAATCCTATACTTTCCACTAGGTTTCTTCAAACCCATTATTGGTGAATTACAAGGGCTACTCATTACTTCTTTTAATATGCCTTGTTTTACCATTCTGTTAATTTCCTCAATAACTCCTGCTTTTACTTCAGCACTCATTTTGTACTGTCTGGTATTTGGAAAAATTGCACCTTCTTTTACAATGACTTTTACTGGGTCTATTTTGGCCATTAGTCCTACTTCTTTCCCGGTGAAATCCCATACTATGGAATTTACTGTAGTTCTTAATTCTTCTGGCAACTCGTCTTTTGTTATTAAAGAGAACATCTCATCTACCTCTGTACCTTGCTTTGCAATCATAATTTTGTATACATGGTCTTCATCCGGGGTCTGAACTGCAACACCATCCGGTGTGCAGAAAATTGTGCAGTTCATTTTACACAACAAATCTCGGCCCAATAAATTCACTGGACTGGAATCACACACTACAAACTGATGCATTTCTCTAAAATTTCCAATTTTTACTTCCATTGGTTCGGTAAGAGGTGTTTTAATTTTACGATTGGTCACACCCACAACTTGGATAGCTTCTCCAGAGAGAGGGAGGTCTGGGATGTCTGATGTTCTCACAGTAGACCTGGTAGCACCGGTGTCCAAAAGGAAAGTGATATCGTTACCTCTTACTTTCCCTTCAACATATGGACCTGACCTGTCTACCGGCAAGGATGCACCAAGTACGCACTCCTTCTTCCCCTCTCCTAGGCACCGTCACTGATTATATGAACAAAAATCATCCTGTAAAAGAAATTGTGAAGTTACATAATCATTCTTACCACTTCCTCCTTGATATCCGACGTCTGTACCGTGCTTTGCTCTGCTTACATTACCCTGTATAGGTGCAGGTGGTAACTGACTCTGAGGATTTATACCCTGCTGTGAGTCGTTCTGTGTCTGTGGATTTAAATTATGATTTGGGCCATTATTATTTTGAATCTTTTTACATTCGTTCTTCCAATGCCCCAACTTTCCGTATCCATGACAAGGAAATTTCTTTTTAGCCTCTTCTCTACTCTTTCGTCCTCTCATTTTATTACCATTTCCTGTGTCACCATTTGTTCCAGAATCTTTTCCCTGATTATCAGTTGGATTATCCAAATTAATTCCCTGTCGCTCAGCCATTTTCACTTGACCCCACATCACTTTCTCTTGTAATTTCTTGTGTCTATCCCCAATATCGTCTCCACAATATTTCGCATATTTCAAAATCTCGTCTATGGGTTTCCCTTGCCAGCACAACATGTGCTGCTTAATCATCTGACAAATCTCTGGTTTTAATCCATAAACAAATCGGTAAACAAACTGACTCATGTTTTTATCTCCAATGTCCTCAAATCCACTATACTGTTTAAATACCTGCAATAAACGTTCATAATAGGCATGTACCGATTCACTGGCTTCTTGAGTAGTTCTATTTTCACCCAATCCGTTTCTTTTGGTGGTATTTTCCCTTTCAAGTAAGTTATTACCTGCTGATACTTTTTCATTACATCACTTGATGGAGCACCTGTCTTTGGATCTCTAGGATACTCTTCACTCGGCCAATCAACTGTGATTTTACAATCTGTCCACAAATCGGCAGGTACCACTATGTCAAACAAACCATCTAAGTCCTTCAACAATACTTTTGACACTTTCACAAACCTCTCAACCTGCTTGTACCATTCAATGGGCTTTTCTCTCAACTTGGGAAAATCATTCGTAAATGACAGAATATCCTGTCTACTCCATGGGACATGAACATAACCTCCTCCAGGAACTTCTCGCATCGGATACATTTGATCTGCTTTCCCTGTTTCCTTCATTAAGTATTCAGAAGTTGTTCTACTGTACCGTGCCTCTTCCTTTTTCTTTGTCCATCTAACTTTCCATTTATCTAAGTCTCCCCATTTCTGTAAAACTGTCATTAATTCTTTTACTTGTAGTTTTCGACCAGAGGCATTCATGTTTTCTAAATCTTTGTCAGAGAAGTGTGCTCTATAGGGTTTCTGTAGCACTTTTGACTTCCCTATTTCAATTCCCATCTGCAAGGCCAAATCTGATAATTTTTCATGAAATATCTTTACATTTCTAGTGATGTTTCTGCAGACGAACAATAGTTCTTCTTCATCGTAAGTGTTTAAACCATCTACTCCCACATTTCCTGCTATCATTTCTTCTAACTCGACTTTTAATTTGTAGATGTCCATGATCTTTGGGGGTGAACTCTGTCTGTCTGATCCTTGTGCCCATCTTTCTAAGTCTTCTGGTGTAACTACTGTGGCACTCTTAGTTCCAGATGATGTTACTATATTTACATTTTTAGAGCAACCAGGTGTTATTCTTCTAGGAGTGCTATTTACAGATCCTTGAATAGGTAAATCCATTAAGGATATCATAGATTCACAATCACTGATTTGATCATCAATTATTACAGGTTCAGGTTTAGGAATTTCTACAGGTGTAGGCATTACCAATGGTTTCGGGCAATTTTCTTTGTTACCATATAAAGGAACTACTGGACCAATCGTTACAGGTATGGTCAGGGAATCAGGATGTACATTTAATTGTGTTATTTTCTGTATCAATTCTGCTCTGTTTTTCTCTATAGCTTCCTTCTCTTTATCCTGAAGTACCCTATTAACTTGTGGATTGTGTAATACTTGCGGTACTAATGGTATCTTTAAAAGTGGTGCACTTGGTGTACATCCACTTGTCCCTTCCTGATATGGTGGTGGATTCTTTAATATTTCTTCCATAAATTCGTCTTTAGAGTCTCCAAGCCCTGTCAAATGTTTTGTCTTTTCTGTACATTTACTCCCTAACAAGTCTTCTACCGTTAATATTGGATACAAACCTTCTGTAAGCATCGCTCTTCTCCACTGCTTCATTTGACCGTCCCTTGACTCATTTTGGTATCTAGGGAAAAATCCCCGATAACCCCTACTGCTTCTCGCTCGGTCACGTTCGAATGCCTCGGTTTCCCATTCTTCTAAGGCTTCGTATTGAGTTAATCTCGGTCTAGGTTCTAAATCATTCATCCTCAATCTCAAATTTTGAAGAATTCTCCCATTGAAAGTGCCATTCTCTGGGAATGCTAATATTCCATCATTTTTGGTATATTCTATCCAATTTTCTAACCATACGCAAGTATGATAACCTCTCTCCATCATCATGAATGAAGCGGGCGTTTTTGCTGGTGGAATAATAATACCTTCTCTAGTTTTGATGGGTTTATCTTTCTTAAAATAATTTTTAACCTTCTGTAGAAATGACATTTTTCTCTTTTCTCCATACATTTTGGGAAAATATCTATATATCGAATTATATTCTGCAAATCCTAAGAATCTCTTGTCTGGACGGGTTCCTGTTAAGGTCGGATCACGTTTCCACATATATCTCCCACTTATCCACTAAGACTTCGGCTTCTATCCTACCAACCAATTAAATTCCAACTAACATTTGTCTCTGAACCAATCCTAGCGCGGCTTTTCAGTGACGTCTATCTGACGACCCCTCCTTTACAATCTGCGCTTTTCTGTCCCTCGCTGTTTCGACCAATCCCAGCGCGACACCTGTGACGTCAGTATTACTCCTGACTACTGACCCCTCCTTTACAAGAGTCTTTCCACACCCGCTGTTTTAACCAATCCCAGCGCGGCGTTTTGTGATGTCAACTTCCTCTCCGGCAGCTGACCCTCCCTTTACAAAATCGTACGCAAAACTTTATTTTCTGTGTACTTCTTATTAAAATTCAGTAACAACATAAAAACATTTGCTATCGTGTCAGTTTCGCTAACTTGAAAGAATAGTTTCTCTCTCACACTTAGTAAAACCTTTCCGTTTACTAAACATACACTACGAGTAAAATCCTTCCGTTTACTCTTCACGTAAGCTTCAGAAATACCTGTTACTTCTTCAATGTTACCCTTTCTAGGTGATATAACATCAGATTTTCACCAGCGTATTCCTTTGCTGTCACTCACACACACAGAGTCCCTAACGAGTACTGATAGCCCTGCTTAACTTTTCAGTACTATTTCTGCCTGACAGATAACCTCACTGCAGTATGGCTTTCACTTACCATCCGCTATTCAATTTTTCCCCAGGGAATTCTGGACAACATAAAACAAAACTCTTGAACAAACGGATGTTAATTTAAACGAATAAAATTCTCATTACCCAATTAACAAAGTACAACCATAACCATCCTCTGATAACCAGAAAACTGATCCAGCGGGTTACTAGCAACAAGCATTCATACACCGAATACTCACCTGGGCCCATTCATTCATACTATGCTAGCAATTTCCGCTGGTGGGTCAGTTGTACTCTTTATCAAAATCCCTGCTACCAATTACTTTTCTGATTGAAGAGTAATGACTTACCAATGGACCCTTTGCTAATTGGGAAGTTTAAAATGAGTGACGTTCATTACAATTCATAAATTCTAAAATAATCACTGAGTCAAGAAGTTTTAAAATGTTTATCTAAAGTTTTAGCAGAGTAAAATACAGAACCACATGATACTTAATCGTATATCAAGGATGAAGCATAATAATCAATTATCGATCAATGACGGTTCCTCAGAAAGAAGAAGATAGAGACAGCAGCACAACTAAAAGTTGCATTTATATTAACCTAAAAGTGCGAGACACCAAACCCCTTGGCCAAGGAGTTGGAAAGATAGGTCTCAGGAAGGATGAAGAGCAAAGACCTCCGGACCAGGTTCAGGACAGGACAGGTGACCTCTCTATCAACGACGCCTGCGTCGTTCCCCTCTCTGGTACTTCGCTTCTCCTCGATTTCTCCCGTGTCTTCCTTTAATGGACTCTGCCGCCCCCACCTCAGGACCTCTCTGGACAGCGGTTCAGTCTGCAATCGATCAGCTCGTTCTGTGGTTCTCCCAGCTGACAGCCTTAATGCCTTAAGCTAATGCTAATTCTAATTCTATATCTATTATACCCTTCTACGCCCATGTACCTCCCATTAATGTTGCAAAATATGGGACCACTACTTCTAATTGGACGGGGACAGGGGGTTGATCCTCACACCATGTCACTTTAGTTCAATTTCTTTAAGCCCATTTTTTTAAAGTACCGCCCATCACAATTAATACATTTGCTTTATTTCCCACCCGTTTCCCATTGATTCAGCAACACATTTTTGTATACAATTGTATCGTTTTCAGGTACATTTCGGAAGAACTTGTGAACCAGGCTTCGCGACCTTGGAGAGCTTCCAAGTTGACTTCATCGCTTCCTTTGGTCAGCCTTTCAGGGCGCATGTGCAGAACCAATGTCTCTTGTTAGACTTGGCATCTTTTGGCGTGTTTCCCCTGACTTTTTGCTTTCTGACCTCCCGGTTTTGACTCTGTTTTTGCTGGTGTGATGATTCTGCGCACTTTCCTCACTGCGGTCCAGTGGGAAAGTGCAAGTGCTCCTGTATAAAATGTGTTATGGATTGGTGTTTCCATGATTGGCCTATTTGGTTTATGTGTCAGTCCCTTGTAAAGTGCACTGCGAGTGCCAGGGCCTATAGACCAAATGCTGTTGGTGGGCTGCAGCACTGGATTGGGCCACCCACGCAAACAGCCCGTAAAGTGTAACTCGGGCCTGCCATCGCAGAGCCTGTGCGCAGCCTGAGGCTGCCATGTCGACTTGGCAAGTGCACACACTTGCAAGTCCCTAAACCTTCCCTTTGCTACATGTTAGTCACCCCTAAGGTAGGCCCAAGGTACCCCTGTGGGCAGGGTGCGTTGTACGCGAAAGGTAGGACATGCCCGGGTGTGTGCGGCATGTCCTGATAGTGAATTACAGCCTAGTTCGTTTTTCACTATTGCAAGGCTACCTGTTCCCCCTAGGCCAGAACGGGCAGTTTTGATTATTACAGCTTATAATCCTAACTGACCCCGGGAACATGGTAGAAATTCGAGTTTAGTATGCCTGGACTCAGAATGATAAAATGCAGCTTTTAGTAAGGTTGGTTTTAACATTCTGTGTTTGAAAATACCACTTTTAGAAAGTAGGTATTTTCTTGTCTAACCATCCAAGCCTGCCTCTGCGAGATTGTGTATTCCGTGTCTGGAATGTGAGTGACAGGGGCTGGGGGATGCCAGGAGACAGGGTGAGTCAGCGCAGGGCTGAATAGCCAGATCGACCTGTAGATGGGTGGGAGGGGTCGCACCTGGGCCCTGAATAGGACAGTGCCTTCCCTCCACAATGCTGGCTCCACTTCCTGTGGTGCGTCTGATGTCCCTGGCCTACTCACTGAAAGAAGGGACGGAGACTTGTCAACAAAGTGCTCCAGAACTGGTTTGGACTAGGCGAAGGCCTCTCTGCCTTCAGAGAACAAAGGAATTTGGGATATAAATATTGGGGCCCTGACCCCATGAATTTAGATCTCGCTGGAATCAAGGAACCTGCCAAGACGAAGAGCTGGAAGAGCTGCCAGGAGGAGTACTGCCCCGTTGCTGTGTTGTTGCTTTGTTGGGTTGGCCTGCAGTTGCTGCTTCTGTCTTGGGCAGTGAAAGGACTGGACTGAACTTTCTACAAACTTGTGCTGAGTATCTCCAAGGGCCTGAAACCGAGCTGGCCTCCTGTTAAGAAGTCTCAGGGACTACAAAGACTTCACAAGCCTCTGGGTACCGCTTCTGGAACGCTGTTTCAGTTGCCACAGAGGAAGGGAACCGCAACCGACTCCGTCAACCGAATCCATCCCTGGCCGGTGACCTGTTTGCACCGCAGACCGCATCGCCCCGCTTCGCATCGCAACCCTGGTCTCACCGTGGGCGACGTCCGACGCCGCCAACATCGAGCCGCTGCTTGCACCGTGACCTGTGGGCACCGCAGTTCGCATCGCATCGCTTCACTGGGCCAGCCGGACCAGACCGACACTGTCGCTGCAACTGGCTCAAGAGTCGAGACCGCACCGCATTTGGGGCACCGCTCGCACGTCTGCGACGCACCGCTCCGACTCGCACCGCTGTCCGACGCCAGCTCCCGCACTCCGGCTAGGTCGCCTGCATCGCAACCTGTCAGCACCGCATCGAGCATCGTCTCGCCCTGCATCGCACGCCTTGGACTCACCGACTCCGTCTGCACGACGCTCATCGAGCCGCTGCCTGCACCGCATCGAGGGACACCGCACCTTGCATCGCTCCGTCTTGCACCGCAACCGCGACGAACGCCGACCGGCTCGTACACTCCGTACCAGCCACAACGAGAAAAGGTACTGTGACCGAGTCTGTTCACGACTCTGCTGGCCCATATCGACGCGGTCGGCTGGAACTGTTAGACTCTGTGGTTCTCAGCATCACGGTAGGCTCGGACGGAGCTACCGACTCGTACGAACTTTGCTTTTGTGCTATTCCTGCAAAGAAGAAGTTAACGTATCAAGTATTCATTCGTAAAGTATAGTATTGTGGATTTTTGTCGTAATTGGTCTTGTCTTGAGTATATAAAATATTGGTTATTTTTCTAAGCTGGTGTGGTGTCCGTTTGTAGTGCTTACACTGTATTACTGTTGGTTATGTGCAAATGCTTTACACACTGCCTCTGAATTAAGCCTGACTGCTCGTGCCAAGCTACCACGAGGGTGAGCAGGGGTTACTTCACGAGTGTAACAACCCTTACCCTGACTAGGAAGAAGGGTCCCTACTTGGACAAAGGTGCAAGCCCTTGCCAACTAGAGATCCCATTTCTAACATTGGTTGTCAGCGGTGAGGATAGGACTTGTGTTTGCACTTGACTTACAGTGATTGGTGTGCACTACTACCATATCGCAGACCATTACGTACCACATACTGGTTCTTTTTCTTTTGGCCTATTTTTGATCTTGCCAGTTTCAACTCACGACTTTTGTCATGCCTGAATCAATTGCATCATCCGTTGCATCTCTGGAAGTTATCTTTGAGGAGGACAGGTTGGAGTCCTACGCCGTAAAGGAGTTACGAGCGATTTGTAAAAACCTGAAAGTCCAAATTAAAGGCCTCACAAGGAAGGAGGAGCTACAGAAGGCGCTGAGGGCCTGGGTAGCAGCCAGACATGCCAATGGGCAGCCTGGTGATCTCAGTGAGGAGGCGGAGGAGCCTATTTCCAGGGTGGATGTGCTTTTGGGTAGGGGGAACCCGCCAGGTCGGGCAGCAGCAGTCTGTCGCCAGAGGAGCTGGAGGACAGGCGGGAGGCAAGGCAGTTCGAGCTGCAGAAGCTCAGGCTGGAGAGTGAGCGGGAGGAGAAGAGATTGGCCATAGAGGAGAGGAAGATGCTCTTAGAGCATGAGAGAGAACTGAAGGAGCTAGAACTTAGGAGTAAGTCAGGCTCAGATGGTGGCAGCAATTCGTCCAGAAAGGCAGACAGGATTGTGCACATTCCCAAGAACGTAGGCAAGGAGTTCAAGAAGGGGGATGACATACAAAGGTGGTTCCAGGGTTATGAGGCAGCCATACACATGAATGGGGTCCCTGAGGAGAATTGGGGAGCAGGATTGTGGCCACTTTTCCCGGAAGAAGCAAGGGATGCTCTGATAGCTTTGGGTAAGGGGTATCACCTCACCTATGCTGACATGAAGGATGCCTTTCTCACGAAGTATGGTCTTACTCCTGAAAAGTACAGGGATCAGTTCAGGTCCAGTAAGAAGTCTGATGTCAACACTTGGTTGGAATGTGTGGATGTGTTCTGCAGGTCTCTGGATGGTTGGGTGAAGGGCAGTAGTGTAACAGATTTTCAGGGGCTCTACAACTTGATTGCATGGGAGCACTTGTCTAGTCTATGTTTTGCAGATCTGCGCCAGCACCTAGTTGATAGTAAGCTAACTGACCCCAGGAAGCTTGCTATGGAAGCGGACCGCTGGGTGAGTACCAGGGTCCACAAGAAAGCGTTTGGGGAGACTCAGCCAAAGGTGGGCAGGGTCCCCAGCAGAAAGGTGGGGGGACAAGGGTAAAGCACAGGAGTTCTCTAAAGGGCCCCAAACTAGTACCCAGGGTAAAGGTTCCCAGCCCCCGGTGATAAGAAGAAAGGGGTCTCTACAGGGAAGCCTGTTGAGACCGGCCCCCATAAGTGTTATGCATGTGACCAGGTAGGTCACTTTAAGGGGGACCCCAAGTGCCCGAAGGGGACACAGCCACCCACCGGTGGACAGTCCAAAGTGTTGGCTAGTGTAGCGCTTGGGGAGGAGGGGTGCCCACAGGAGGGTGGGGATCCCGCAGAAATGACCCTTGTCTCACTCGGGGACAGTGAGATGGTCCCAGGAAACCAGGTGCCCCCTAACACAAAGAAATATAGCACCTGGGTGACCATTAATGGGAACAGGGTAGAGGCTCTCAGAGATACTGGAGCCAGTGTGACCTCAGTCCGGTGTCACCTGGTGTCTGAGAAGCAAGTAGTCCCAGGAGCATTCCACCAAGTAGTTGCTGTCGACAACTCAGAGCGCCAATGTATGGTGGCGCAGGTTCCCTTTGAATGGGGGGGTCTCAGGTCCCTTAAGGGTGGTTGTGAGCCCTACCATGCCTGTAGATTGTCTGCTAGGAAACGACCTGGAGCAGTCCTCATGGAAGGAGGTTGAGCTCAGGTCCCACTTGGAGATGCTTGGGTTGCCAGAGTGGGCATGCGTGTCTACTCGGTCAATGGCAGCCAGAGAGGGTGATCAAAAGGACTTGGAGCCTGAAACAGTGGCCCAAGTCCCTGCCAAGAGGAAGGGCAGGGGCGCGGGAAACCGGCCCCCGAAGTTCCCACGGACCGGGAGGAGGCGGACCTCGAGGGGGACGCCCGGTGCCTACAGGGGAGCAAGTAGCCGAACTGGGAGACATCTCTGAGCTGACCCATTGGCAGCAAGAAGGGGGTCCCACCAGGGAGGAGTTCTGCAGGGAGCAGAACGAGTGCCCTACTCTGGAGGGTCTGCGGCGGCAGGCTGCAGACCAGGCAGCTGGTAATCAGTCCGGGTCACATCTGATCTACTGGGAGAGTGGTCTCCTATACAGTGAGCCTAAGGTTGCTGAGCCTGGGTCAGCCCGTGTGCTGGTGGTACCCCAGCGCTTCAGGACCTTCCTACTGGGTCTGGCTCATGACGTACCTTTGGCAGGACATTTGGGGCAGGACAAGACCTTTGACAGGCTTGTCACCCACTTCTTTTGGCCCCAAATGCGAAGGCAGTCAGATGCACACTGCAGGTCTTGCCAAACTTGCCAGGCAAGTGGTAAGAGTGGGAGGAAGGTCAAAGCTCCTCTCCAACCTTTTCTGGTTGTTGGAACACCCTTTGAAAGGGTAGGGATGGATATTGTGGGGCCACTGGATCCCAAGATAGCCATGGGCAACAGGTACATCCTGGTCTTGGTGGACCATGCCACCCGGTACCCGGAGGCAATCCCTCTCAGGACAACGACGGCGCCAGTGGTGGGCCGGGCGTTAATGGGGATCTTTTCCCGTGTGGGATTCCCCAGAGAGGTGGTTTCTGATAGGGGGACCAATTTCATATCGAAGTATATGACATCCCTGTGGAAGGAGTGTGGGGTAACCTACAAGTTCACCACTCCTTACCACCCACAAGGAAACGGTCTGGTGGAGAGATTCAACCAGACCTTGAAAGGCATGATCAAGGGTCTAACAGAACCCATGAGGCGTAAGTGGGACGTCCTCTTGCCATGCCTACTCTTTGCATACAGGGAGGTGCCTCAGAAGTCTCTTGGGTACAGCCCCTTTGAGCTCCTGTATGGCCACCCTGTCAGAGGACCTCTGAGTTTGGTTAAGGAAGGCTGGGAGGCAGCTCCCAGGAAAACTCCCCAGGATGTATTTAGCTACATGCTGGCCTTTAGAAACCAAACTGCCCGCTTCAGGAAACTCGCTCAGGCGAACCTAGAAGCAAGCCAGGAAGAAATGAAGAGATGGTATGACCAGAACGCCACTCTGGTCGAATTTCAACCTGGACAAAAAGTGTGGGTCATGGCCCCAGTAGCACCTTGTGCCTTGCAGGACAAGTGGACTGGGCCATATGAGGTAAAGGAGCGCAAAAGTGACGTCACCTACCTGGTGGATTTGCAGGCTCCAAGGAACCCTTTGAGGGTCCTTCACGTGAACCGCCTCAAGCCCCACTTCGAGAGGTCCGAAGTGAGTATGCTCTTGGCGACAGATGATGGGGTGGAAGAGGAGAGCGAGCCTCTCCCTGACCTCCTGTCTACCAAGGAGCATGATGGGTCAGTAGAGGGTGTGATCCTCTCCCCTACTCTGACTCAGGAGCAGCAGGGGGCTGTCGCCAGTTGTTGGGACAGTTCGCCCCGCTGTTCTCTCTGACCCCCGGTGTTACTCACTGGTGTACCCATGACGTGGACACCGGTGACAGCCATCCTGTGAAGCACAAGATTTACAGGTTGACTGACCGGGTCAGAGCCAGCATCAAGGAGGAGGTCTCTAAGATGTTGGCATTAGGGGTGATTGAGCCCTCCCACAGTCCTTGGGCCAGCCCAGTGGTATTGGTCCCAAAGGCTGCGGCGCCCGGTGCCACTCCAGAACTCCGGTTTTGTGTGGACTACCGTGGGCTCAATGCCGTCACCAGGACTGACGCGCACCCCATCCCCAGAGCTGATGAGCTCATTGATCGGTTGGGAGCTGCCCGGTTCCTCAGCACGTTTGATTTAACGTCTGGGTACTGGCAGATTGCCTTAACCGATGGGGCCAAGGAGAGATCAGCATTCTCAACCCCAGAAGGTCATTACCAATTCCGGGTGATGCCCTTTGGGTTGAAGAATGCCCCTGCCACCTTTCAGAGGTTGGTCAATCAGGTGTTGGCCGGGCTGGAGGATTTCAGTGCCGCCTACCTGGATGACATTGCTGTGTTCAGTTCCAGCTGGGAAGAACATTTACAGCACCTTGAGAAAGTGTTGAGGGCTCTGCAAGGTGCAGGCCTCACGATCAAGGCCAGTAAGTGCCAGATCGGGCAGGGTTCTGTGGTGTACTTGGGACACCAGGTAGGAAGCGGCCAGGTGGCGCCCCTACAACCCAAGATTGACACCATTCTGGCTTGGGAGCCCCCAAGACCCAGACAGAGGTGAGAGCCTTCTTAGGTCTCACCGGCTATTATAGGAGATTTGTTAAGGGCTATGGCACCATCGTTGCCCCCTTAACAGAGCTGACCTCTAAGAGGCAGCCCAGGAAAGTGATCTGGACTGAGTCCTGCCAGAAAGCTTTTGATGCACTGAAGGCAGCCATGTGCACGGCGCCCGTGCTCAAGGCACCTGACTTCTCCAAGGAATTTGTCGTGCAGACTGACGCTTCAGAGCATGGTGTGGGAGCGGTGCTCTCACAACTGAACGAAGAGGGCCTGGATCAGCCTGTAGTCTTCCTTAGCAGGAGACTACTTCCCAGGGAACAGAGGTGGAGTGCCATAGAAAGGGAAGCTTTTGCTGTGGTCTGGGCGCTGAAGAAGTTGAGACCATACCTGTTTGGGACTCACTTCCGGGTTCAGACAGACCACAGGCCCCTCAGATGGTTGATGCAAATGAGGGCGAGAATCCAAAACTGCTGAGGTGGTCCATCTCCCTACAGGGAATGGACTTTACGGTGGAACACCGTCCTGGTACAGAACACGCCAACGCAGATGGTCTGTCCAGGTTCTTCCGCTTTAGTGAAGAGAACTCCAATGGGGTTGGGTAGTTCTCCCTACTTTCAGCTGGAGGGGACATGTGTTAGACTTGGCATCTTTTGGCGTGTTTCCCCTGACTTTTTGCTTTCTGACCTCCCGGTTTTGACTCTGTTTTTGCTGGTGTGATGATTCTGCGCACTTTCCTCACTGCGGTCCAGTGGGAAAGTGCAAGTGCTCCTGTATAAAATGTGTTATGGATTGGTGTTTCCATGATTGGCCTATTTGGTTTATGTGTCAGTCCCTTGTAAAGTGCACTGCGAGTGCCAGGGCCTATAGACCAAATGCTGTTGGTGGGCTGCAGCACTGGATTGGGCCACCCACGCAAACAGCCCGTAAAGTGTAACTCGGGCCTGCCATCGCAGAGCCTGTGCGCAGCCTGAGGCTGCCATGTCGACTTGGCAAGTGCACACACTTGCAAGTCCCTAAACCTTCCCTTTGCTACATGTTAGTCACCCCTAAGGTAGGCCCAAGGTACCCCTGTGGGCAGGGTGCGTTGTACGCGAAAGGTAGGACATGCCCGGGTGTGTGCGGCATGTCCTGATAGTGAATTACAGCCTAGTTCGTTTTTCACTATTGCAAGGCTACCTGTTCCCCCTAGGCCAGAACGGGCAGTTTTGATTATTACAGCTTATAATCCTAACTGACCCCGGGAACATGGTAGAAATTCGAGTTTAGTATGCCTGGACTCAGAATGATAAAATGCAGCTTTTAGTAAGGTTGGTTTTAACATTCTGTGTTTGAAAATACCACTTTTAGAAAGTAGGTATTTTCTTGTCTAACCATCCAAGCCTGCCTCTGCGAGATTGTGTATTCCGTGTCTGGAATGTGAGTGACAGGGGCTGGGGGATGCCAGGAGACAGGGTGAGTCAGCGCAGGGCTGAATAGCCAGATCGACCTGTAGATGGGTGGGAGGGGTCGCACCTGGGCCCTGAATAGGACAGTGCCTTCCCTCCACAATGCTGGCTCCACTTCCTGTGGTGCGTCTGATGTCCCTGGCCTACTCACTGAAAGAAGGGACGGAGACTTGTCAACAAAGTGCTCCAGAACTGGTTTGGACTAGGCGAAGGCCTCTCTGCCTTCAGAGAACAAAGGAATTTGGGATATAAATATTGGGGCCCTGACCCCATGAATTTAGATCTCGCTGGAATCAAGGAACCTGCCAAGACGAAGAGCTGGAAGAGCTGCCAGGAGGAGTACTGCCCCGTTGCTGTGTTGTTGCTTTGTTGGGTTGGCCTGCAGTTGCTGCTTCTGTCTTGGGCAGTGAAAGGACTGGACTGAACTTTCTACAAACTTGTGCTGAGTATCTCCAAGGGCCTGAAACCGAGCTGGCCTCCTGTTAAGAAGTCTCAGGGACTACAAAGACTTCACAAGCCTCTGGGTACCGCTTCTGGAACGCTGTTTCAGTTGCCACAGAGGAAGGGAACCGCAACCGACTCCGTCAACCGAATCCATCCCTGGCCGGTGACCTGTTTGCACCGCAGACCGCATCGCCCCGCTTCGCATCGCAACCCTGGTCTCACCGTGGGCGACGTCCGACGCCGCCAACATCGAGCCGCTGCTTGCACCGTGACCTGTGGGCACCGCAGTTCGCATCGCATCGCTTCACTGGGCCAGCCGGACCAGACCGACACTGTCGCTGCAACTGGCTCAAGAGTCGAGACCGCACCGCATTTGGGGCACCGCTCGCACGTCTGCGACGCACCGCTCCGACTCGCACCGCTGTCCGACGCCAGCTCCCGCACTCCGGCTAGGTCGCCTGCATCGCAACCTGTCAGCACCGCATCGAGCATCGTCTCGCCCTGCATCGCACGCCTTGGACTCACCGACTCCGTCTGCACGACGCTCATCGAGCCGCTGCCTGCACCGCATCGAGGGACACCGCACCTTGCATCGCTCCGTCTTGCACCGCAACCGCGACGAACGCCGACCGGCTCGTACACTCCGTACCAGCCACAACGAGAAAAGGTACTGTGACCGAGTCTGTTCACGACTCTGCTGGCCCGTATCGACGCGGTCGGCTGGAACTGTTAGACTCTGTGGTTCTCAGCATCACGGTAGGCTCGGACGGAGCTACCGACTCGTACGAACTTTGCTTTTGTGCTATTCCTGCAAAGAAGAAGTTAACGTATCAAGTATTCATTCGTAAAGTATAGTATTGTGGATTTTTGTCGTAATTGGTCTTGTCTTGAGTATATAAAATATTGGTTATTTTTCTAAGCTGGTGTGGTGTCCGTTTGTAGTGCTTACACTGTATTACTGTTGGTTATGTGCAAATGCTTTACACACTGCCTCTGAATTAAGCCTGACTGCTCGTGCCAAGCTACCACGAGGGTGAGCAGGGGTTACTTCACGAGTGTAACAACCCTTACCCTGACTAGGAAGAAGGGTCCCTACTTGGACAAAGGTGCAAGCCCTTGCCAACTAGAGATCCCATTTCTAACATCTCTCAAGCTGCAGTTCAACCAACCCAGGCCCATTTTACGAACTAATAAAAGTCAAAGAAGAAAATATTAAAATCACAATATAAATGATTTCACTGTATACCCACTTTGTCTACTCTATTCCCATTTATTTATAAATCTATTCGCATTAATAGCATTAGAATACCACAGCTTTAATTGCAGCGTATGCGCAAGCTTTAGCACGTGAAAACAGTAAGCAGCCATTTTAATACACACTGCGCAGAAGCAAAGATTTCCCTCCAAGCAAAGAAAGACGTCACACCACGTGATATGGTTGACACATGCGCAATGAGATTCCTGCGCATTAGCGGCCATTTTAGATTTAGACGAGCGTTACTTGTTAGTTTAAACACATAGGCAAGCTTCCCTCGTTTTATCTTTATGTGTGCATTGGTTAGTACGGGCATTACAAAGATTAATAATTAATACTGTGAGAGGATTGCTTACGAGCAAGTCTCATTGTGAGTTTCTTGCTCCATCACTGTTGGCAGTCAATACGCACTGGACTCTGGCAGTGATGGGTGGAAAGGAGGCGGCTCTTGTATGCCGCTCAATAAACATTTACATTTACTGGCAGTTATTTTGGATCAGAATCTTTAGCCTGCTTGTAACTTAAATATGATGCATAAGTGTCTGGAAGTGCAATGTACGCCCACTGGATAGGGCGCCAGATGGGTGAGAGGCAGAGGGAGCACAGCAGGAGGACAGGACAGCAGTAGATGGACAGAGGTAACCTTGGTGGACGGATAGAGCAAGAGGCATCATTCATATACAGGAAGCGGGATAATATATTGTGAGCAAAGGGAACAGGAAATGACGTTGGGTAGGCAAAGGGCAGAATGGGCATTGGGGAAAGGGGAAGGGCAGCCAGACATGCCGACATTTTAGAACAATAGAGTGAGAGATTTTGAAAAAAAAACAGGGGAATGTATTTTCTCTATTCACTTATATTGAAGCTGAGTCAAGTTTAGGTGGGAGGCAGCTAAAAAAGCAATTTTTGGCTTCAAATAGTGTGAGTCTCCGGCCTGGATCGTGTCTGTTGGCATGTATGTGCAGCAGCCCACTTGATTTTCCGAGCGTGGGTAACTCCAGAGGTCAGTCCAAAGGAACAGCAAGTGATTCTTCTCTGTCGATACACAGGTCCAGGTGAGGCCTGGTGGTTCTTGGAACCTTCAAAAATCCAGAGACTTTCATAAAACTGCAGCCCATTAAGTGGTTTGGGTGGATCCAGTGGTTTAAATGGGCCGGTACTGTCCGGTACGGAGTACCGGCACTTTTTTATTTTGAGGGGGAGAGTACCGGCACTTCTCAAGAAAAATGCTATACTTTTAATTGGAGAGTACCGGCACTTCTCAGAAACAAGCAGGTACTCTACTACAGAGTACCTGCACTTCTATTTTCCCATTTCAGGCACTGGGTGGATCACGTCATTTGGGCGTTCTCTGGTGAATTGCAACTGCAGTGGTGCCAGAGTGGCACCATCCTTCTCCAGTACAGATGGCCGGCGACTCTCCAGTCCCTCTCAACCCTGCCTTGATGAGGGGAACGGAATCTAGAGTCCATGGGAGCACCCCCAGTCTCGATGACCTCCCTGAAGCCAGAGGTACAATCACTGTCCCATTCTGCAGGGAAAGATGCAAACAGGCCCCCGTTATATGCTACAATAACTCTTAATCAAGACAATATGCATGCTAGCACTTATCAGAGTTTTCAGCTAATTGCTGTGTTGCTTGCACAGCGCCGTGCTTTTGTAGAAGCACTCACTAGAAGTGATTTGAAGGGTACACTGGAATAGGTCAATCAATCAGGATTTGTAGAGCGTGGCTAATCACCCATGAGGGTCTCCAGGCACTGAGAACCCCACGGATGGGGGTTCAGTTGAAAAGCCAGGTCTTGAGTCCTTTCCTGAAATCCAGCAGTGAGGATGAGGTTCGAAGGTGAAGGGAGAGGTCTTTCCAGGACTTGGTAGTGAGGTAAGAGATGGAGCGGCTCCCACTGTTGCATCGGTGGATGGGGGTGTGAGTGAGGAAGAGGGTTGGGGAGAGCAGGTGTTTGATGGGTTGGCATAAGTTAAAGCTGTGTTTGATGTTTGCTGGTCCTTGGTTGTGCAGGGCTTTGTAAGCGTGGATCAATAACTTGAATTGACATCTCCTCTGAATGGGCAGCCAGTGAAGCTTCCTGAGGTGGGAGGTGATGTGGGTTCATTAAGGAGGTTGAGGATGAGTCTGGCAGCTGAAATCTGTATTGTGTGCAGACTTTTTCAGGAGGAGTGCGGTGATTCTTGCATAGAGTGCGTTGCCATGGTCCAGTCGGCTAGTGACGAGGGCTTGCGGTTCTTTTCATTTTGTAGGGGAGCCATTTGAGGATCTTTCAGGATGCGGAGGGTGAGGAAACAGGCGGATGAGACTGCATTGACATGGTATTTCATGGTGAGCTTGCTGTCCAGGTTGAGGCCTAGGTTGCAAGCGTGCTCTGTCAGAGTAGGCTAGGGTCCAAGTTCAGAAGGCCACCAGGAGTCATTCCATGACGAAGTGTTGTTCCCGAAGAGCAGCACTTCTGTTTTGTCTGTGTTGAGTTTTAGGCTGTTGTTTTTCATCCAATTGGTGATGCTTGTCATGCATCTGCAGAAGTTGCCATAGTGGTGGAGGGGTTCTCCAATAGCGGGAGGATGAGTTGGGTGTCGTTGACAAAGAATATGATGTTTAGTTCATGGGTTTTGGAGATGCTGGCCAAAGGGGTCATGTAGATGTTGAGCAGTGTAGGGCTGAGGGACGAGCCTTCAGGGATACTGCAGATGATGTTCTTGGGTTCTGAGGTGAACGGAGGTAGGCAGACTCTCTGTGTTCTTCCAGTGAGGAAGAAGGTGATCCATTTGAGGCCGTTTCCTTGGATTCGAATATGGTGGATTCTATTGATGATGGTGTGGTGGGAAACGGTGTCGAACGCGAGCGAGAGGTCGAGGAGGATCAATGCCGCTATTTCTTTCCAGTCCAGGAGGGTTCTGATGCTGCCAGTAGCAGTGATCAGGGTGGTGTCGGGGCTGTGGTTGGTGCGGAATCCTGATTGGGATGTATCCAGAAGTCTGTTGCACTCTAGGTGTTCCGTGAGATGGTTCTTGATGGCCTTTTCAAGGTCCTTGGCTGGAAAGGGTAGCAGAGAGATGCGACAGTAGCTCTGGAGGTTACTGGATTTGGGGAAAGGTTTCTTGAGAAGGGGCTTAACTTCTGCATGTTTCCATCCTTTGGGAAGATGCCTGTGGCGATGGATTCATTGAAGATGGTGGTGAGTTCACTGCTGATTACCTTGCTCACAATGTTGAAGATGCTGTGGGGACAGGGGTCAGAAGGTGCACCTGAGTGGATGGAGTTCATGATGGCGGTGGTGTCTTGAGTGGTGAGCTGGTCCCAGGTGGTTAGCCGGTGGGTGGGGTCCGGCCTTGTGGTAGCAAGGCGATTGAGGGTGTCAGCGGCAGTGGGTTGGGGTTCAAAGTTTTTGTAGATGGTGGTGACCCTGTCTTGGAAGAAGTTCGCCAGGGTGTCACAGAGTTCCTGGGAGGGGATGATGATGTTTTTAGAGAATTAGCTGAGGATGCTGAAGATTTCTTTGCTGTGGTTGGAGCTGGCTTCAATGCGGTTGATGAGGGCATTCCTTTTCGTCTTTTTCAGGAATTGATGGTATTGGTTGAGGGATGACTTAAAAGTGGTTTGGTCCATGGGCTCCTTGGTGGTGTGCCATCTCCTTTCGAGACACTTGCATGTGCGTTTGGTGGTTCTCGGTTCTGAAGTGTACCAGCTGTCTTGTTTGGAGGGTTTTTTGAGTTTGGTGGACTTGACAGGGGTGACTCTGTCGGCGCATTTGGTGGTCCAGGTGGAGAGGTTCTTGACTGCTTGTTGTAAGTTGGTGGAGGTGTCAAGGTGGGCAGCAGGCAGTGAGGACATCAGTCCACTGGGTCTCAGACACTTTGTTTCAGCTGCAGTGGTGGGTACTGGGTTACGTGATGATAGAGCCGGGGAATCCTATGATGGTGAAGTGGACGATGGCATGGTCTGTCCAGGTGAGCTCAGTGATGTAGCTCTACTTGACTCTGTCACTGGCTGTGAAGATGGGGTTGAGTATGTGTCTTGCTGTGTGTGTGGGATTGGTGACAATCTGGGAGAGGTCGATGTTGTCCATGCTTTCCATGAGGTTTGTAGTGTTAATGTCATTGAGGTCGTCAATGTGAAAGTTGAGGTCTCTGAGGAAGATGTAGTTCTTCGAGTCAATTGCGAGCGGGGCAATGAATTCGGGGATGACATTGCAGAAGCTGGGGCGAGGTCCTAGAGATGTGTAGGTGAGTGTGCCTCTGATGATGGTTTTGATGTTGGTTTGGAGTTGGAAGTTGAGGTGTTCCATGATGAGGGTGGCGTAGTTCATGGTGGTGGTGCAGAGGACATTTTTTTTGTGGATGATGGTGATACCCCTTCCGTGTTTGTTGATGCAGTTTTGTGTGGAATATTGTAGATGTCCGGTGGTGCTGAAGCAATATCAGGCACAGAAGAAGGGTTGAGCAAAGTCTCAGTGAGGAACACTACATCGGGGTGAGGGAGGTGATAATATCCCAGATCTTTGTGGTGTGCTTGCACAGTGATCATGCGTTGAGCATGAGGCAGTGGAGTAGATTCACCGCGGAGGTGGGAGCCGTCCATGCGTGTGCTTCGGTGTTGCAGGAGAAGAGGCAGTGCTGGCAGGTGAACGGTTCTACCATGGAGCGAGGCGAGGTGCAGCAGCAGTTGTGGTTGAAGGGTCCAGGCCTCGGAGATCGGGAGTGAAGTATCTCCGGGTGGAACGAGAGCCAGGCGCAGGTTCACTGCGCTGGCCTTTTTGCAGCCTCCATTAAATAGGTTGGAAGGAGGGAGGGTGCAAACGCAGTGGGTGGGCGGAGGGAGCAAACGGCAGGAGAAAAAAACAATTGGAAAGCGGTGCAAACAACAGGCAAGAAAAACAATATGGCACTATACAGAAACAAAGATAAATTACAGAAATAACAGTTTACCATATACCAGATAGGCAAGCAAAAGCACTTGAGGACAAGGAGGAGTGCACAGCTGTTCGCTTGGGGGAGCTGGCGAAAAGGAGCCAAGATAGGATCAAGCACTGTAGGTGACAGGATGAATGTTTTGGTCTGTTTCAGCGATAAGGAAGTGATGTCCTAGTGAGGCTGATGGGAACACTGGAGGCTAAATAGCAGTGTAGCCAATACCTAGAAGGGGGTGCCCACAGAATGACACATCCTGTAAGAGAAGAAACATCATATTTCTTTTGTTTAAAATCTGTTTGAGGTGGGGCAGAGCATTAACATTATTACATGCCCTTTTAGTTTCCCAATGTATCAGTTTGCTTTTCAAATCGATATAGTTCAAATTAGTAATGTACTGAAATTATTCCTATTTTAAGTGATTCAATTTTAAGGTATATGATCTATTATTTGAACTTGCAATTGCATTTCATGTGTTCTTTAAATTATGCTAATATGCTAAGCTTAATCCTTTGAAGACTAGTTCTAAATTCCCAAAATTCTAATTGTGTCCCTTGGCAGAGGTGAACTGTCTGAGAATACTTCCGGGTCATATTGGAGTTAGGCTGACGATAGTAGCATGCCATCAAACTGTACACCATTCTAAAGCCATCAACAGCCCCTTGCCCACAAAATTCTCCCTGTTCTGCAATCTTTTGCCTATACAAAGGCAGAGTTGCCCTTCAAAAAGATAATGGCCCTCAGTAAAAGAGTATTGTGTTATGGTACTTCAAGGATGCAAAATTAAGCAGGAATTAGAGGTAATCTTCCATGCAAGGAGAAGCAACATTAAAATCAGTGTTTCCACACAGACGTCCGCAAGTGATTCTTGTGTTCCAGGTCATTTTCCAGGGACAAATTCCTCCAGTTTTCACCTGGTTATTCTACTCCCGGATACACCTCAGGTAACATCAATCCATATGGTAATGTTATATGTAATATTACATTTGACATAACTGCATCAATTGTAGTTCCTAGTTCAGATGCTAACTGCCATTACTGGCTGAAAAACTATTTATGGGTCAGAATGAGAGTCTTGATGTTTGTGGGAATAGCTAAACTGTCACTTTTAATTTTGACTCAATCTTGTCGAACTCTGCCCTGGCTGATCCCAACCTCAGCTGCAAAAGGAGGAGGGTTATGTGTGTGGCTAGCTACCCCATCAATGTAAACAAAATCCTAGCTACAAAAGACATCCCAGCCTTTGGGAGAGAGGAATCGCCTTCAGGGAGAGCTGTGATACCTTGTGGTGAAAGCAAGAGTTCCCTGGAAGCCACAAAGTCTAGCCACATGCTTTCGACCAAGACCATCACCATCTGGACATGGAGCGTGAGGACTATGTACGAGACAGGCAAAACAACCCAAGTGGCAGCAGAGATGAAAAAATGCAACCTTGCCCTGCTTGAAATCAGCGAGCCCAGATGGACACAGTCCGGACAGAAAAGACTGGCTCCAGGAGAAATGTTGCTGCCATCTGGACACGAGGAAGAGAATGCCTCACATACTCAGGGAGTAGCACTGATGTTAATGCCAGCAGCCAACAGTGCTCTGTTTGGATGGGAAGACCACAGTCCCAGAATCATCACAGCGACCTTCCGCATAAAGAAAAAAAGGATCAACATGAATGTTATCTAGTGCTATGCACGTACAAATGACAGCAAAGAGTATGAAAAAGAACAATTTTACAACAGACTCCATCCATCCTAGAGAAATGCCTTGAGAGAGACATTACCATACTGATGGGGGACTTCAATGCCAAGATTGGAAGCAATAACACTGGATTCAAAGAAATCATGGGCAACCATGGTCTTGGCGGCATGAATGAGAATGTCAAAAACCTTGCAGATCTCTGTGCCCTGGACAGTCTGGTGAAAGGTAGTAGTGTATTACCACAAAAAATAATACACAAGGCAACATGAGTGTCTTCAGAGAATCCAATTGACCATGTTTGCATTCCCAAGAAGTTCCAGAGGTCCCTGCAGGATGTGAGAGTGATAAAAAGAGTGAACGTGGCCTCAGACCATCACCTTGTCATGGCCAAGCTAAAGCTAAAGAGAGCATGGATGGAACCAACAAAACAACATCAGCGATATAACACCACCCTCCTCAAATATGCTAGAAACTGAGTGAATACTGAGTCACCCTCAGTAACAAGTTTTCAGTCCTGCAAGAACTAGAAGACCACAGAGACCCGGTAGAAAGTCAGTGGGAAAAGATCAAAGAAACATTGATATGAACCTGCCAGGAGGCATTGGGTCCCAAGAAACACCAACATAAAGAATGGATCTTCACCAAGACTCTCCACAAGATCCAAGAGAGAAAAGGAAAAGAAAGCTTCAGTTAACACCAGCCAAAGAAGAGCAGAAAAAGCAAAAGCTCAAGGCAGATACACCATAACCAACAAGGAAGCAAAGGGAAGCTTAAGAGCAGATAAGTGAAGATTCATCAATGGTTTTGCCACAGGTGTTTCGACAAAAGTTTGGAAAGAAGTCTTGTGATACAAAATTATCATGCCAAGAATCTCGAGATATCAGAAATATTGTCGAAAGGAATATCAAAGTTAAAAACATGGGGGCATATTATCAAGGGCCTTATCGCCGCGTTAGCGGCAGTTTCCTGCCGCTCACTCGGCGATAATCTTATCGCCCTATTACCAAGCTGGCGCTACAGCCGTTAGCGACAGCTTTCCGGCGATAGCGTCCGGATTCTAGATCGCCAAGCATGCCAGCGATATTTATCGCTAATGACATGCAAGGTAGGCGTACCATCGGAAAAACGCACGCTAACACCACTTCGCCATATTATCAAGGATGGCCCAGACTCGCGAATCGATAAAAAAACTGTCGCTAAGGCCCGTTACCTGCAGGAACTTAAGACCTGAAAAAAACTGGTCTTAAAAATGGAGATAA
Source organism: Calotriton arnoldi (assembly GCA_963921515.1). Classification (NCBI taxonomy): domain Eukaryota; kingdom Metazoa; phylum Chordata; class Amphibia; order Caudata; family Salamandridae; genus Calotriton; species Calotriton arnoldi. The sequence goes on along the minus strand of CAWUFW010015992.1, from coordinate 4,809 downwards.
CACTTGGGGCCTCATTACTGCAGGTTTTGGTGCAGAACAGCGCTGCAAGCAATGTTGCAGCGCTGCCCTGTGACAAAACTACAGTGCAGGAATGCGCACAATCAATAAGATAGTGCGCATTCCAGGGCCCCAGTCATGATAAATGTTGCTGCGCTGCGACAAGACAGCGTTGCAACACTTCTCACTACGCCCTTCTTGCAACAGCATGGATGCGCTGTATTCACTGGACAGCGCTCCATGATGCAAGTAATGACAGATATGTCAGGAATCCTGACGTATCTGTCTGCGCTAAAGTCACGCATTGCTGCAGTCGTGTCACAACCATGACGCAACTCCAGCAATGCATGGGGCCATCCTATCCCTGGGGCACTGCCTCACCCTCACGCCTGCCATCAGGCAGGCGGAAGGTACTGACGCAGTGCCGTTCATGAAGGGTGCCCAAATGCCGGCGATGTTGGAGATCCAACCGTGGTGGTTGCGCGCTGCGATGTCATCGTTTGGAAGCATCAGTGGAGTGTTGGTGCGGAGGGAGTTGACGAGACGTCCTTCGGTGGCCTTGATCCAGCTGCGAGGGGGTGCGATGATGGTGGTGGCGTCCGGTGGGCAAGGTGAAGACGTGATGTTAATAATGATGGTCGTTCCAGGAGAGTCCGGTGTTGTGGCTGTAGTTGAAGTTCCAGCTGGCAGAGGTGACGTGCTCAACCATGTGTCCTGCCATGTGGATTGTTGCAGTGACTTGCTGCTTGTGTCAGATGTAGGGGACTTTCCCCAGGAGGGGGTGGTGTCCTGGTCACTGGGGTTGTCCAGGTGGAACTTGAGCTCACCGAGTAGGATGTCGTCGGTGGATGGGAGACCTTGGGGTGCAATGAGGTCTAGAATGGTATTGGACAATGGGGGGCCTGCACATGAGGGTGCCGCAGAGGATGTTCTTGGTCTTGGTCCGGATCTGGGAGTTGACGTGGTCCATGGTCACCCTTGGGTCATTAGAGTGTGTGGTCAGTCGTAGTGTGCTTCTGTAGGTGATGGCAATGCCTCCTCCTTGACAGTCGGGTTGCTCCTTGCGGGTGATACTGCAGCCGTCAGTGATGGCGAAGGTGATGTCCGCGATGGAGCAGAGGTTGGTCCGGGCAGGCAAGGTGGCGTCCAGGGTTGATGGCGAGGAGAGTGCTGGCATCGAAGTGGTGGAGTGTCCAAGAGGAATGCTCCTTGGTTCTGAGCGCGGTCCAGGGGCAGATGGACGCAAACGGCGTAGCCCAAGGGTTGCCTTTGGCACGGGGGATGACCATTACAACGCAGGCAGTACATCGTTAACAACGCAACTCCGACAACGCGGATGCCTTAACATCGCATTTGATTACAACGCATTGTGAGGTCAGTAATGGGGTAATTTACAGTTTTTCGTGTGGGTATGGGTTTTGTATGTAAAATATGAAAATTGGGGTGTGTTTTGGGGTAAAATATGAAAATTGGGGTGTGCATTTGGGGTAAAATATGAAAATTGGGGTGTGTTTTGGGGTAAAATATGAAAATTGGGGTGTGCATTTGGGTCATCTTCTACTTTTGGGTGTGTTTTGGGGGCACAAAAATGGATTCCAGGGTTCACGTTTGGGTTTGGGGTGCTACGGTTAGTTTAGGGTTGCACTCCCTGAAGTGGGAATAGTGACATTTATGTATCCGCTATGCAACACCTACCCTACTGTTGCAATGTGCCTAGTATTAGTATGCATTGGACTGTAATGCGCTGTTATGGCATGCGTTGTAACTACGTAAGTGCCTTTGGCACATGAGTGGTACGCCCGCTGTGCATGGGCGCACAGCGGATGCCATTGAGAAGTGTATCGCGGGGGGCTGGACAGCTGTGAGGTGGTAAACGCAGGAAAGAATACTGGATGGGGCGTGGACGCGGGGATGTGTGTGTGAGTGGGTGTTGTAAATATTTCAATGAGGGAAGTCTTACCTCGAAGCCCGGCCCCGTGTCTTTGTAGCTCCTGCTCTCCTGCGTCTGCTTCCAGGAACAGGAAGTCAACAGCCAGGCTCCCTCCCCTGAGTTAATCACAACGCTGCGATGCGGCAGTGGGGTTGGTAATTGGCAACGGGACAAGGCATGCAGCCAGGGGCTGGAGGGGTGGGCATGTTCTCCATGCAGGCTGTGATGCAGCCTGCATTGCAAACAGGGAGATGCGCATGACTGCTTTGGGCGGCCTAAGTGGGCTGATCAAACAGTCATTGCGCACTTGAGTGGGCATGCCACTCTGCCTATGGCCTGCTCCGCAATTTGAGCAGTCCTACCCACCCTCCCACCCCCTAAGGATACATAGCATGATAACATCAATGAGTTATCATCATGTGATGATTGTCCCTCTTCTGCAGTGCTTGAAGGCAGTGGGGCAATGCTCATCCGCCATAGCGGATGAGCCGACACTGGGGGTGCGTCATCTACGTATGATAGGCCTGAGTGACTAGCCCCCCGGCACTCCTGCGCTACGCGTCCCACCTTCTCCTTACCTGGACAGGACCTCTGACCACGGCCAGGGACGTGCTCTCTCCCTCCGTAGCTCCGGCTGCTGTGCTGTGCATCTGCCCTAGGCAGGACTCAGTGCAGGTAGGGGTTCGAGCCTCGGCTCCTGGCTAGGTTGCGCCCTTCTTGTGTTTGCCCTGTTGTCTCTCTGACTGCCTTTCATCATTGTGCTTGTATACTTTTGTGCTATTTATTCTCATTTCACTTATTGTGCCTTAGTTTGTTATTGTGCCGTTCCACCCTCTCTGCCCGTTTGTTCCCGCTTCCTCACCCGCCGCTGCTGCCCCCGCGGCCCCTCCCCCCACCGATTCATGCTCCCACCTCACAGCTGTGCTTCCCTCCCCTATTTAATGCCGTCCGCTGCGCGGCCACCTCGAAGGAACTGGAGCAAGATCACAGAGAAACACCTAAACACCACTGTCCACCACGACCCACCCTCCGCCACGACCGACGCCAACTCCGCAGCCAAAGAACTACACCGCTGGATCTACAGCTGCGCTGACAAGCTCGCACCCCTCCGCCACCCCGTCAAACAACGCCCCCTGAAGCCCGCATGGTTCACCACCATACTCCAAGAAGCCAGGCACTCCTGCAGACGCCTCGAGAAACTATGGCGGAACAGGAAAACCACCAAAGACCAGAACAACTACAGGCACACCATGAATGAATACCACCAGCGCATAAGAGCCACCAAGCAGACATTCATCAAGAACAGAATCCACACCAACGCTAGTGACGCTAAGGAACTCTTCAACATCATACAGCAGGTCACCAAACCACCCAGCAAAGTAACAGACGTCACACCTTCCCAGGACCTCTGCAACAAGCTCAGCTCCTACTTCCACATAAAAATCAGGGCCCTCTATGACAAATTCAGCGAACAGACTCTGGTCTACACCACTCTCCCCACTACTGACAACCAACCGACCATCACCAGCTGGAAAACCGCAACTACCGGAGACACCTCCACGACCATGAAAAACACCCACTCAGGAGCCCCCACGGACCCCTGCGCCCCACACATCTGTCACAGAGCCGCCACCGCCATAGCACCCGAACTAGGCCGGACCATCAACGACTCCCTCGAATCCGGCATCTTCACCGACGACTGGAAGCGGGCAGAGGTCAAGCCCCTCCTCAAGGAACACTCGTCGGACCCGACGGACCTGAAACACTGCTCGCCCATCTCTCTCCTTCCCTTCGCAGCCAAAGTCACCGAGAGATTCCTCAACGCCCAGCTGACCACCTTCATCGAAGAGAACGCCATCCTCCCAGTCCGGATTTTGCAGCAACCACAGCACCGAGACCGCCCTCCTCGTTGCCATCCATTACATCTGCATGCTACTCGACCAGGGCCACACTGCGGCCCTCATCCTACTAGACCTCTCCGCAGCCTTCAACACCGTCTCACACTGCACTCTCGCAGCCAGACTTCACGACGCCGGCATACGAGGAACCGGACTCGACAGGATCCACTCCTTTCTCTCCGGCAGAACCCAAAGGATCAGACTCCCACCCTTCCACTCCGAACATACAGAGATCAACTGTGGAGTACCCCAAGGATCCTCGCTCAGCCCCACGCTCTTCAACATCTACATGGCCCCCCTCGCCACCATCGTCAGACAGCATGGGCTCAGCATAGTATTTTATGCCAATGACACCAAGCTCATCCTCTCTCTCACAAAGAACCCCAAATACACCAGACTCAGCTTCCAAGAAGGAATGAAAGACGTCGCAGCATGGATGAACGACAGCTGCCTACAACTGAACTTGGAGAAGACTGAGGTCCTCGTCCTCGGACCCTTCCCCACTGCATGGGACAGCTCCTGGTGGCCCCCTGCGCTCGGAGACCCACCCACCCCGACGGACCACGCCCAGAACCTCAGCATCATTCTAGACTCCTCCCTCACCATGACCCGCCAGACCAATGCCGTCGCATCCACCTGCTTCAACTCCCTCCGCATCCTCCGCAAGACCTTCAAATGGATCCCCTCAGAATGCAGAAAGACCGTCACCCACGCACTCATTACCAGCAGACTGGACTACGGTAATGCCCTCTACACAGGAATCAACAAAACCCTGCTACACAAGCTCCAAACCATCCAGAACACCGCAGTCAGACTCGTCCTCAGAACACCACGACACAAGCATATGACCCAGCACCTACGAGACCTACACTGGCTCCCCATCGAGCAGGGAGTAACACTCAAGCTACTCACCCATGCCTCCAAATCCCTCCACAACATCGGACCCAAATACCTCAACGAAAGAGTCTCCTTCCACGTCCCCAA